>CM076685.1:79800217-80140217 GCA_038501925.1 Xenopus petersii
TAAGGTTACACAAGCAACAGTTGTTTGTTAAATATAGCAATAAACATTTTCTCATAAATCAATATTTAAGTAATATTTTCCATGGAACAGAATGCTAACAATGCTTTTATGGATGTAGATCATAATGGGACATCACTAAAAGTAGACCTCACATTAGTAAAGTATGGGTACTCCTGCTTTCAATTAATAGTATGGTACTAGCAATATTTTGATGAAATAGTTGTTTTATTGAGCTTTCAAAATTAGAGGAACTGTTTTTTTGATCAGTCTATATTGAGCATTTCATGTTCCAACCAGATTTACTTGCATCCAAGGTTTATTGTCATGCGTCTTGTATATTTTTATCCTCATGTTTTACTGGTCTGTATCTAACCACATCAAACAACCTACTAAACTTGAAAAAAAGAAATATGAGATAAAAGTACAAGTGTCTAGTAGACGTGAACCCTCAGACACAAGGTTGGGACTCATCAACTATGTAAAGGGACAGTACACACCCATTTTCAACAGGACTTGAACAGGACTTGTGCTGAATATAGAATTTTTTTTAATTAAAAAAATATCTTTGTTTTCTTTTATCCCTGGAACTAAACAAGAATATGAAGCCAGTTCCACTTAAAAGCACCTGATAATAAGTTGCTCAAAGGCTGCAGCTTAGGTAAGGGAGAGGCTTGTTTGTTTATAGGTAGATAGGGAGCTCTGAACAAATTCAAAAAGGAATGGGGAGGTGAGTTCACTAAACATAAACCAACTTTCAAATAAGTGCTTTATAATGGCATTATATGTATTTTTTTTAATTAAAACAATAGACACTGTAATTTAAACCAAACTTCTCTTAAATTTGGTAATTTTTATAAAAGGTGCTTTTAGATGTATACTGTCCCTTTAAGTAAAGACAAGTAAAGACATGCAACACAGTAGAATATAGGTGTTAGGTAATCTTCAATCACCTCCCTGGGAATAACATAATAGATAAAGCAGCATCGGGATTTTCATCTATGACAAATGACAAAGACTGACATGAATGCAAGTTAAGCCATAATCCTAACATGGGAAAAAGAATAAAAAGCCTGATACCTGCAAGAGTTGTCTTGAAAGGAGATGTTTAAGTCCCAGTGCGCCCGTATCCTGTAGATAAATAAACAGATAAATCAATGTATAGTAGGATACGAAGTACAAGCTTAACTCAGAAGGCCAAGATATTATTATATTAATGGACAGAGGGTTTTCTGGCAACAGTAAGAGGTAAATAGTTGGCAATCCAATGTCCAATTTATCAACAGCTAAATGTGTCACCTTTTTGTAGAAAACAATACTGCTTTATATCTTTAGCTTTCTTTCCAATTGATAACATTGACATAGCACAGCATTTTTACCAACCATGCTAATAAAATACCATAATGTAAAGACAACTTTACCAGTTAGAAACATTTAATACTGTCACTCATAGGGATGCACCGAATCCAGGATTCGGTTCGGGATTAGGCCAGGATTTGGCCTTTTTTAGCAGGATGCGGCCCAATCCTTCTGCCCGGCCGAATACTAATTTGCATATGCAAATTAGGTGCAGGGAGGGGAATTGTGTGACTTTTTGTCACAAAACAAGGAAGTAAAATATGTTTTCCCTTCCCAGGGATTTGTTAGGTATTCGTTTGAATCTTTTGCGAAGGATTCGGGGGTTCGGCCGAATCCAAAATAGTGGATTTGGTGCATCCCTAGTCACTCCCTACAACAAAACAAAAATGGATGCTTAGAAAATGCATGGCAACCCCGAGGCTGTGAAGCAGCACACCTTCACTGGAAATTCTTTTGAGATGTTGGTGACATTTTGCAACTGTTTAAACCTGCTGTTGCTGTTTGTAACCTAAAACACGTACTTAAAAATCTCTGGTGTAGATAAAATGGCAACATCAGAAAAGTGATTTTGCTGTATCAAATGCACAATGATTGCGTAATTTAACATGTGGCTATGTTACCTATTAAGTACATTGGGTTTGTACCATGTGATATGTAGTCTAGCATGTTTATTCTAATGTCTAGGTTGTTGCTACATGAGTAGAGTAAGTACTGCGTTGTAAATATTTTATTCGAAACACCCTAATCCAGCTATAAATACAATCCAAGAGAATATGACATGTCCATACCAATATCCCCACTAAAATCGAAGTAGAAAAGTGTAATTCCACCTTGTCCATCTGACTCAGCCTTAGCATTTCTTACTTCCTCATTTACTGATTGAGCCTGGCCTACAAGACCAGATATGAGGGAAGATGAATGTCCATTTATTGAGGCTAGGGTTAGAAACATACCTTCATTTGTATTGTGAAAGGATCCCAACACAGTATGTTAGCAAGCCCCTTAGCTGGCTCTAAAGGCCATGAATTATCAACCTGTGCTTTTGAGCTATTAGCAAACGCTGCAGAAATGATGGTGTTCCTACAGTAAATCACTTGGAATTAATATCCATTAGCAAATAGAGGGACTGATTCAACCCCCCCCATAAAACCTCTTTAAGCACTTCATATTATTAACACGTTAACAGTTTTTTTTTGGAGGGGGGGTTCCCTTCATGTGAGATTAACAGTAACCCTAGTCCAGGTGGGCTGAGAGAATAATATCCCCCCGAGGAAAGATGAGGTAAGATGTGATGAGAATAAAATTGCATTGCAGCAGGCACCGTCACTTTCCATCTATCAATTTCCTCACACTGGAGAGCTGTGTGAAGCTGGGGATCTGCCGGGCTATATATAGAGCTACTCGCTAGTACATTTTGTACTTGCCCTTTTTCTGGGAGAAATGCAACTGCCGCTTTATGTGCACGAAGCAAGACAACCTTGTAAACAGAACTCTGATCGGGCTAATGGGTTTTATGCTGCTGAGTGATACATTTACATACAAGGCTTCAGTTTCCGGCCCTTGCAATAACTCCCAGGGAGATGCAAGAACCACATTCAACTTCTTAGGCTCTGAATCCCATTTGATCAGAGCTGTTGCCATCTGCTCCCCTCTCTGAGCTCTTGTTAGAACTCAGGAGAAAGGGAATTCTTCCGCTGTGAGCACCAGAATACACCAGAAACCAGGGAATATTTTACATTTCAGCTAAGAGACAGGCAGAAAATAAATAGAAAATCATCCAAAATTGCAAAGAAAAAAGACCAACTGCAAGTTTTCTTAGAATCTCGGCAACATTAAGCAGACCATAATACTGTTTTGGGGCCCAGTGATATAATATATGGTTTTAAAGGTATGCCTTTAAAGATCTGTTTTTCTTGGGAATTGAGATGCTATAAAAGTTGTGGGGCCAAGTAAATTTGCTCCTGTGCTTAATACAAGTCTCCCAGGCCATTCTTGCTCATTAGCTCAATGTGGTATAGGGTGTTAAACCAAGTTCATTGGTTCTTCTCTAAGCTCACTTCTTTTGGCGGTAAAACAGTTAAATAAGGAGTTCCCATTAGGGATGCCTAGAGGCTGTACTTCCTACCTTTCATTTGCTGAAAATTCCAGGAAAGATCAACAAGCACAGAAGCGTGTATCACGCACCAGGGTTCCAACCTCACAGGCTTGTGCATGGAAATAGACATGTGTAGCAAGGGTCACTTGCACAAGAACTAGCAGCATGCTCACATTACCTTTGTGATTTAATGGCATTGTGCATCTAAATGTGCAAATACTTGGATCAAGAATGTGGCTGCCAACAGGAAAAGAGCTGCAAAGGAAGGGTGAAAAGGCAGTCTGCAGTTAAACCTCTTTGCCATGATTCTGCTAATTCACTGGTAGGGCAGCTCTTACTCTCCCTGCAATCCTCTACCTGTTGTAAGTTGCTAAGCAAATCCAAAGTTACAGAGACACAGGTAAAGAACTCTATGGGACAAGAATTACACATACAAAGCCAGACTTAGAAAAGTGGTGGGGGTCCAAAGTTCCCTATTTCATACACTGCAAGGGGCATCAATATGTGTGTGTGTATATATATATATATATATATATATATATATATATATATATATATATATATCTAACTATATGCTGGTGCACACAAAAATCCAAAACATAGTCACAGCGTGGGTGCTGGTTAAACCTATAATACAGATCTTCAAGAAAGAACTGCACTCTCAGGACTTAGTTCTGTGCAAAAAAGGAATAAACTACATTTTTGTGCACGTAACTAAGTCCTGAGAGTACAGTTCTTTCTTGAAGTTATATATATATATATATATATATATATATATATAAATGTAAATGATATCCTTATAAATGGTGAGTTCTAATGTCATCAGTTGTAAAAGGTGAGTTCTGACGTCATGTCTGTCACATGACTCACTGAAATTTGTGTGTTATAATAAATAAAGTACCCTCACTTGCAAAATATGAGGATATTAGAAGTTACCTCGGAGTTCCATGACCTGTGTATAAAAACACTTGGCCTTCAGCCTCGTGTTTTTATATGGTCATGAAACTCCTCGGTAACTTATAATATCCTTATGATTTACAAGAAGGGGTACTTTATTCACTATATATATATATATATATATATATATATATATATATATATATATATATATATATATATATATATACAGTATGTCTAAACTGGGATCTGTAACCTTGCGCTGAATAAGCAACCCCCTCTGCAGCTGGATATTTCTGTTTAATAATGGTTAAAGTTGTTTTCAATATTTTTTTAAATTGTTTCTATCCATTTGACAACTCCCAGGACTCTTTCAGGATATGCAAACAGAACAGAAAACACTACATGTTCCTATAAGCCTTATGTGTAAGAGAGAAGCTTAAAGGCATTGTTCAGTATAAAAATAAAAACTGGGTAGGTTGTGCAAAATAAAAATGTTTCTAATATAGTTAGTTAGCTAAAAAAGTGATCTATGAAGGCTGGAGTGACTGGATGTCTAACATAATAGTCAGAACACTACTTCCTGCAGTGACCAATCAGTGACTTGAGAGGGGGCATATAGGTTATAACTGTTTGATTTTGAATCTGAGCTGCATGCTAAGGATCAATTGCAAACTCGCTGAACAGTTATGTCCCATGTGACTCCCTTCAAGTCGCTGACTAACTTAGAGAGCTGAAAAACAGGAAGTAGTATTCTATTCTGTTATGTTAGACATCCAGTCACTCCAGCCTTTATACGTTTCGTTTCTGGCTAACTAATTATATTAGAAACATTTTTTATTTTGCACAGCATATCTATTTACCCAGTTTTTATTTTTACACTGAACTGAACAGCCATGCCAGCTATGCCTAAAATACACAGCGCTCGGTCACCTGTTTTTTGTAGTGCACCACGACACACATCAAAGTTGTACATTTACATGCCTTTCCTTTTGCATTTACACACAGGAAAGGCTTGTGCTTTCTCATTGTACAGACAGTAACCATTTCCTGACCAATAAACCCCAGGGCCTGGCAGCTTTTCCTGAGAAATGGCAACCATCCTGCGGATCTCTATCTGCTGCAGGAAACTGAGGTTTTCACGTGAAATTACACCAAGACATTTTGCAAGAGAGTCCTTTTTGTCACAACATTTCCAAATATTTTTTTTTTTAAGTCTGGGGTTTATAATGCTCAGGGAAAGGAATAAAAGAGGTTTATGTTTAAAAAAAAAATTCTGTAAAAGAGAGGATTTAGTGCAGTGTAGTTACAGGCTTAGGCTGGCAGCTGGACTTTTATACAAGCATTGCAACCTTCGTGGCGGGGAAGTTATTCTCTTGACTGTGGTAGAAGCTAAATTATTTGAAGCCCCAAATGGGGGTCAAATTTACATGATAGCAGATCAGTTAATGGCATCCCTACATTACAAGAGGTTTTACAGCAACTGAGAACCTTAAAGCCTAACCAATTAAACCTTTATAAAAAGAGCTTTTTTTCAGGATTACTGATCACCTGATTTCCTTTTCAGTAACAGAGGCATAGAAGTCAGCTTTTTCCTTCACTCATTGGGGCAAATTTGCTTACCTCCAAAATTGCGCCAGCAACGGCTTCACTGACATCGCAGCACTTTGCCAGGACAACACTAATTCACGAAAAATTTTCTAGCGCATACGGCATGAAGTTAAAGTACAGTGGACATATATGTTGCAGTAACTACACTACACAAGGCCAGGGAACCTTAATATTATATAGAGGTGTTATATTTCCCTACACAGGCAAGTTTAGGTGCCATATGTTAGCAGATGTAGGGGGGAAGGAGGGAACCCAAAAAAAAATTTACAATCTTTTTCAGCCTATCACCATGTGAAAAGGAAAAAAGACTCCAGTGTTTTTTGGGACTTAGAAAAATTGTAAACTTTTTTTTACTTACTTTATTGCACTTTGCCTGGTCTGAGCTGGCGAATGCAAGTCTGTCACAAGAGAGGACGTTCAGTAAAATCCGCATCTTTTTGCGAAGTAGCGCTAGAGTCTATCTCCTTCGCTAGTGAATTTACGCCAGCGCCAGTTAGTAAATCCGCAAAGTTCTGAAATGACGTCACACTGTTGAATTTTTGCCAGCGTTAGTCACTTCGCCCTTTATTAAATTTGCCCCATTGGTTGATATGAATTTTTAGGCAAAACCTTTAGGGAAAGAAACATAGATACATAGCACATTCTCTCTCTGTGTTACCAAACTTTTTAATGAGCCCCAAATGTTAAAGAAAAATATATTCTGTGTATGAGTTTCAACTGTTTTTCTATAAAATAAACACAACACATCATTGTGCAAAGTTACACTGCATGTTTTATTTATTAAAAGTGAACGGAAATAGAATTAAATAGTATCAATTTCTTTTTTAAGGTATAGGGCTGCTGTGTCATTTCCCGTGGCTTGCAGCACTGTCAAATAATATACAGCCCTCCAGGTACCTCTAGCATCATTCACTCTCATTTGAAATAAAGGATATTAATTCTTTATCTGAGCGAAACACATGCACAGTACTGCATGGTACCTGTGTGAAGGCATATAAAGTATCCTGTGTTCCCCAGGTAGCAGGACTATTTATATGCACCAAATTCTGGATAGGGAGTATGGGACAGAGCCAGAAAAATCCCAGAAGCAGGTCCAGAGTGAGATTCAAAATAGAACCTGGTATTTCTGGTACTTAGAATCCCAAACAGCCGCCTTCAACCCAGTAAATAGTGATCGTCTATGGCAACTTATAGCAGCCCTTCTGCCCATAAGGTTTGTTAGGGCAGCATCAGGGAATTTTGGCCTGCTGTCATAATATTACTAAAATATTGATTTAAGCAAACATTCGTCCAGACTTGAGTTCCCCTTTGGGAGTAACTGTTCAGCCATTCTACTCCTGTACTTATAATGAGTACAACTATAAAGAACCATAGTGACAATACAGGCTGATATCAGAGACAGTGTATAGGCTGAAACCGATTACTCTCCCTGACCAATGTCAAGGATGCAGTGCAGTCTATAACTGAGGAGTCTGCACAAACCAAGTCAACAATGAACCATTTGAATTGTAGCAATAGCTGTTTATTTATGTGCACATAACTTTGCTGATGTCCCATGCTGTTGTCCTCTAAAGTCAGAACAGGAAAAGAGATAAAGCAAATTTTAGTATCTGGAATATGGATGTGGTTTGGATGCTTAGGTTGTGCATGGTCACAGATCTTTCAAGAGTTAATCTCTATCAAAAAGCAGGGTTTTTCCAAAAACCAGAGAGCTTAATTATAATGTGCTGAAAATGTAAAAAAAAAAAAAAAAAAAAAGTTAGGTCCATAAATCTTTGGACAGAGACAACTGCAGACATTCAGCTTTAATTCAGTGGATTGAACAAAAAGATTGCATAAAAATGTGAGGCACTTAAGCCTTTTTTTAACACAATCACTTCATTTAAGGGGCTCATAAGTATTTGGACCGTTGACTCAAAAGGCTATTTCATGGGCAGGTGTTGGCAATTCCTTCATTTTCGATTAAGCAGAAAGCCCTGGAGTTGATTTGAGGGGGGTGCTTGTATGTGGAAGATTTTGCTGTGAACAGACAACATGCAGTCAAAAGAGCTCTCAATGCAGGTGAAACAAGCCATCTTTAAGCTGCAAAAACAGAAAAAACCCATCCAAGTAATTGCTACAATATTAGGCGTGGCAAAATCTACAGTTTGGTACATCATGAGAAAGAAAGAAAGCACTGGTGAACTCAGCAACGCATAAAGACCTGGACGTCCATGGAAGACAACAGTGGTGAATGATCTCAGAATCATTTCCATGGTGAAGAGAAACCCCTTCACAACAGCCAAACACGTGTACAACACTCTCCAGGAGGTAGGCGTATCGATATTCAAGTCTACCATAAAGAGAAGACTGCATGAAAGTAAATACAGAGGATGCACTGCAAGGTGCAAGCCACTCATAAGCCTCAAGAATAGAAAGGCTTGATTGGGCTTGAGCTAAAAAACATCTAAAAAAGCCAGCACAGTTCTGGACAAACATTCTTTGGACAGAGGAAACCAAGATTAACCTCTACCAGAATGATGGCAACAAAAAAGTATGGTGAAGGCGTGGAGCAGTTCATGATCCAAAGCATAACACACCATCTATAAAACATGTCGGATGCAATGTGATGGCTTGGGCGTGCATGGCTGCCAGTGGCACTGGGACACTAGTGTTTATCCATGATGTGACAAAGGACAGAAGCAGCCGAATGAATTCTGAGGTGTTCAGAGTCTGCTCAAATCCAGCTAAATGCAGTCAAAGTGATTGGGAGGTGTTTCATAATAAAGATGGACAATGACCCAAAACATACAGCCAAAGCAACCCAGGAGTTTATTAAAGCAAAGAAGTGGAATATTCGTGAATGGCCAAGTCAGTCACCTGATCTGAACCCAATTGAGCATGCATTTCATTTGTTGAAGACTTCAGACAGAAAAGCCCACAAACAAACAGCAACTGAAAGCCGCTGCAGTAAAGGCCTGGCAGAGCATTAAAAAGGAGGAAACCCAGAATCTGGTGATGTCCATGAGTTCAAGACTTCAGGCTGTCATTGCCAGCAAAGGATTTTTAACCAAGTATTAGAAATTAACATTTTATTTTCAGTTTTTTAATTTGTCCAATAACTTTTGAGCCCCTGAAATGAAGTGATTGTGTTAAAAAAATGCTTTAGTTCCTCACATTTTTATGCAATCTTTTTGTTCAACCCACTGAATAAAAGCTGAAAGTCTGCAGTTCAACTGCATCTGAGTTGTTTCATTTAAAATTTATTGTGGTCATGTACAAAACCAAAATTAGAAAAAAGTTGTCTCTGTCCAAAGATTTATGGACCTAACTGTATATTTATATTTATCCTTTCATAAATACGCCTTTCAAAATCCCATATAAATGAATGGAGAGTGGCGGAATTTCCCTCTAGAGGACTGTGGAGATCTCTAACTTCACTTTTTGCTAAATATACCCAAAAAAGTCTTATGCAATTAGGCTATTTAATGGAAATGAAGGACATTTTTTAAGTGATTAATTCATCTTAAAATGAAACAATCTCTACTGACTTGGATATCCAAGCTATATCCAAACAGTTGTTGTTAGACTACAATTCTAAACACTCCATTCAGTTGTCACTGGATGATAGAAATTGGACTGTGTCTACCAATGTAATGTGTACCTTATTAGAACTGGTCCCTATTTGGACCAGATAAAAGTTAGATCAGTTTGCATTTGCTGAATCAGAGACACACATTTATAATTGACTTGTGCCATTTATAATGATTTTTACTCTGCCATCTTTACGTTTCTTTTCAATTTAGTAACAGGTCAAAGGCACCCTGCACACCCAATCCCCCACAACTTAACTGTGCCCCAAAGTTCCTCCATAACTACAGAATTTCATACTAATGGGGTAATACAATAAAAACAATCGTGTTTGAACTAGTAACCTATAGCAACCAAGGGTTACCAGAATATTAATTTCAACCCACACCCCATTAAAGCGTCACGATTAGGCAAATCACACTAGCAAACATCCCAATAGTACCCATTTTCATTACACAGTCCAGAAAAGGGGTGGTTCTTACTGTTCTTACAGCTAAAGGGGTGGTTCTTACTGGAAAGTGGGTGTTTGGGGTAGATTTTTGGGGGCTTACAGGTTTGGAACGTTTCTATAATAAGAATAAAAAACAGTTAAAGTCTTGTTTATTCTTAATAAACCTATAGGGGCAGATTTTGGATGACTGCCCGGCTAAGAACAAACAAACTTTCTAGAGGCTGTAAATATGCTATAAATATCCTTCATGCTACAGATATTTCCCCCAGTACCATTTTTTTGTTATCAGTCTTCCTGAAACCTTATTACTCTTATGGTCTGGACATCACAGTCCTCTCCAAGGAAATTCTTATTGTTGTCAGTGAAAGAGAGACAATGGTCTCCCAAAGGAGGTTGCATGAGCCCTGCCATTCTACTAACAGAAACATAAAGAACCCTAAATTTGATGATGAAATGTTTGAATTGTTGTTTTTATGGTCTATGGGGAAATACTTTTAGTTCTCTCTCAGGGGCATCAAATACAAAGAGCTGTAAGACAGGCCAAGTTCCCAAAGCAACCAGTCAACACTCTGCTCATGTGCTGAGGTGAACTTTTTAACCCACAACATAGAATTTTAAAAACCAGGAGGCCGAACTAATTCCTATGGTCATGCAAAAACAGAAATCAGTGGATTACTAGCAAATCCTCTCAGCATAATCACCTTGATTGTTACATGGATCAAAACGGATTGCCAACTAAGAATTTCTGATGGTCATCAGCTTATTGGAAAATGTGTAGAACAGAAATTACAGCCTCTCTCATCAGTACATGATGGTATTCAGAAATCAGTTACGGAGTCTGGTGAGAATTACAATCAGATGGTAAATGCCATGCTTTACTGAAGGATCTGTTAGGCCCCCCTTTGTGATCTGATTGCTGACTCATGGATAAAATATTTGTTAAGCCCAAACTGCCCAACACCTGGGTGAAAACCTCTTCTTTGGCAACCTAGTTAAATAAGCAGATCTTCTAGGGCAGTAATCCCCAAACAGTGACTTGTTAGCAGCATGTTGCTCACCAACCCCTTGGATGTTGCTCCCAGTGGCCTCAAGAAGGTGCTTATTTTTTAATTCCTGGCTTAGCGGCAAGTTTTGGTAGCATAAAAACATATGTACTGCCAAACAGATCTGTCAATCCACATAAGCGCTACCAAATAGCCAATCACAGCCCTTATTTTGCACCACCCAGAAGCAATTTTTTGTTCCCTCTTTTTACATCTGAATGTTGCTCATGGGTAAGAAAAGGTTGGGTACCCCTGTTCTAGGGAATACTGGAAGATCAACACTACAAAATCTGTTGGCGCTATTAACACATGTTAATACTAGTAAAGATTAAGGTGCAATAAAGACTATTAAGTCTGTTTGCAATACTCTTCTTTATATTATTGTCCCTTGTATTATGTAGGAGAAGTAAATATAGAGCAACTAATGTGTCCCTTGTATTATGTGCTCCTAGTAATAAAGGTGACCATACACGATAAGATCTGCTCGTATGGCTAGGTGGCCAAACGAGCGGATCTTTCCCCGATGTGATCATCAACGGCTGGGCGATATCAGGTTAATCTGAACGTTCGGCCCTAGGGCCAAACGATCAGTTTATACAAAGGAAATGGGCGCCGATGGATCGTAGGACCACATCAACTATCCGCGGGAAAACTCAAACCTGCCTGATCGATATCAGGCCTATTTTTCGCCAGATATCTATCGGGGAGACCCATCAGGCGTCCCAGCCAGCTTTATTCTGCCAGTGTATGACCACCTTTAGTGTGACAGGGACAGTGGGAGAGCTCAGTGTAGCCTCTCTATGTGATTTAAATTCTTTAAGAATATGTTAAAGTATCATGTGCTACAGCCTCAGGTGAGCCCTTAGAGATCTCAGGGAAGGGGCGTGTCCAGAGCCTGGGATGTGAGGCACCAGAAAAGTCAAAATCAATGTAGATCCTTATGAGCAAGGGATTACTCAGAGGAGGGTTGGTTAGAACGTATAGGAATAGGATCACAATATATAAGAGAGGGCTATTGAGTTATCAATCAATTTGCTGTAATGCCCTGGGTCCAATAAAGGCCGTTTTATCCTAAACTGTGGGTGCTGGACTAATTTCTTTGCCAGTATTGCCAGTGGAAAGTGGCCATTGGAGGACGTGCACCCAGCCAAAGAAGGGAGTTGTGCCGACTACTAATCTGCCATCAATCCATTTAATGAAATAGAATATGTCTGAGAGTGCTGGCACTTGTATTTTCAATCTGAAAACACTATGGTGCACACTTTCATGACTGTATGCCATTAAGCTGGCCATAGATGCAAAGATCCGATCGTACGATCGGACTTTCCCTTCTCCCGACCCGCCACTAACCATTCAGATCAAAGTCTTACCAGTCAGATTAGTTAAAGAACAGATCAGCAATGTTCTGCCCCTGACAGCAATCGTACGATATCTATGTCCAACCAAAGCTAGTGACAGTCTCCCACTGAAAATCGTACGATCGGCAATACACACAGAGATATTATCGGCAGCCGACAGAAATTTTCTAACCTGTCCGATCGACCATACGACCGATCTCCGCCGGACGAAAAATGTTGGGACTCTCCACACACGTTCCGAAAATCGTACGAATCCTCGATACGTACGATCAGATCTTTGCGTCTATGGCCAGCTTTAAACTTCATAAATGTTGGGTGGTTTTGTGTCAGTTTAAATCTGCCTCTTGTGCCATTACCAGTACAGTTTGTCAGGTCCATGCATATTAAAAGGAGTAATAATGTTTCAGGAACTAAGCAGTTAATGGAGAAGTGTGGCCTTAGGGTAACCTCAGGTTCAGTCACAGTCTAAAATTCCAGACTGCATGACATCTGGAATGTGTCCAACAAACATGTCTGAGACAAGCAATGTATTTGCTGCTCACATTTGTCTGGAATATCCTTCTGCCATCTAATTGTGGCTGATTTTTGCTTGTGATAGTTCGCTATATCATTCATGCATTGACCAGTTGTCACATAAGATAGATACTGTTAAGCTGTAACGAAGTTGCAGCCCAGCCAAGCCCTTTGCCTCCCTGAAATTATAGCAGAAGCAGTGGCTTGCTCACAGTTCCCTCCCTCACGCCTCGATAGGATCAGTGAAAGCAGCAGGTGCTGTACAAAAGGCATGCACAGATCCTGTTTCCATGAAAATGTTGCCAGCATGAAGGAGGGAGCAGCCAAAATGAGCCCACACATGACGGTTGTTCAAAGCCAGTACCCTTAGGGCAAGGGGAGCTTGTAAAATGGAGCGTCTCGTTAAGACACGTACCTTCTTTTCATGATACTGATATGCAGATCCTCTTCCAGTTTCACAGACGGGTGTTCTCCATTCCCCTTGGGACTATCCTCTCCTATGGAGAACACTGAGCAAGGCTCCTTTTTGGGTATCCTGCCCGGTGGCAGAGGAATGGTCCTTTTCTCAGCTAGACGACCCCGGTTCTGAAAGGCAAAGTTTTAAATTTAAGAAACTTCCTGGAATAGGCATTGTATAACATATATATCATAATAAATGCACTTTTCTTTAAGTTTTTTTGCTGATCTTTACTTTGATATATGTGTATATACAGTCTAATAAGCCATATATATCCATCATTGTATCCAATAATTTGAATATATCACTTGTTTTTACATAAAATGAACATTGTTATACACCTGTCCAACTTTTTCCATATAGGTGGTTGATTACCCAGTATACCACTGCCTCTTTTCATAGGGCATTTATATAATGATCCCATCTTCAACACTTGCCTGGGCAATCAGTTGGTGTAACTGGCAATAGTTCGATAAAATCCCATTCTACAACATATTTAAAGGGGATGTAAAGGCAAAAAATAAAAATCCCATTTTTAATTTCTTTAATGAAAAAGAAATCTATCTCCAATATACTTTAATTAAAATGTGTACCGTTTTTATAAGAAATCCCCCCTTCGTTTTACTTGCTCTGACAGCTGCAGATAGGAAACTTTAGACAGTCCCTAATTGATCTGCAAGGAAACAATCATTCTTTCAAATGGCAGAGGGAGCGCCCCCCCCCACCTTACTCCCAGAACTCTAGCAGCTCTGTTTGTTTCCCTGTAAAGCAGCCGGCGACTGTGTAGAGATTTGTATTGCACAGCCCTATCTCCCAAAGTTATGTCCGACTAAAGCTGGCGACAGTCACCCATTTATATTGTCAGATCGTCAGTCCCCCCCCACCTTACTCCCAGAACTCAAGCAGCTCTGTTTGTTTCTCTGTAAAGCAGCCGGCGATTGTGTAGAGATTTGTATCCACAAACCCAGTGCAGTCTGTATATTCTGATTAGTAATCAGTCTTGCTGTATTGGCTTCTATGGCAGATATTATTTGACTTGTGCTGTTTTGATAATTTATGACGATCCCTAAGCTTAACCTCCCAACTGAAGCCCACACTGAGCATGTGCGTAGTCCTGGTCTTGCAAAGAAGAAACAAAGTTACAAAAGGACAGCCCCCTGCACCAACTTTTAAGGCATAATTCATTTGTTTAATTAGGCTTCTGGTGCACTAAGTTCATGTTTATATTTAGTATACAAAATACAGCATTTCCAGCATTATTCTATTTTAGACTTGAGGTCCCCTTTAACCTTTCAGAGTAGAATGGTTTATTACTATATCACCAACCACCTTTAAGCCATAGACTTTAAGATCTTTCTCTCCCTATCGACCGATTTTAGGGTGATCCGACAAATCTGTCAAATTATCGGTGGGCACCCGATTGTGCATCTGACGTTTTTTCATCCGACATCAGTCAGAAAATCGATTGGCCAGGTTAGAAGATTTTCATTGTTCACAGTGAAATCTATCTATTGTCCAATTGTTTGCAGGGCCAAGCAGGCAGCTACCAACTGTTTTCCTACCTTCAACTAGACAATATTGAAACAGTCATTTTTGCTGATGAACAAATCCTACATTTAAACATACGTTTCAAGATAAGCTTGGTCCTACGATAACGAAAAGATCTTTTAATAACGTCTATGGCCACCTTTCTGAAAAAAAAAACATATTGCAGTGAGCAATAAACTAAAATGCATTTGTGCACTGGCTGTATCCTGTAGAAGAAATGATACTACTCAGAACTGAAAATGCATATTTTACTTTACATCCATAACTCCATCCACATTACTCTAATTCAGTGGGGCTGACCCCCACAGGGGACCTCAAAACAGCCTAGTGTGAAGTTAAAGTAGAGTAAAGCTGGCCATAGACTTGCAGATATTTAGCCTCGTATCATACGAACTATGGCACAGCCCTATCTCCCAATCTACAACGAACCATGCAGATTAAATACTTAAAAAAACAAATCAGACAACATTCTGGCCATGACAGCAATCATACAAAAGTTATGTCCGACAAAATCTGGTGACAGTCACCCATTGATATCGTCAGATAGGCAATACATGCAGAGAAATTATTGTTAGCCGACAGAAATCTTTTAACCTGTCCGACTGACTAAATGACTGATCGCCATGGTACGAATAATGTTGGGACGATCCACACATGGTCCAAAAATTATACGAAAGGATTTTTTGTGCAACTTTATCTTTGCGTCTATGACCAGCTTACATTAAAGCCAAATCTCTGTTTACTGTCCAGTATATGCCTTAAACTATAGGAGAATGGATGTTATTACCATGTATTGCCATACCAAGTAACCTTGTTATAAGCTACTGATCTGACAACAAAAGGGGTGGTCTCTGCTTTAATGAAAGTCAAGAGGGAAGGTTAATATGGGTCCTGGCATAAGTGTGGCATGTTACCAATATAGCACACCACAAACCTTGGCTAAAATGAACTCTGTTGGCTGCAAAAGGTTTAGACCTCCAGGCTCCAGCCCTTTATGTTCGAATAAGAACTAAAGGAAATATGGTCTAAGAATAAGGGGCCACTTCAAACAAGGATAGAGAAAACTTTCCATTTAGTCTTTTGGTGTCATCAACACTTGCACTTTGTTTCTCCTCTCCTACTTGTGTAAGTTGCTCTGTGTTTGCCACTAATTCTGCCAGTGGGTAATGGAATAGTAGTACAAAATGCCACCCTTGTCTTGGTTTCCAAAGCTTTATGGCCTGTCTTAATGTGCCACTGTACAGTAATGTATTTTTAATGCTGAATTATGTAACTTAAGGCCTAGCTTGATAAGCCAATAACAGACAATAAAAATAATATAAAAAATATATTGAATTATATGATGAAAAATGGGTAAGCAATATGTGTTTCCTTGCCAGTCATGAGACAAGTAAAATCCAGTGTGACTGAATGTGCATGAGAGAGAAAAGATAGCAGTTGGATCATAAAAACCATTTATGGCTATTAAGGTGCTATGGGGCAGTTAGCAGCAGTCAGCGAATGTCTAGGGACTGTGATTAATAACGAAAGGACATGCAGGCATATAACAGTGACACCAGTAGGGAAGGGGACTATTCATTAAAGCTATTCTAAGAGCATGTGTATCCCATCAGTGCAAGAACCACACCTGCCTTTTAAACAACTCCTATTACGTAAAAATACCATTAAAAAATCTGGAACTTTCATTAAGGAAAGCACGCAATCATCGTCCAGATGGACATTTTCAAAGAGTGGTACCTCATATTTCAAAAAAAATTAAATTAATAAGTTAACACTTGTATTACTGGAGGTCTATTCTCAGGATGCTCAGAAATTCATTTGTATAACCTTGCCTAACATGTGCCCCACCAAGGGCTCAACCATTGCAGAAGGGGAATGAGATGGTCTCTGGGTGTTTATTGCTAGAGCTACAGTTAATTTATTATAAAGCTCTCCCAGTCCAGCTCCCACCTCCCTGGTTTGCAGGAGGAGGTCAAAACAGCTGCATCCCCAGCTGTGACATCTGGAGCTGGGCTGAAATGGAAAGGCTCCCCAGTCAGGGCTCGTCAGGCTTTAATTGATCCCAGCGCTGCACGTCCCTCATCGGCAGCAAGCTGTGAAGAGCGTGCGGAAGCACAGAAAGGAAAAATAACAAGCCAAGCACTGCTCCCATGTTAACTCTTGCACTAACAGACATTATCTACTACAGCCATAACAGTGACGATAAAAAGAGCTCTCTATCAGTACTGAATATTGCTGGACAGGAATTATATAAATAACTCAAAAACCACAAATAATAAATAATGAAAATTGCAAATTGCCTCAGAGTATTACTCTCTACAGCATACTAAAAGTGAACAACCGCTTTAACTGTACACAGAACTCACAAGCTCTGTACCAGCTTCTTTATAATTTCTCTTGACTAGGGATGGGTGAATTTTTTCACCTTGTTTCAGCGCAAAAATGACGCCCATAGACTTAGACATAGAAAAAAATGGCGAAGTGAAACGGGTCAAATTTGCCCAAGCCTACTCTTGACTGATCATCAGGAATGACAATAACATAAAATAATACCATTTTATAAGAAATATAGAATAAGGGCACAGACACATGTGGAGATTCAGGGAGATTCAATAGCCCGGCGACAAATCGCCTCTTCTTCAGGCGACTAATCTCCCCAAACTGCCTTCCCGCCAGCTACAATCTAAATCGTCGGAGGGATGGCACTTGGAGCACTTCATTTTCCTAAGTCGCCCAAAGTTGCCTCACAAGGAAACTTAGGAAAACGAATCGATCCGAGTGCCATCCCGCTGGCAATTTAGATTCCTGTCGGCGGGAAGGCAGTTAGAGGAAATTAGTCGCCCGAAGAAGAGTCGATTTGTCGCTGGGGGGCTAATCTCCCAGTGTGTCTCTGCCCTTATATGTAACAAAGATAATAACAGTACTAGCATGGCCAGCTTTAAGGAAGCCTTGTACCACATATTGGATATGGCCAACAATAAGTGATTATAAAATGAGTGATGAGGAGTAACTACACAGTGAAACTAAACACAGTCCTCTAGGACCATGGTGCTACACACAAAATAGATGTACCGGACAACAAACAAAAAGTGCAAGTACAAAAATATGCAACTCCTGCAAGACAGGACAGCATAGTGCAGGGACAGGACAATACAGTGTACACTCAGCAGATGTAATATGTTAAGTAAATAATGCTAAACTTTAGACATGATGGGTGTATCATTGTGACATGACAGTAGCAAGAACATGATAAAGAACATGACAAAGTGCAGATGTGCTCATAGAGAACAACTGTATCCAATGGCTATTCATCCATACAATGGCGTACAGTGGCTGTGTAACGTTGTGGTATATAGTAAGGTTAGATGGAGTGTGTGTGTGAGAGAGATCTGTCTGGTCCCTGAGTATTCAGGAAGTATTGCAGGAAGAAACTGTTACACAGTCTGGTAGTGTGGGCCCTAATGCTTCGGTACCTTTTTCCAGATGGCAGGAGTGTGAACAGTTAGTGTGAGGGATGTGTTGGATCAGCCACAATGCTTGTGGCTTTACGGGTGCAGCGAGTGGTGTAAATGTCCGTGATGGAAGGAAGTAAGACACCTATGATCTTCTCTGCTGTCTTCACTCTCCTCTATAGGATCTTGCGCTCCATGACAGTGCAGTTCCCAGCCCAGACAGTGATACAGCTGTTCAGGATGCTCTCGATAGTCCCTCTGTAGAAGGTTTTGAGTATGGATGGTGGGAGATGGGATTTCCTCAGCTTGCGCAGGAAGTAGAGGCGCTGTTGGGCGTTCTTGACTAAGTAGCTGGTGTTGTGGGACCAGGTGAGGTTCTCCGCCAGGTGGACACCAAGGAATTTGGTGCTTTTGAAGATCTCCACATTAGAGCCGTCGATGTACAGAGGCAGGTGGTCACTAGTCACAATAAGACAATACATTTAATCCCAAGGAGCATTTTTTAAGAGGAGCACCTTTTTCTGTAAATCATTGAACAGATCTGTAAGTGGTGGTCCAATGTTCAGTCCCTTAACCAGCAAATAGATCACACATGGTTTAGATAAGTCCTATATCATTTTCCGTTCTAAAATAAGAACTTTATTATAATTGCCAGTTTATGGCACTGATAAAAAATACTTCCATTTACGAAGCCTCATCATGAGCTACGAGAACTGTTTGAGGGGGTTACTGAGCATTATGGAGAGCAGATGGGAAATCTAATGACAAATCATGTGTCACATTTGGCATCTTGGTTTGGCGAAAAAAGATTTTATAAGCTTGGTAAAATTATATCCGTTTTATTCAAACAGTCATTGATTGCAACTCAATGACCAATAAAAGTAGAAACTAGAAATGGCTAGAACCGATGGTGAAGGGGTTAAGAGAACTGGCCAAATGCTTATGGTTTTTGGATTCTTAGAGGTCCCCTGCATTTACTTAGGAAACCATGTCCTGGGGTGAAAGTTAAAGAAAAAGCGCCTGTGTATCCACTACTGGGAGACCTGAAATATTAACCTTTTCCATATGTGACGGAAATCCTGCAATCCAGACTGGGATCTCTCACATCCCCCACCCCTCAAACCACCCTGCACTTTCTCTCATAGATAAATGATACTTTCCTCCTTGTGAAAAGCTACTGCCGTATTTTCATAGGTATTAATAGGGATATTATTTATCATCACACACGTGGAACTCAAGAAGCAACACAAAACTAAGGAGAGATCAGTCTATGGAATGTAGGGAAGAATTAACTTTCATAGCAGTAATTAATCCCAGATCAACATTCTAGCTCTGAACTAGATTTATTTTACGCATGAATATATGTGGACCAGCGGAGAGACAAGCAGATACTTTGAAAGGTATCACTACATATATTAATCAATCCTAATATTCTTCTTAATTTCCCACCCTGACAATGTTCCCAAAAGTAGTAGTTGGGAGAAGGCAAGTGCAACAGACACTGCAGCAAGTAGAAAAATCAATGCTCAGGGGCATTTTTATTAAGTTGTGTAAAAGAGTGCCACTGGAATACAATTTATATCACCACATTAAGGCCACGCTACACAGTGTAAAATCATGCATATTTATAAAGCTGTCTTATACTTTAAGCATATGAGCAGCCAACTGTATGAATAGGGCATAAAAGAAGTGTTAGCTTGAAAAAAAAAAAAAAAAAAAGGCCATGTAAAAACTGGCCAGGTCTAGAGTGCTGTAAAGTAAGAACATTATTTTCTGCTTTCGTATGGCACAAAAAAAATGCATTATAAAAATGCCAATTAGCTCTTTGTAACTAAATTCTGTGATTGTGATGCATGGCATTAATTCACACATATGAAAAACATTGAGGCTTTATAATACATATATTTTATTTTACACCTTTTTGTCATAAAATATTTTACTCATCTTTTTAAACATGACCCTTAGTATCAACTGTGAAAATAGTTTCTTTCTAGCCATTTAAAATAACTAATGTTGCTTCTTTCATGCTTTAAGACAGGACTGATATGACAAAAGATTTCCTTCTGTACAGGTACTGTATGACAACCTGTTATCCAACAGAAGGGGAGACCAAATTCAGCTGGGGGTCTTTGTAGACAATTTATAGGTTTGGATAGTAAAACTGGGCCCAAAACACAGTGGGTTAAATCTTGCAATCTCCCAATAAATTATATTTTTTAATCACTGAATCAACATTTTCCTATAGTACTCCCATCCTGATATTTATGGTTTTATCCACTCCACTAGATATTGCTCCAAGGTGGCACACCTGCACTCCCTATGGTATGTGCTAGATGCTGCATACCTCCATTTGGCATGAGTTTTTTTTCCATGGCCTTCACACAATGGGGTAAATTTATCAAAGAGTGAAGTTCCGCCACTAGAGTGAAATTCCACAGCTCTCAATTCATTTCTATGGGATTTTGAAAGGCGTATTTATCAATGGGTGAAAGTGAAAGTTCACCCTTGGATAAATATGCCTATAAAAATCCCATAGAAATGAATGGGGAGTGGCGGCATTTCACTCTAGTGGCGGAACTTCACTATTAACTTCACGCTTTGATAAATATACCCAATGTGTTTTTGTGACTTTAGCATTGTTTACCCAAAGAAAAATCTCCTTTAAAGGAGAACCAAACCTAAAAATGCCATATTTTATATACTGAACTTAATGCACCAGCCTAAAGTTTCAGCTTCTCAATAGCAGCAATGATCCAGGACTTCCAACTTGTCACAGGGGGACACCATCTTGTGACATGTACATATTGGAACATTTCTATTCTATGTGTACTGTATATTGTTAGTCGGTCCCTAAGCTCAGTAAGTGACAGCAGCACAGAGCATGTGCAGTGAATCAGCAGAAAAGAAGATGGGGAGCTACTGGGGCATCTTTGGAGACACCAATCTTCCCTGCTAAATGACTGTGGTGGCCTTGGGCTGGTACAGAAGCTCAAAATATAATGTACAACATTTCTAGCCTACTTATTTGTTTAAAGGGGTTGTTGTTTGAGATCACTTTTAGTATGATGTAGAAAGGGATATTCTGAGACAATTTGCAATTGGTTTTCATTTTTTATTTGTGGTTTTTGACTTTTTATTCAGCATCTCTCCAGTTTGCAGTTTCAGCAGTCTAGTTGCTAGGGTCCGAATTACCCTAGCAACCATGCATTGGTTTGAATATGAATAGGAGAGTCCTGAATAGAAAGATGAGTAATAAAAAGTAACAATAACAATACATTTGTAGCCTTACAGAGCATTTGTTTTTAGAAGTGGTCAGCGACGCCTATTTGAAAGCTGCAAAGAGTCAAACGAAAAAGACAAATTATAAAATTATAAACAATAAATAATAAAGACCAATTGAAAAGTTGCTAAGAATTAGGCATTCTATAACATACTAAAAGTTACCTTAAAGGTGAACCACCCCTTTAAGTCTTAGTTCTCCTTCCTACATAGCTGCCCCTCAATATTGTCTCTGATAGAGGTTTTGTGTTAATTAAGTTACTATCCTATAGTGCTTAACATGTGGTCGACCTTCAAGGTATTCAGACCACAGGCCAAACAGATAGATATCTTATTACTAGGCACAGAAAGTGATGAATAAATACTATACTATTGTTCCTTTTGGTCTGAATGATTAGATTTGCAGTAAGTAAAGAGAATCCACGGCTCCTTTCAATTTCTCATCTGCCGATGCACCTGCCTACAAGGTGCATTGTTAGACTTGGACAGCTTTAAATTTGGACAGACCAATTGCAATCCATTTAGGCAGCATGCGTGCCCAGACAGGGGCAATGTGTTTGTGAATTTGTGACTATATTTGGTGGTAGCAGTCTTCACTAAAGGTGGCCATACACGGGCCGACTGGCAGCTTTTCGTGCTCAGGGAACCTCCGACGGGTTTCCCAATCGATATCTATCCAAAAGTTGGCAGATAACGATTGGGCAAGGTTAAAAATCCCATCGGATTATGGGCGATATTGCCCACCTCAATGTGTGCGTATCGGGTAAATATCCGCTTGTTTGGCAAAATGAGCGGATCTCTACGTAGTCAAGTCTACAATCTGTAAGGTAATTAGGCCACAGCTTATCAGTTTTATATATTTTTGCACTGCAGTATTAAGAATCTGAATCTAATGATATAACAGTTTTCATGGAGTTTTCATGGAGGCTGCACTGTAGAGCCTTGGGATACGGTTAGGTTCCGGCTTCCAGCGACATGCAAGCTCACTGCCTGTAAAGGCTGCCAGCCATGGCTCACACACATAAGACCAAACAAAACGTAAGCAAACAAGAGTCTGTTTCAGCAAGCAGGGGACAGCCAGGCAAAGAAAACAGAGACTTCTCTCCTCCATTATATTCAGAAACCCTAATAACAGGTGTTGCGCTACTCCTTGACCCTTTAAACTTGCCAGTGATTTCTATCCCCCAGCAATACTTTGAATACACAGAGTTGAAGTATGCTGCGGAAATATTAATGTGACCAGGCTTATTTCGGCATTGTGATGTAATTCTACAAGGCTGCTACTGGATTTAATGTATACACCTTGTGATCTCAGGGTCTGACCATTTTTCATGCAAGTCCATGCAGCCTGTAAGGCAACTTAAATCTAAACATCAGACAGGGCTTTCAGGTATGCTATGCCTCCCATTGGACATATGAACTAGTACCTTGTAGATTGGGATCATCTGCTTAAAAATCATAAAATATGACCAAGTTTACAGTATCCAACAATTTGCCCTGTGGGCTGACTAGACAGGCAATAAAAGAAGGTGACTGCTTTAAAAATAATAATAATAATAATGTAAATATATTATGCGTCACGTATACACGAGTCTACCTGTATGTATAGCATACCAAACCAAGCCACAAGTCATACATTCTCTATAACAAAGACATTGCTTACAACAACTACAACTGATTTTTTATAGAATTAAAAAAATGCATGAGTAAAGGGGGAGATACACAGGCAGAAGAAACAACACCGGCAACAATAGTATACCTTGCAAGAGAAATTATTATGTTATATACTAACCTCTCTTTATTATTTGCTTCGCCTCTATCTGAGCTACAGCACTTATTGAATTGGCGTTGGGGTTTTTGCACGTTAGTGTAAGGTTTATTAAAAGGGCATTATACGCCTACGTTTTCCTGCAGAATTATGCTTATTACAGAGGAACACCTTTGTTGGCATATGTTATTGCAAATGCAAAGGAGAAAATAACTGTTGTTGCCAGTCAGGCTAAAAAAAAGACTGAACTGCAAGCTGACCCAATAACCCATATATAGAAGCAGCAAATGGGCAGAGTTCCCCTTTAATTCTCAAGATGTACATTAAAGCCTTGAAGCAAAGGCCCTGAAAGTCTAGGGAGCAGGTTTGATACTGAAAGTGAAGGAAAGCTTTTAGTAACAGTGGAATATAGCTCATTTTAATATTTCACAGATTTCACAGATCAGGCTGATTTGCACTGTGGTTCCAATAATTCACATTGAATCTGAGTGATGAACACAAAGCACTGATTAATTACCATGGTTTCATTTTAGCAGAATCAATGAGCTCTTTAAACACGTCTGATTCGCTCATCTCTATTGCAATATGAGCATTAAGTAATGTTTTCAAATCAGTGAGACTTAGCTAAGACACAGAGACGTTTCCCAGTCCATTTATCAGGCGATATGGCTTGAGAAAATCTTGGAGAAGCACGACACATTGCTTTAGGAGACTATACCGACTATGTTTCATGAAGACCATGTTCAGTGGGGGAACTCTAAAATCTTAAAATAATCTTTATATTTGTTTCCATAAAAAGCACACAGCTCCCAGAAGCATCACAACAACAAGCATACTAAGGCCTAATGCAGGTAGGCAGTTTTTATGAAGGCAATGGAGGCAGAAAGTCAGGGAGACCCGATTATCCACATGACAAGTAAGCTACTCTTGGAAATACTGCAAGCAAAAATGAAAAACTTGTTTGTCACCCGTAAATTACTAAAACGGTGACCCCCCATTGCTGCCTATTTGGTACCCTGGCAATAGCCTGCATCAAAAAGAAACTTCAAGACTCCATTTAAGACTTAAAAATGGCTACGCAAGGGTCATGTGCAGGAGATCCAGTCAGTTATCCAACGTGAAGAACAACTGGTTTAATATTGAAAAATGAATCAGCATACCTCAATAGCATATCACTTGATAGAATTACAGGGAAGGGTAGACCAGGGATGAACTACTAGCCCAATACCAGTCCACATGTAATGTAGCTGGAGGAAATGAGGGGTTTGTTTAAACAGAGTGTGTTACCAACATAAAAATGGGGGGGGGGTTGGTAGGGCACAATGTTTCATTAGTACTGCACAATAGCAAAACAGTATAAAAATAAATGGACCTATGTCATTACATTGTCAAGTATAGGCAGAATACATTTTCAACACAAGTTCTATTTATTGTGTTGTATTGAGCAAAAGTATATATAGGTATATACTACCACTTTAAGAACAAGGCAAGAGACATCAGTTTACAGAATGTTTGTTTTGCCTTTACCCCATGGATATTTTCATGTTTAGCTAAACTCACATCAGCTCTATGTAACAGCTGCATCTTGCAACAAAGTCCCATATTAACCAGCAAAATCTGATTTCAGGCTGAGATAGGATGCTGTGTTTAGTATTCTTGCAGTGTTGCTTGTGGCCTCTGTAGCATAATTTCGTCTGTGCCACGCGTATCATTAAGACAAGACCTCTCCCTTCTTCAACCCATTTGAAAGCATGAAAGGATTGCCTGACACACCTGGGGGATTTTCCTGCAAATTGCATTAGTTTATTTGGTCAATTTGGCCACAGATTGATTTTCCTGTGCAAATAATGAACATTTATTGTTATTTTCCCAGCAGACTGTTTTATTTTCCATTCGAAAGAGGCACTGAGACATGTCCTGCCCTTATCATCTGTCTTCCTTCCCACTGCTTGATAGGTGGGTGCAAACTGACAACCAATACACAGCCCAACCACAAATAGCCTGGAGCCGGCAGGAATTTAACTATTTCACTGCCTTTTCAAAACATCTGTCAACAAATACTAACAATTGATCTTCTTAGCATAGCATACATACAAAACAGAAGGTCAAGTAGAAGAAATAAATATAGTAAAATAATAATACAATCCTCCTGCTTAAAGGAGTTTCCTAAAATCTTGCTGTTTGGAAACTTTTAAAACACCTAAGATGGATCATGCTCTCTAAATAGGCAAATATAATTTAAAAAAATATAATAATAGGGTAACATACCTCCCAACATTTTGGAAATAGAAAGGGGGACAAAAAGATTTGCCTTGCAGAGCATGGCAACATTTTTTTGACCACGCCAGTTTTTGTGGCCCCTAATTATGATGTTCATTTTACAGGCAGGTTATGAAAGTTTGAACACATTTCTGTGGTTTTTATGTGGTTTTAGTTTTGCTAATGAAGGTGGATTGCCCTTTAAGCTGCAAGTCAGTTTCCCCAAGAGACCTGCTTGTCTAAAATTGTTACAATTGTTTCTTTGCTTATCGTAAATAGTTATAAAAGTATTGTGAAGTGCACCTGCCACGTATTCAGGGCTCTGCCAAAAGCCAATTAAGTTTCAGAAACTTTGTATATTTTTCTGGCTGTTCAGTGCAGGACATCAAAGAGAAAGCTGGGACATTTCAGTAACAATCCGGGACTGCGAGTTGAGCTGTCAAAATCGGGACTGTCCCGCAAAAAAATGGACAGTTGGGAGGCACAAATCGTGTATAAAACGTCCTACATCTTGTAACCCACATCAACCAATACAATTCCATCTTTATGCCCCCATGAACAGGTTTACTAGCGAGATTAGGCCTAAAATTCAAGCATGTACTATGCAAAGTGCAATTTTTTTGTGCAAGTTGCTGTCTTTTTTACCCACAATTCAAAGTTTTCCCCAGAATGTCACTGTAACTGCTGTCTTAAGAGGAGATGCACCTAACACAACTGCACTTGCACTTCAATGTTAAGTAGCCACAGCTGTGCTAAAAATACTTGTTAGGATGTCCGTGCATGATTCTTTAGGTGCAAGTTCACTGTGTCCACCAGGGCCGGAACTAGGGGTAGGCTGAGTAGGCACGTGCCTAGGGCGCAAAGCTTGGAGGGCGCCCAGCACGTATCTCTAACTGCTGCCTACTCCAGTCCGGCCTGAAGAATCCTGGGCTATGCGCATTGTAAGAGCGCCCAGGTGAGCAAAGGGTGATATGCGCGGCCTGACACGGCCTGTCAATGCGTGCGCGCTCCAGGACGTGTGCACTCCTGTGCGCGTGCGCGAGCTGCCTAACATGCGCTGGGTTGGAGGGGGCGACGCAACTGGTCGTGCTGCCTGGGGCGCCCAGCCGATTTGGCCCGGCCCTGGTGTCCACTGAGGGAGGCTGTTGTGGAAACCCTGTAGCTTCAAGGTGGTAGTAGCCATCAATAGACACACTTCCACAAAATTTAAAAGAGGAGGTGGGTCTGCAACTATACAGAAGTGCAAGGTGCAAATATGCCAAATGTTGCACAAACACAACTGCGGCATTCCTCGAAAATGGTCCTATAGAGTTATATTTTTAAAGGAAAACTATACCCCCTTTAATGTAGGTCTTTTAAAATACATTGTAAAAAAGAGTTCATACTGTATGTAAAACCCTGCTTCATCTGAATCAACCATTTTCATAAAAATATACTTTTTAAGAAGTATGTGCCATTGGATAATGCTAAAGAGAAAATTGCCAATTTAATAAATAAGGGCTACCACCTTGGACCATATGTTCCACGCTGTACACAAACCAAGGGCACACATACATGTTAGGTCACAGGAGCCAATTAATGGACAAAGTTCTGTTTTTTACACCCACACTTCTTCCTGTTACAGTTAGAGCTGCAGTATTTCTGGTTAGGTGATCTGTGTGGCAGCACACAGACCATCACAAAATGGTGGCTCAAGGTAAAATATGCAAAAGGGCAATATTTACGGATATCTGTATTCTAGTTTGGCAAGTTTTCATTCTGGGGTTTAGTTTTCCTTTAAATGCTTTGCAGTTTTTACCCTTATCTTCAAGCACCAATGGATTTGTGATCAACCCAGAACCATCTGCTAGGGGTCAAATGTAACTAAAATAGCTAGAGCATGAAGCCACTCCCAAAAACACCCCAAATGCACTTTACCCTACTTATAAAACAGAGTCCACAGTACTTCAAATTCACAGTTGCTGACCCCACATGACTTACCATTTGACCTTTGACATTATGCAAACATGAGATAAACACTACTGCAATGACAAATTCCTGGCTGGGCTGTTACCAGGGACCTTTGGAAAACACTGACAAGCACTGAGTCTTATACTATCATAGATGTGCCAAGGAAAATGTGTGTGACTTTGGGCATGTGTGTTGTTGTGCAGGTTGTGACCTTTAGGAGCCTGAACTATGGCCTAATGATGCGAATGGTGTAAGCCAATTATATCAGCTATTCAAGCACACATCTGGGCACTTTTTGGATTAAATACATTTTATGGGAAATTGGGCGGTTAAAGGGATATGTAAAGATAAAGTGGGTAAAAATAAGTGAAGCAAATGTAGTTTTGTATATTAGCTTAAAGTACAGAGCACACTCAACTTAGCAAGTGCACTGACCAATAAAAAAAAACAACTTACTATCTCTGCCAATTGCTCTATGTCAGGGGTCCCCAAACTTTGTATTATAAATAAGCCACGTTCAATTGTAAAAAGAGTTGGGGAGGAACACAAGCATGAATAAAGCCTCAGAGGATGCCAAATTAAGGCTTTGATTTGCTATTTGGTAGCCCATATATGGACTGACAGCCTACAGGGTTATATGCAACCAAAACATGCCTGCAAGCCAAAAATAAGCACCTGCTTTGAGGCCATTGGGAGCAACATCCAAGGCATACCTCCCGACTGTTTTTAGCGGGACAGTCCCGCTTTTGACAGCTCAACCCGCAGTCTCGGCTTGTTACTGCATAGTTAATCAGTTACATATATCTATCTATCTATCTATCTATCTATCTATCTATCTATCTATCTATATATATATATATATATATATATATATATATATATACACGGTGTAGACCATATTGAGGGTTACAATTCAGTAATAGATGAGGGTCAGTAGGATCAGCTTTGCTTCCCAAGTGTTCTGTGGCTGCCTAATGTCTACTGAACCAAGAACTGGTCTGGACAAGTGGCCTGATACCCCAATACAAAAATATTTTCTTAATTCCAAGACTAATGATAAGAGCCATTCCTCTAGAGAGCACAGAAAAATATTTTCAAGTATATTTGTGTTTAGGCTTGTGATTGGGCTGTTTCTAAGTTATTAAGACAGGACAACCAATAGCAATGAAGCAGTACACTTATAATCACTTTTGCAAATTTCAAAAAATACCATAGGAAGCAATATGGCAGCTGCCACTCAGAAGAAATGTTCTTAGCACATAATAAGCCTTTCCCTTACATTTTAAGATTGATTAATAAATGTGATTAGAACTAATTTGTTTGTTTTATTTTTATGGCAATGGTACAGGGGGTAACATATCAAGCAATATTAAAGCAATATAAAAAATGTTTTTTAGAAGCGGCAGTCATGTGCACAGAAACTGAAGTCAATGGAAAGGGAATCACAGAAATTCCTGGTGGCTTGATTAAACCCGCGAACTAGAAAAATGCGGAATCCTCTGGGTGTCAGCGCACTTAGAGAGGAATAAAATCAGTGGCATTACTAGATGTTACTGGGCTCCACAGCAAATTAATTTTAGGGCCCTCAATATATCCAGAGGCTCTTCTGTTTCACCAATATATATTGATATTGTTTATTAAGTAAGGCCTCATGGGGCCCCTATACGACTTGGGCTTCCCTGCAGCCACAGGGCCTGCTTCCTCTATATTAACACTCCTGAATAAAAGCCTACATTCTGTACAACCAAACTTTCAAATATCAAAATTCTACCTGCACCCAATGTGAACCTCTATAGAGAATGCTTGCATAATTTAACTTTAATGTGCTCTAAAAATTATCTTTATGACCACCATCTTGGATGTTAATAATTCAGTGTTTGATCCTCTAAATTGTGAGGTTTTACATGGGATCTTTTGCCTGTTACTGCACTGTGCCTGCATCAACTTTGCATGCCTTAACTGACAACTAAGACGATCTATAAGGAAAAGGAGTGAAGAGTGACCCTTTTTTAAAGAAGGTACAAAGACTACATTGTTTGCAGATTCCAGTTAAATTGGTGGTCATACTGGCCTTTGCTACCGTTTAAGTAAGAAAATCTCTTTGGGAATGGGTTGGGAAATGGACAAAGAAAAGGTCATAGAATAAAACTGGCCAAACATGTGGGGCCAAAATTGGATAATATTGTGGGGGTATAGAGACCCCCTGTTTAAAGACTACACCATTGGTCTGAAGTGTAAAAGCTTTAAACAGCGGTGTATGGTCAGTTTTACAGTTCAATTCAGTTTCCTTTCTATAATAAAAGTCTGAAGCAAATTTTGAAAGCCATTCTTGCAGGTACAGAAATAAATTGGTCATACCAGTGCTGACAATAGCTGCTTCTATGTTTGCAATTGCATATTTATAAACACTAAAGGCCCCCTTCCTATTTTCTTTATCCCAATCCCATTTCTTTAGTGCAGTGATCCCCAACCAGTATCTCATGAGCAACATGTTGCTCCCCAACCCCTTGGATGTTGCTCTCAGTGGCCTAAAAGCAGGAGCTTATTTTTGAATTCCAGGCTCGGAGGCAAATGTTGGTTGTATAAAAACCAGGTGTCCTACCAAACAGAGGCTCCTGTAGTCTGTCAGTCCACATAGGGGCTACTAATAGTCAATCACAACCCTTATTTGGCACCACCCAGGAACATTATTTATGCTTGTGTTGCTCCCCAACTCATTTTACATCTGACTATTGCTCAAGGGTAGGAAAAGTTTGGGGACCCCTGCTTTAGTGTAAACCCATTAAGAAAAATAATAAATAATTCCTTCATTGGGTCTTTCCATACTCACTTAGCCTTAAACAAATGCTGCACTTATTTCACATTTAGTATAAATACTTTGGCAAATCATTGCACAAGTGTGCCTTAGGAAGTTCCTAGTGAAATGACTGAAATACTGGACATTTAACAAAAAAACATTTTTATGGACCCACTTTGCTAAATGGTTTGATTGCCAGAACACTGTAGTAATAGTCATGAATGTCTATTAATCCTGTCAACGGTTTTTAGAGCATCTTAAAATAGAGCACATACAAAGGAAATAACCTCACTTTATTCACTTCTGGTAACAGCAGAAAACTGCACAAAAAGAAAAAACTGATCAATGTTTACAGAGAAAGTGGTTAGCACCTCCTCTGTTTCTGTGGTATTCCCCTGTTTTAAAGAACCCACTCTTGTGGTATATATGTGTATTTTTATAAGTGCACATGTGTGAGGGAGGGTGACACCACCTTGCAGCAAGTTCTATGTAAATGAAAGCAGGGGAGGCAGACTGTAGGGGAATCTCTGATATCACTCCTTCCGGGTAATGCTCACAAAACCACAAGCAGAATGAACGGAAAGTAAACTGTAAGTGATCTCTACAGGCAAGGCCCATGCAGTGGAAGCCTGGCATGTTAAGCAGAAAAATATAGGCCGATGATTTCCCAGATGTAGTTAGCTTCTATGAATTACACCACAACGTCTTGGCTTCAGTGGAGTGGAATTTGTTTCTGTTGTTTGTGATCCTCTCAGACCAGGTTAAGTTAACCCTTATAATAAGCATGGGTTCAGCTATAAAGAGGCAGAGTTTAATTCCAAATAAATGATGTCTCATACATGTGACACATATTAGCAGTTGGCACGACCAATGCACAACAAACTCAGTAACCATCAGCACTTGTTTGCTTACTATTTATTTATTCTGAAAAAGCCATGTTCATCTGCATCAGAGCCTGGGACAAAACAGATTTGAAAGGAGGATATCCATCCAGATAGTAAAGTATGCATCCAAAAAGACTTCATCCAGTGAGAAAATAGCAGTATAACCCATAAATGTAGAGCAGAACAGACAAATACATGTAAGCCATCACTGCAAAAGAGATACTGTAAGACTAAGCTAAGCGTTGAAGTGTTGATGTCAAAATTATCTTTAAATTAAAGTGACTTTATACTATACAATATGGGTAATCATATCATGGAATTCATTTGTAGAATCCCTTCAAAACTGGCACAAATATAATAAAGGAACTAATAAACTGGACTATTTTTTGCCACCTTTTAAACAAGACAGGGCCAACTCAAAAACTGGAAGTCCAGTCTGGACTTGCCATATGCACAGCACACATACACAGTAGAGCACTGAAGACTAGCAAATGCATAAATACTATAGACTTTAAATTAACCCAGAAATTTAAAATCTACAGCCCTTGGCTAGGATGCAAAGAGCTTGTGTCCAGCATTAATAAATTGCCCTTTATATGCTCTGGCCCCTAGGGTGGCAAACGGGTAAAATATACTGATGTATTCCCAAGCTGCAACCACAAAAGTTCAGGAAATGATCAAATTCTCCAAGGGCACTGAGGAAATATCCCAGATGTCCTTTTGAATTAGGCATTCACCTCCTCACGGTTGGAGATGCAGTTTCAGCGGCAGAAGCTCCTCAAATCCCCAAATGAAGAATCTACAAAAGATTCCCACAGTTGGAGACAGATGAAGACTGACATAAAGAGAAAGCTTCCTTCTTCCCAGCTTAACCCCAGCAGTGCCACTAAATCCTGCAGCTCATTTCAGCTGAATGTTACCTCTTGCATCACATATAGGTTGTTGTATATACACACACACACACACACACACCCCAGGGGGTCCCCAATCTTTTTTACTTGTGAGCCACATTTAAATTTAAAAAAGAGTTGGAGAGCAACACAAACATGAAAAAGTTCATGGGGATGTCAAATAAGAGCTGTGATTGACTGTTTGGTAGCCCCTATAAGGACTGGTAGCCTACAGGAGTCTCTGTTTGGCAGTAATCTGGTTTTTATGTTTAAATAAGCACCTGCTTTGAGACCACTGGGAGCAACATCCAAGGTGTTGGTGAGTAACATGTTGCTTGCGAGCTACTGGTTGGGGAACACTATAAACAGCCAAAAGTTTGCACTCCATTTAGAAAGCAAGTGCCTGGGTGCCAGAATCTTTTATAACAAAGCAGCATGTAAAAACTGCACTCACAAGACTTTTGAAGTAAATAAGGTTTTTATTAAAGTTTTGGTCTCAACCTTTATCAAGGTACATATATATATATATATATATATATATATATATATATATATATATATATATATATATATATATATATATATATATATATACACACTCGAGAAGAATGCTGCTGCACACCAGGATTTATCATGAAAAAAGTTGATCATTTATTTGATCGATGTTTTGATCCTCACCATGGACCTTTATCATCTTCATAAAGGTCCATGGTGAGAACCGAAACATTGATCAAATAAATTATCAACTTTTTTCATGATAAATCCTGGTGTGCAGCAGCATTCTTCTCAAGTGGATATTGTATTTCTGTATTGCACCCAGGTGTGTAACTCCTTATGTGTGTGCCCTAGCCCTCCAATGCTTACATATATATATATATATATATATATATATATATATATATATATATATATATATATATATATATATATATATATATATATATATATTCCGTTCCTTAACAAATATATATGAAATAGTATACATATTGTTGAAAGTCTTGGTGAAATAATATAATTAGCACTCTCATGTAGGTAGCACCCTGCTGAGCAAGATAAAGAAGAAAAAATTGCTTCTCTTAAATGTAAATACAGTGAAACCTCGATTTTAATTTGCCCCTCATACAGTTCTGCACCAATCCCTTATATACTGTATAAACCTATTGGTTTAAGTTGTGTATTTGACAGAGAGGCCTTGAACATGCAAAAGGCCTTGAACATGCAAAATGTTAAATTAATGCTGCCATGCTTAACCCCTGTTATTAATGCAATAAATATTTTTCATATTAATTCAAAGTAAAACAGACTCCTGTGCTAATATATCCTTTAACTACTACAAATTTCCCTTATTTTACAGTGGTGTGCAAAACTATTTGCCCCCTTCCTGATTTCTTATTCTTTTGCATGTTTGTCACACAAAATGTTTCTGATCATCAAACACATTTAACTATTAGTCAAAGATAACACAAGTAAACACAAAATGCAGTTTTTAAATGAGGGTTTTTATTATTTAGGGAGAAAAGAAATCCAAATCTACATTTTCATGTGTGAAAAAGTAATTGCCCCCTGAACCTAATGGTTGGGCCACCCTTAGCAGCAATAACTGCAATCAAGCGTGTGCGATAACTTGCAACGAGTCTTTTACAGCGCTCTGGAGGAATTTTGGCCCACTCATCTTTGCAGAATTGTTGTGATTCAGCTTTATTTGAGGGTTTTCTAGCATGAACCGCCTTTTTAAGGTCATGCCACAACATCTCAATAGGATTCAGGTCAGGACTTTGACTAGGCCACTCCAAAGTCTTCATTTTGTTTTTCTTCAGCCATTCAGAGGTGGATTTGCTGGTGTGTTTTGGGTCATTGTCCTGCTGCAGCACCCAAGATCGCTTCAGCTTGAGTTGACGAACAGATGGCCGGACATTCTCCTTCAGGATTTTTTGGTAGACAGTAGAATTCATGGTTCCATCTATCACAGCAAGTCTTCCAGGTCCTGAAGCAGCAAAACAACCCCAGACCATCACACTACCACCACCATATTTTACTGTTGGTATGATGTTCTTTTTCTGAAATGCTGTGTTACTTTTACGCCAGATGTAACGGGACGCGCACCTTCCAAAAAGTTCAACTTTTGTCTCGTCGGTCCACAAGGTATTTTCCCAAAAGTCTTGGCAATCATTGAGATGTTTTTTAGCAAAGCCTTAATGTTCTTTTTGCTTAAAAGTGGTTTGCGCCTTGGAAATCTGCCATGCAGGCCGTTTTTCCCAGTCTCTTTCTTATGGTGGAGTCGTGAACACTGACCTTAATTGAGGCAAATGAGGCCTGCAGTTCTTTAGATGTTGTCCTGGGGTCTTTTGTGGCCTCTCGGATGAGTTGTCTCTGCGCTCTTGGGGTAATTTTGGTCGGCCGGCCACTCCTGGGAAGGTTCACCACTGTTCCATGTTTTTGCCATTTGTGGATAACGGCTCTCACTGTGGTTCGCTGGAGTCCCAAAGCTTTAGAAATGGCTTTATAACCTTTGAAATTGAACTCAGGTGTGATAAACCACAGTTAAGTTATTTTTTAACAAGGGGGGCAATCACTTTTTCAAACAGGCCCATGTAGATTTGGAGTTTTTTTTCTCCCTTAATAACGTAAACCTTCATTTAAAAACTGCATTTTAAGAAATCAGGAAGGGGGCAAATAGTTTTGCACACCACTGTACATTTTCCTGGATTTTACAGTTTTTTCCTGGTCTCTTGAAAAACGTAAAATGGGGGTTCTACTGTATATTATCCCTCAGCATATACAACATATTTTCCTGTGATTATTACAATTAGTGGTAATTGTTTAGTGTTCCAATTAACTTTTAATGCTCTTTTTTTACTTTCTAGGATGAGAAGTTGACTAAAATGTTCTACTGCTACAGACATTTAGGTGCAAATTCATCAAGGGTCGAATATCGAGGGTTAAATAACCCTCGATATTCGACTGGGGAATGAAAATCCTTTGACTTTGAATATCGAAGGATTATGCGAAAATACTGCGATTGACCGAAGGAATAATCGATTAAATCCTTCGAATCAAACGATTTGAAGGATTTTAATCCAACGATCGAAGGATTATCCTTCGACCAAAAAAACGTAAGCCAAGCCTATGGGGACCTTCCCCATAGGCTAACATTGGGTTCAGTAGCTTTTAGGTGGCGAACTAGGGGGTCGAAGTTTTTTCTTAAAGAGACAGTACTTCGACTATCGAATGGTCGAATAGTCGAACGATTTTTAGCTCGAATCCTTCGATTCAAAGTCGTAGTCGAAGGTCGAAGTAGCCCATTCGATGGTCGAAGTAGCCAAAAAACACTTCAAATTCTAAGTTTTTTTTCTTCTATTCCTTCACTCGAAGTTAATGAATTGGCTCCTTAGTGAAATTAGAGTGCTTTATCAAGTGCATCAAAAAATGTCACTGGCCTACTGAGTGGCAGACCATTGCAGATGAAAACAATAATACAGGTATAGGACCTGTTATCCAGAATGCTCGGGACCTGGGGTTTTCCGGATAAGGGGTCTTTCTGTAATTTGGATCTCCAAACCTTAAGTCAACTGAAACATAATTTAAACATTAAATAAACCCAATAGGGTTGCTTTGCTTCCAATAAGGATTAATTCTATCTTAGCTGGGATCAAGTACAAGGTACTGCTTCATTACTACAGAGAAAAAGGAAATCAATTTTAAAAATGTGAATTATTTGATTATAATGGAGTCTATGGGATAAGAGCATTCCGTGATTTGAGCTTTCTGGATATCAGGTTTCCGGATAACGGATCCTATACCTGTATTATTATTAATATGCATTTTTATAGCACCAACATATTGCACTGCAATGTAAAATAAATGTGTTTATACATAGAAATCACATGAATTACATACATAAAGGGTTTCATACATAACGACCAGTACTGGTACGAAAGGTGAGAAAGGCCCTGTGCAAATAATTCAAGTTAGGGTGCGTCAACTTCAACACTTTCTGTAGCATCGGGTGCAAGCTGCTTCCCCACTGCCAAGGGAACTGGATACGATCAAAGAAATTGTACTGCAGCAACATTGCCTAGCTTTTGGCACAAATAAAACACAGATTAATCACTAATTTTGTAGTGCTGCACCACAATTTCTTTGAAGGCCCTGTGCAAAGAGCTTACAATCTAAAGAGTAAGGGAATGAGACACAAGGTTCTGTAGACAACATCAGAAATATGCAGGTGAGAGATGTCATTTAGTAGCTAAACAGAGTGAGGGTAGGCTTCTCAAAATAAGTATGTTGTAAGAACAGCAGAAAGGTTGAATTTTATTCTGAAAGGTATTAGAAGCCAGTACAGGGATTGGCAGAGTGTCATAGCAGAGGAGGAGCGGTTGCTGAGGTATATAGGCCTAGCGGAAGTGTTCATTATGGACTGGAGAGGTGACAGTCTCTAGCGAGGAAGGCCAATTAATAGAGAGTTACAGTAGGCTAATGTGATATGATGACAGAATGAATAAGAATTTTGGCGGCATCTTGGATGATAAATTACCGTATTTTGCATGGTCCATGTGTGAAAGTGACATGATTTAATAAGTGACTGGATATGAGGAGTGAAGGACAAGGAAGAATTATTATTATTATTATTATTATTAACATGTATTTATATAGCGCCAACATATTGCGTAGCACTGTAAAGTAAATGTGATTATACAACTACATCACACGAATTACATATATAGAATATATGGAGTAACAAACATCACAATCAATACAGATACAAAAAGGTGAGGAAGGCCCTATGCATAGGCATACAGTCTAAAGGGAAGGGAGTAATACACAAGGTGTGGGAGTGGGCAAGATCGAAGTAAGTGAGTGAGAAATGTGGTACTGTACGTGGTGTTGCGTTTGGTAGTTAAGCAGAGTGAGGGTAGGCTTCTCGAAAGAAGTGCGTTTTCAGAGATTTTTTGAAAGCAGAAAGGTTGGGAGAAAGTCGGACAGACCGTGGGAGAGCGTTCCAGAGTAGGGGTGCAGCCCTTGCAAAGTCTTGAATGCGAGCATGTGAGGAGGTAATGAGAGAAGAGTTGAGTAGCAGGTCAGTAGAGGAGCGTAGTAAGCGGGTGGGTGAGTATATAGAGATGAGTTCAGAGATGTAGGGCGGAGCAGAGTTGTGAAGTGCTTTGAAAGTCAGTGTCATTAATTTGAATTTGATTCTGAAAGGTAACGGAAGCCAGTGCAGGGATTGACAGAATGGCGAGGCAGAGGAGGAGCGGTTGCTGAGGTGTATGAGCCTCGCAGCAGTGTTCATTATGGACTGGAGAGGTGACAGTCTCTGGAGGGGGAGGCCAATTAAAAGAGAGTTACAGTAGTCTAGACGCGATATGATGAGAGAGTGAATAAGAATTTTGGCAGCGTCTTGGGTGATAAATGATCGTATTTTGGAAATGTTCCTTAGGTGGAAATGACATGATTTGATAAGTGACTGGATATGAGGAGTGAATGACAGGGCAGAATCTAGGATAACCCCAAGGCACCGGGCCTGGGGAGAGGGGGTGATAGTGGAATTGTTAACTATGATGGATACTTCGGGGATGCTACTGGTGTTATTTGGAGGAAAGAGAACCATTTCAGTTTTAGAGAGGTTTAATTTAAGGTAGCGTTGCGACATCCAGGTAGAGATAGCGGACAGACAGGAGGAGACGTGAGTTAGGAGTTCTGGGTTGAGATCAGGAGATGAGAGATAGATCTGAGTATCGTCAGCATAGAGGTGGTAGTGGAAACCGTACGAATTTATTAATTTGCCAAGGGAGGAAGTGTAGAGGGAGAATAGTAATGGTCCTAGGACAGAGCCTTGAGGAACTCCAACAGAAAGAGGTAGGGGAGAAGATGATACTCCATTGTAGGAGACACTGAAGGAACGATTGGTGATGTAAGAAGAGAACCAGGACAGGGCTGTGTCACGAAGGCCAAGTGACTGGAGGGACTGGAGGAGGAGAGGGTGATCTACAGTGTCAAATGCGGCTGAGAGATCAAGCAGTATTAGTAGTGAGAAATGATTGTTGGCTTTAGCGGTTAAAAGGTCATTAGTTAGTCGAGTCAGGGCAGTTTCCGTGGAGTGTTGTGGCTTAAAACCAGATTGTAGGGGGTCCAGCAGGTTATTGTCAGAGAGAAATGAGGTTAGTCGGTTGTAGACTAGGCGCTCAAGTAGTTTAGAGATGAAAGGTAGCAGAGAGATAGGTCGGAGGTTGTCAAGATTGGAGGGATCAAAAGAGGGTTTTTTCAGAATGGGGGTGACAAGAGCATGTTTTAGTTGAGAAGGAAACAGTCCAGTTGAGAGGGAAAGATTAAATAGGTGAGTTAAGGCTTTGATTAGACAAGGATTGGTTTTGGGTAACCCCAAGGCACCGGGCCTGGTATGACAACAGACAACAGTAATAACTTAGTTCAATTGGAGACAAGCAAAAGACTCCTGTTCTCAGACAGGAAAACCTTGTTGTCATTGTGAACACTCTCCTACTTAACAATATCTATTGTATAGACGAAGGAAGTGAACATTTTTCAGATCCCAACAATAATGCATATGTTTTCCCTACCAAATCAACACCAGAACTTATCTTTCACTTGGCTCGTTTTCATACCTCAAGGAATATCTCCCACTGAAAACAAGGCTGCTTTCTGTAACCTCCAAAGGAACCCATACCTTTTATTTGTCCTTTTAATATCTCATAGAGACATCAGGAACACCTGATTATCATGTGATTCCCACAGAGAGGTTTATCCCACTCCCGGCTAAATGTATTTTTTGATAACAGAGGTTATATGGTTATAAATGATTTACTGCAGCGCTGTACAGCTGGAATCCCCACAGCCACAGAGTGAGAAACCTGATCACATCATCATTTTTGCTGTCGGGAAGCCAGGGAAACTCCACCATCATTTTTGTTTTCCCTAACAGTCCCTTATGCAAAAATGTCTCCTCATAAAGCACATTACAAATAGCCAACCCACGCCAGTGTGTTTCAAAAGGAACTGCATGGGGAAGCCCTGTCTCTACCGCTAAGACATGGTGTTCTTTATGGTGAACCACAATCAATATAATGTACTGAACACAAAATTAAGGGATTATTAATCAATATAATGCAATGTTCCCATTGCCAGGCACATTATTAAACCCACTGAAGTTGTGGGTTATGTTTTGTATAGTCTATATTGTACCTGAATTGAAGACAATGCAGGTAAGTAATTAGGGATGTCCACCTTGGACCACTGTTTTTTACTGCAGTCCAATAACAGCTTGATGGCCACAGGTTGGACCTTTGTTTGTTGTTACTCAATGTGGCCTTTGTAAACTACATTTTTTCCAAGGGGTCATGATGCTAGTGGCCTAGGTAAAATGCACTCCCTTCCCTACCATAAACCCAATTTTGTTTATTAATAGGTGCTTGCCAGTTATATTTTTTTACTACAAATCACAAACCGGGAGTTAGAGGTCAGCCCATCACTCAGTCTACTTAAGACAAGTGGACAATTCATGCCTGTATCATTTACACTATTATGGTTTCTTCCTTTGTACACTATGAAGCCAAATGCTAGGGCTTAATGTATTTATACTGCCTTTCTATGCTGTCCTGGTGTGAAAATGATAAGGAAGATACAGAAATTCCGTTATAAAAGAACATAGCGGTTGCTCATTTTTCTCAGCTAACAGAATTACCATAATAACTTCTACAAAGAGAAGGCAGGAAATGGCATTTATATTTCTTGAATAATACTAAAAGGGAATAAAAGACAGGCATGAAAGTAGAGGTTGAGCCTGGGGAGCCGGCACAGCTTCTACAAGAGAGAGCGTGCCATGGGATAAATAATCAGTTTATTGAATGTATCAATCCATCATTTCAGGGAGGAAATAAGGGGCAGACTATGAATCATCAATAACTGTCAGGTCAATCTCCTTCATGTTTGTTTGGAGTGGCTTAAAACTGTAGGATTCAACATTTTATGGCAAGCAATCTACCCTCTTTATTTCATTATATGTTCTATATTTCTATTGAATGCCATTTTCATAGTTGCTCAGGACCACATTGTCAAGATCCTTCCATATTAAGTACTGTGACAAATACATTTGTCTACAAGTGGTTAATAAAAGCACAAAATACCATTGCTTAGTTAATAAAATATAAACACCTTTTATAACTTTGATTACTCTCTGCCTACAAGTTCTTTATAACAAATCACATGGTAGTAAAAGAGCCAATTTTGTTACAGCATTTGTATCTACAGACAGCAATTTAAAGATAAGTGTGGTAAGTGTATTCAGGAAAGGAATTTGGAGACAGATGTTGTAAAGGTCTAAAAGGTGTTTTTCATGGCATGGAATGTATAATAAAGTGGAGACAGTGATTTCTGGTTACAGGAGGAGATACTAAGTAGTCATCTACAGTATCACCGAAAACAGAAAAGTAATATAACTTGTCTTTTCTTGGGCTAATGCTATCCTATGCGGGTAGTTACATAAAGTAAAACATTCCAAACCACAGGCTTGTTTTCACTGCACTTCAGTACAGGTATGGGACCTGTTATCCAGAATGCTCGGGAACTGGGGGTTTTCGAATAATGGATCTTTCCATAATTTGGATCTTCATACCTTAGGTCTACTAGAAAATCATGTAAACATTAAATAAACCCAATGGGCTGGTTTTCTTTATTACTGTAATAAAAAATAGTACCTTGTACTTGATCCTAATATAATTTATCCTTACTGGAGGCAAAGCAATCCTGTTTTTTTTTTAATTTTCAAATTATTTTTTTTTGTACTCTTTGTCCCATATGTAATAAAAGGCACTAAGTTTGCCGAGGAGCAGTTATCCATAGCAGCCAACAAGATATTTGCTTTTACAGATACCCACTAAATTGTTCCTTTTGATTGGTTGCTAAGGGTTACTGCTCCTGGCCAAACTTAGTGTGTTTTAGAGATGCAAATTGCATAAAGATCCCATATTTGGCAATACTCAGGTGCCAAGCATTCTATACAACAGGTCCCATACCTTTCCTACTTACTGATTAAAAACACTGGTTGGCACTCTGTACCTGCCTGAACTTAATATATTTATCAGCACAATTCTGGACCTTGCTAGCAAATCTGTATATGAAGGTAAGCTGACAGTGAGCAACAACAACACAGCAAAGGCAGTGCACATATTGGCACACAGACGAAAATATGGTTTAAAGGGATACTGTCATGGGAAAACATGTTTTTTTATTAAAACGCATCAATTAATAGTGCTACTCCAGCAGAAATCTGACATGAGGCTAGACATTTTGTCAGTTTCCCAGCTTTCTCCAGTTATGTGACTTGTAGTCTGGTAAACTTGAGTCACTCTTTACTGCTGTACTGGAAGTTGGAGTGATATCACATAAACTTTATTTACTATACTATAACTGGAACATTAGCAGAGAAAACCAAGTGACAAAGTGCATTAATGGGTCTATGTGGCTTTTAATCCCCATATTACTTAGATACCAAACAAAGCAATAGACAATGCTTCCTTGCAATGAAAAATAGAGAATAAGACATGCAGGTGGGCTGTTCTGTCAAATACCTCCATACAGACATTTTCTTGCACATGCTGCCATCTCTGACGTTCCTGAAAAGTCATGTGACAAAGCCTAATGTTCTGCACAAACACAGAAAGTTTGCCCTAGCCCTGCAACCAATAAGAAATATGTCTCACTACTTGAGACCTAACTGCTGAATGGTTGTACAGGAATAGGACAAATACTGTGTAGGTTCATGCACATTCCTCAAGTAGCTTCTAATTACTTAATAGTTATAACTATTGATCAACCACAACTTGCATGACATATAATTAACAGGTTTCTCAGGGTCATTACAAACATAGCTACATGCACTTGCAGCAAAAATTATATTGCCATCGGATTTTGCAGTAATTGTTACTAATCTTTACAGTGGTGTTCTGCACATATTCCCAATTTCTTGTATTTGTTTTATCAGATTTATTTGTAGTGTTAAGGCATTACATTTTCTAAAGTATGTTAAATGAATATAACTTCACCAGTAGTATACTGGTGCACACAGTATTAATATGAAAAAGTAAATGAGTACATGCAAGTCCAGTTTGCTCCAGTAAAGCCCCAAGCAGCTTGTTGACTCACATATAAGGAATGATAGCTGTTCAGACCCATGGCTGGCCCACCTTTTAGATTTCTAGAGCAAGCAAACTGGGAGGAATGCATTTGCGTGATTATGAAGCTGCAAGCCTTGACAAAACAGACTCATAATCATTAATTTAGGGGATGATGACCTGCTCCTCCCAGCCTTCTTGTCTGCCACCAGCAGAGGATAAAACTTCAGCTCTAGGGTAAAAGAAAGGACTTGATTACCGAGTTGTGATTTAAGGGAACACTGCCGTCCCTGTAGTTGGTATAGTACCTAACACATAAACCATAAACATATAATTATGACTTAGGCACACTTTCAAACAGATCATCTCTCAATATAATGGCAAAAACCAGAAAAGCCCTTGAAATTTCTAGGCCCATGTATTTCTCATTATCCAAGAGATTTATATTCATTGTATTAGTTTAAGAGAGACAGATATATGAAATAATTTTAAAAAGCTTAGTAAAACATCACCCAGGAGTATGATTAATAAGGAACATGAATTCATATTGGTGGCAAACAACCCTACTGGGTTTATTGCGCATTTAAATGATTTTCAGCAGACTTAAGGAAAAGATCCCTTGATCTGGAAAACCCTTGATCCCAAGCATTCTGGTTAATGGGTCCTGTGCCTGTACTGTACTTGCATACTGTATATAGACACATATTATATACAGGAGATTTGGTACCCTACAAACACTCAACTGGTCAATGTCCAGTCAATACAGTGGTTGTTACAGTAGTTAAAAGATGTCTTAAAGGAGAACTAAACCCTTAATTAAAAAAAAATCCTACCCCCTACCCTACATAGACCCCCTCCTTGCTCCCCCCACAGCCTAGCTGTTACCCCTGGTGAATGCCCCTAACTCTTTACTTACCCCTCGGTGCAGATTCAGGCATCAGAGTTCACAGGCGCCATCTTCTGCTCTTCGTTAATCTTCAGGTCTTCTTCTGGCGCTTCAGCAATTTCTGTGACTTTCAGCGCATGTGCAGTTGTCACAAATTGGAAGACTGCTCCAACTGCGCATTCGCCAATACACCTCTCTCTTCCCGAACATTCCCAAAGAGAAGAAGATGGCGCCCATGAACTCCGATGCCCTGAATATGCAGCAAGGAGAAGTAAAGCGTTAGGGGAATTTAACAGGGGTAACAGCTAGGCTGAGAGGGAGCAAGGAGGGAGTCTATGTTGGGTAGGGGGGTAGGGTTTTTTTAATTAAGGGTTTAGTTCTCCTTTAAGGCAGTTATGTGTTTAAAGGAGAACTAAAGCTTAACTAAAAAAGGCTGGTGTAAAAGATGAGTAATTATAGTTTGTTGTACTATTGTAGAGGCACAAGCAGTTTAATTTCTTTCCAGCATTCTTAGCTGATTACCCTTTAAGTACCTGAAGGTGTCAAATGGAATTTTTTTAATACATGTTATTATTCTTACACCTAATGATGGGTGCTTTAACTTCTATGAAGATGGCCTATCAGACAGGGCACGGTGACCTATAATTATCGCCCTCCATCTAATATCACTCTAATACCAGAACTCTAGACAGGGGAGAGAAGGGATGCCTGCCCTTTCCTATCTTCAGGCAATATCTCTGGTTACCGTGGCAACACAGCAGAAGCAGCTTTCCTGGTACCACACAACACATATTGCGACCATTTCCAAACTGAGAGTTAGTGGCCTGTCTACAGCCGCAATGAGAGCAAAACTGGTGTCACAAAGTGAGAGCATAATGACTGTTCAGACTTGCAGGCTGGCATGTTAGAGATGTGCTATAGGAACAATGTAAATTCCTACAGTGTTTAGTAAGCCTTCATTACAAATAGTGCTCCATCTGTAAAGATACTAGAAAAACATTCAGTAAATGTATAGATTCTGAACTATTAAAACTCCACACAAATGCATACATCTGTACAGATAAAGATAGTGATGTTCTATGTTTTCTCACATGGTATAGCCTCTCCATTGTAATGTCTTGGGCAAATCCTGCAAACATGGCTGCATGTTGGGAGTTGCAATTAGAGTGCCTGCTATTTTCAAGCTGATAAGTCTGTTGCACTCATGACTAGTCCAGTTTCCAACAAACATACTTCCTAGTTGATAAAAATGACATTATTCTCTGAATTGCAGCAATAATTACAAAGATAAAGGGTCAATAGGAGTCAGTGCTGCTTTTGGTTGATAGAGCAATGGTCAGCTCATGATGGCTAGATAAGCTGTTGCTGAAGTTGCCTCACAAGGAAACTTCGGGCGACTTCTTTAAACGCAGCGCCGCATGTGCTTTAGCGCAGGCGACTTTAGCGCAGGCGACTTTTCATTATAGCGGATGGGAAGACACGAGGAGGCAGTTCGGGGAGATTTTCACCCAGAAGACGAGGCGATTAGTCGCCAGGCGACAAAATCTCCCCAAATCTCCTCATGTGAACTAACCCTTAAAAGGCATAATACACAGGACCCATTCACCACCATATCTGTATCTAATGATATACCAGTTAGCCATTGTAAGCTGACTTGCAACAGCAAGTCAGCATTGCTCTATCAACCAAAAGCAGCACTGACTCCTTTGTCATCCACTAATAACATTATGAAATTGGGTAATATTCCAAGAAAAATATAGGACAATGGGAAAATCTTCCCATCTTAGTCAATATCATTGGCTTGTCTTCCACCATACATGTACCCAATATCATACGATAGATAATATGCGTGTCTATGACCACACAACATACATTTTCAAACACCAAACTTCATTGGTCTGACATCCACTTTTTCCATCCATATAGTGCTAGGTCCTTAATAACATTATGCTCTTTACCTCTTTAATGGCAATGGCCAGTTTTTCTAGTATAAATCTGGCTTTTACAAAACCCTGCTTGCAGCAAATCTGCCCCCACTGTATCCCGAGCCTTGGACCCAGAAGCTGCACATCACATGGCACTGCTGACATCCAGGCTCTACAAAACCCTCACTTATTACTCTCTCACATGGATCCTTATTACTGTCTCTAAAAGCTGCTTCCTCCCAACTTCCCTCTTATCCCCTTCAATTATCTGCTGGCTTCTCTGAAACTATCAACCACCCCCTTCCTCTCCCCACCTTCGCCCTTGCCAAGTAATTTCCTCTTCAAATCAATTGTCCTAATCATAGAAAACCCAAAAGGGCCACATGAACGCAGCCTCAAACCAGAGCACAGACATTAATTAAAGCCCCTCTAGCCTCCCTGACACTACAAATTGGATACGACAGGGGTGGGCTGCCTATTTGCAATGCTTAACCCTTACGAGGTAGAAGATGGTAGATAAGAGAGCGCAATGAACTACAGGGATGAGAAGGAGACTGGAGATTGGCCCCATGCCAGCCGGAGACTGGGACTTACACGTTCTCCTAATAGCAATTATTAAAAAGAAAGCTCCCTATTCATCTCAGGGATTTGGCAGCAAAGCAATTTCCACACTCCAGCACATAAAGCTGACAGTTTCTTGGTCGTGCTAGAGAGAGAGAGGGTGGGAGGTCCCTGGCAGGGGAACAAGGTGCTTATGAAAGGAGTCTGGGCTTCCCTCCTGCATCCCCTCACCCGCTGAGCACCATCGGCGTGGGCCCGGCGGGCCCCTGACATTAAAACCACAGTCAACAGACAGAAGGAGACAAGTCCTGCCCATTTCCTGAGTGCTTTCAAAGGGGAATTGTTAGCTGAATATCTGTGTGTGACACGGACAACCCTAGTGAAGATCATCTCCCCCTGTAGCACAGAGAGACGATTTATCTGACAGCTGTGAGGTCTGAACGCATGGGGAGGGGGCGATTGGACATGCTCAAGTGCAGCTGGGGAACCAACTTTTTAGGCAGGGGTCACCCAAATAAGGACACGGCCCTCACCAACTAAGGCCTTTTTTTATGGCAGGGAGAAAAGGCATACATGCCCAAGGCCCCGTTATCTCAAGGCTTCTATAGTACTGCTTCACAAACCTGGTAAAAAACCCTCAAATGGATGCTTACTGTCCTATCTCACTGCTTTCGGCAGTTATAAAAATATTGGCTACGATTTTTTCTGCCAGAATGAGTAAGACCCTTAGTGCAATCATCTCTGATGATCAAACAGGCTTAATGCCCAGTAAGTCCACTGCTTTAAACCTTAGAAGGCTGCATCTTGCTGCTCGACAAGCCGGGCTTGTCGAGCAGCAAGGCAAGAAGCTGCAAGGTGCGGAGGAAAAAAAAAGTCAGGGTGAGACGGAGGAGCAATACTGTGTAGTGGTGTGGAGCAACTGGCAGGCAATGGCGACGACGGCTGGAGGATACATGTCTGTGTATCACTTAGAAGTGCTGCCCCATCTTGCCGGCAGAGCAGAGCGGCCGGGAGAGATAGCCAGGGAGGTGAAATCAACTGCTGCAGGATGGATGGTCGCCCTTTCGCCTTTTCTCAAGAAGAACGGAAGTGGAGTTTCAGACAGTTATTTTTTAATAAAGGCTTTACAGTTTCAAAGTTTAATTTGTGTTGGTGTTTATTTTTTGATGTTTACTAATGAATTTTTGTAAAAAAAAATTTGATGTTACTGGTCCTTTAACTACCGCTCATGACAATAAAGGTCAGAGTTCAATTGCTGCATTGGCTATAGCCAATGCATTTGATACACTGGAGTGGCCATATCTGTGGGCAGTCCTTCAACTATTTAATTTTGGTGCAGCGTACACAAACTGGGTTAATCTTATGTAACTTTCTCCTAAAGCATCCCTAAAAGTAAATGGAATACATAGTTACATAGTTAAATTTGGTTGAAAAAAGACAAAGTCCATCAAGTTCAACCCCTCTAAATGAAAACCCTGCATCCAATCCACCTCTTTCCCAGTAAAACGGGGCACGGGCCGGGGCTGTCCCCTCTCACCATTGCTATTTGCGTTAGCCATGGAGCCTTTTGCGCAGGAGGTCAGGTCTCACCCTAATATTCAAGGTTGGCATATTGGGCAGCGGGAAGAACGTATACACTTTAAATTACCGCTAACGGAATACTGTAAATTGAATGTGCATCCATTGTGGGAGATTATATTGAACAAGACCAAGGCATGGGAATCAATTCTACTGGGCCCAATGGGGCATATTCAGCTATTAAAGATGATTCTTCTATCCCAAGTTAATATATGTGCTACTTCAAGCTACACTGATAGTAGCAAGAGGATTCTTTACTAAGCTTGATTCTCTCATTAGACAACTGATCTGGGCCGCAACCAGACCTAGAATTGGCCTATCAACCCTAACCAGAGATAGAGATAAAGGAAGAGTTGCCCTCCCAAGTGTATATTTGTATTATCTAGCAGACAAATGAGTCACATTGCCTCCTGGATGAAAAAGAGGTGCATTACCAAGCATTATTCCAATTACATCAGCTATTAATTGGCACCCCTCACACTCTGCACGCTACACGCTGCAATGGATGTTCATTAAAAAAAAACCTATTAAAATGGAATATCATAACATTGTTATACAGCACGCTTGCCAAATTTGGCTTAAAGCAGCAAAGATTTTTCAATTTACTGGTCACCTTCCTCAGACCCCACTTTAGTGTAACAACTGGTTCCCAGGTGTTGAAAGAATGGGGAAAAATCAAAAGTGGGAAAACTGTGCCATTTATACTATCGGTGATGTTTGGAGGCAAGGCGAAATGGTTAGTTTTGAAAGTCTTAAGACTTTTCTCTCCCTACGCAACTTAAAAAGCAGCCTATCCTGAAATCCCATGATTTAGTTTTTGAAAGAATTTTTTAAAGAATTATGCAAGGCTCCTCCAAGGGCCTAATTACAAATCTATATGCAGCCCTTCATGATAAGTTATGTAATAAACCACTGGAAAAATTGAGAGGAAAATGGGAAGTGGCCCTTGGGCCTATAGACAATGATGAATGGGATGAACTTCTGGAATCCCCATTTCAGGCCTCTCTCAACTACAGGGATACGATGTTACAAGTATTCTTTGCGCACATGGCTAAACTGCACCAGATTTTGAGATGAGTCCTCATCTGAATGCCCCATATGTCACACTGATAATGCTACATTACTTCACATGGTCTGGGACTGCTCTAACTCTGTACTCGACAAGACTTCTTGCTAAACTTGATTCAGTTCTTGAAGGGGAGATTCCACAAACACCTCGAGCATGTCTGCTCTATCTTGGTCGAAAAGAACACTTTACCCAGTACCAATGCATGCTAGCTAGTTAATGTTTATTTCTTGGGGAAAAAACTGATAACTAGAAAGTGGAAAGACCCATTGCTGCCTAAATATTCACAGAGCTGCGCGTCCCCAGTGCTCCTCAGCAAACGGCTGGGCGGCATGCCGCTCCTACCAACTTGCCGCCTTAGGCCTAGGCCTGAAGGGCAACCTCATTTTCTGCTTGTAAATTTGCAACGACCCCTTAGCTTAGCGTCTCAACAGCTGCTCAGAGCCCACTCAGCATGTAAGTGTTGCAGACACTTTCCAAGATGGTGACCCTATGTGACAAGTTTGAAGTCCTGAATCATTGCTGCTATTGAGATGCTGAAACTTAGGCTGGTGCAATAAGTTCAGTGTATGGCATTTTTAATCATATACATTTTTATGGTTTAGTTCTCCTTTAACCCCAGGCTTACTAGTAATTTTACAGCAGAAAATGGACTGTGAGCACATTAACCCCAGACATGCCAGCAAGATCACTGCAGAAATTGACCATTAGCATATTAACCCCACAAATCCCAGGAAGATGAGTCCATAAATATATTATGAGCACAGTAACACCAGACATGCCAGTAAGATCTATTAAGTCTCCTGAATACCTGAAACACCAGAAAAAATGAGGCATTAAGTCCACAGTGAAATGCAAGGTCATCTTTAACTTTTTTTTTCACCTCCTTCCAAAGGAAGGATAAAGCAAGCAAGCAAGCACTTGGCGGGGCCCTGAGAGGCCCAGCAAGACAACAGGCAAGAGGTGAGTCCACTCAGTAAAGAAATAAAAGCGATACAGCGGACAAATGTGGGGAACACTGAGTGAGCAAAGGATCATTTTAATGACAATTTAGCTGGGATAGCAGTTCAGTTTTAGAAGAGTGTGTGCTTTAATGCAGAAAATAGAAACATAAATAAAGTTCTCATGGCAACATATAGTAGTGCAGCGGTGTTAACCCATGCAACCCAAGCTGTTGTTGCACTGTAACTTCCAACTTCCAATGTTTTGATTTGTCGTTTAGCTACAACTGAAAGACCACATGTTAAATGCGTAAATAAATCCTTAATAGATTGGACTGATACACTTAATTTGAGTTTCAAGAAAACATAAAGTATGAGGTTTTCCCAGTATGGCTCCTCTTAAAGGCACAGGTGCATAGTGTTTAAACACAGCCATCCAGTTGCTTTTAGAACTCCCACCATTCTCAGTCAGTCACAAGCTTGCCATATATGATTTTTGAGTTGCAGTTCTGGATCATCTAACAGTAGCTGGACATCAATGAGCTCAAACATCTCTTGAACAGGTAGCCAGCCTAAAAAACATGAGGGCAGGTATCCAACAGCTCTGCACTATTTAGCAAATGAATTACAAGGCTCATGGTTGAGAAATGCTACAGTGGATCCAGCCCATTGGTGATATATTAGAGGGGAAAGTGGAGCACGGCTCACATAAAGCTGCATTTAAAATCTAAATTTATACAGCCGTGTAAGGCGCATTGACGTTAGGTAATAAAGCAGGATATCAATGAAACTGCCATTTGATCCACAAAATTGTCTTTTTGACTAATTTCTTCCGTCTGCCTATAGGATTTCATTGATTTTTACTGTTCTTCACCATTAATTCCCTCTTGTCAGTTATTCTTTTATCACCGTCAGCAATTGCAGCCTGATAGCGAGGGAAGTTCTGATAAAAGCCACAGATAAATCCGTAGGACAAGATGGCTCCAGGTTATTATGGACAGGAGGAGAAGGCATTGGCTCAGCATGTTTAATTCAGTGTTCTTAAATTATAAGGCCATCTCTGAAATGCAATTTACATATACTATTCATCTGTTTGGAGACATGGGTTTTTCTGTTGGGCCATAATAAAAATCTTGGTTGGAATAGAAAGTGCCAGGGATGTACCAAATTCATAAATTGTTTTTTATTCAGCTGGATCCAGCTGTTTTAAAGGATTTGGTTCTGCTGAACATTAAGTATTAGGCAACTCCAAATCCTACACAGAGTCCTGAGATTTGGTTGAATCCCAAACAAAATCCTGAATTCAGTGCTACCCTAAAAGTGCACTCTCTATAATATTTCTTGTGGACTCCAAAAAACATTTCATAGGCCAAAAACAGTGTGAACGGAATTAGGAGAAAATCAGCCGTACCCGTATCGTCATGAAGGTGGTAGATGCCCATGCAAGGTTATACGATTTCCAAATTTAGACCGTCCACCAGGAATGAAGACCTACTAACTGGACTTCACTGGCCTAACTTTCCGAAGATGCCAGCAATTTTTTCACCTGAGCTGCTGCCCCACCCCAGCAAACAAAAGCATTAAAACGAACCACTTTTCTGAGTCAATAAGTGAAAGTCTGCCATAGCTATACAGTTCACATCAATAAACATTACTTATTCAGTACATTTACTTTGAGAATATTGAAGCTGCAGTCCCTTTAAAGCCCATTTATAAAATAAACAACATGAAGTGTATTAGCATTGCTCTATTTTTTTTTTTATAATGATCTTCATGTATGTACATTTGGCCCAATTGGTGCCTTTATTATAGCAAAGTGGAAATATATGAGTCACCATGGAATGTGTAAATGTTGCCATTCCATCCAGTTGGATGCAGCCAAACTTTGCTGCTTTCATGTAGTTTTTCTCTCTTTTTACTAGTCTGAAGGAAATTGATAATTGAAGCCAAAAGAGACTGCTTTTGTAGCAACCAAGGAAGAATCTCTGGCGTAGGCACAAAGCAATACATCTGCCAGGCAGACGGCCCCAGGACCTCTCAGACCAAACACTTGATCATATGGTGATGTAGAAAGAGTGGCACTAAAACAGAACAATAATCTTACCACTGGAGACGAAATTCGACAACCAGGGCAATCACAGATTGGAGGATGTACCTGCAAGATTCCTTTGGACATAAGAGTCTTCAAACTTTTCCCTGGTAACAGCATATGAAAGAGACAAGAGATGAGACAAGTTTAGGACAAAGTACAGGCATATGGCAAAACGTCAAAGCAGTCAAGTGATACATGCCTTCTGCCAAAACTATTGTAAGAACATGGCAACGCTCAATGCCAGGTGGGGGGCACTCAAACAGCCCCAGCATGCACTGCTTTCCCTCACCTCATGCATTCACCCACAATACCTCAACCTTACGATAAGCCATTGCAGCCATACTAGTAATGGGATTAAATGAACATGCATGCAGGTAGCAACCCAAACATACTAACTTATCAGTGAGACTTAAAAGTACAAAACATGTTTAAGGGCTACAGCACGAAAGACTTGGATATAAATAAGCAAGCAATGAAATGATAAATTGCACATATATATTCCTCATCTATATTAAGGAATGACCTGCTGACACACAGTCAGATATCTGTATGTAGGGCAGAGGAACGCACTGTGTAAATAAAGCCTTCCTGTCAGCCCCAGTGTCACGTACTGGCAGTGCCCACTGAGTTCACAGTGCAGTTTTCCAACCATATAAACAGACTTTTCTCCTGTTACACTCCTCCCTCCCCTCCTTCTGCCTGGAAGCTCTCTGGGGGGTTAATGACCTCTCATTAGTGCTGCCCTGTCTCTCCCCCCTCCTGCTTGGCTCCCACCTCCTATCAATATTAGACTCACTCGCTGTCCCTCTCTGTTAACTGCTTCAGTGCCACAGGGGACAGAGTACTGACCGTCACATGCTGCCAAAAAGAAAAAAAAGTTAACTCACTCATAACCACCACCCTCTTCCCCAAATGAGAAATACAAAATTATTAACCAGTGGTATCATTACCGGTTGTGGGTAGTGACACAAGGCTATCCCTATAAAATATGGGAGTTTCCAGTGTAAAATACTTAATGCTAAACAGCAGCTGGAGGGCCCCAGGCTGGACATTCATAATCTCAAATCTACCCATGATTAAAATTCAAACTATATGATCAAAATGTAATTAATTCACCATAAAATCAACCCAGAAGTTCAGCTCTATTGCATAAATACACATAAAGAACCATGCTAATAAATGCTAGTATTATGGCAGTGGGAAGTCATATAAGGCTATCCCTAGGGAAAAAAACATTTCCCTGTACCCCAAACTCCAATTAACATATTCCTTGGTACCCACGGTATGGCAGGGTGTGGCAGTGGATGCATCAACCCCTCTCCATTTACCTCTCCAACCCCAGCAGCTTGCGCCTCAGTGCCAAATCTCCAGGCTGACATATGGGGTCACCAAAGAGAGAGAATATGGTGTGGGTGTGTGTGGGGAACAGAGATGGTTCCTGGTTCACTCTGAGCACCAGCAGCCCTTGGAGCTTCCCATAACCACGTTTGGATATAACCCACCCCCCAGACTACACTTCCAGGAAGAAAGCAGTTGCATTAACCCGTTCTGTGACAGCCAGGAGTTAATTCTTCCTCTACAGACTTAAAGAGTTAACCAGTTTAAGTAATTGCATAGGCTCCAAGTAAAGGGTAATGCGGAATTAGCCACACAAGGCTGCGAGAGAGTACAACACTACAAAAATAATAAAAACGATACCCTTTCAATAATCATTGTATTAGAACCCCTGGGCATGGGACTAATTAGACTGAATTCTGTTTGGCACTGGGTGGTTCTGAGAAGGTTCATGGAACTCTGTGTCCCTAATGGGTAAGCAGATACTGAGTTCAGAGCAGTTTAATAGAGGAACCTCTAATGGGGAAAGAGATTTGGAAGTTTCAACAGATTCCACACAAACAACCCCTCTGCCCATGAGTAATGAGATTGGGTATCCCCAGCTGCCTTACTTAGAGCAACGCAGGGTATCTCCCTCTTGTCCCCTGCCATTCACTGGTACTGGGGTATTAGTATCCCCTTCCTTCAGCTCTACAGAAACAGAGCCCCGGCTACTAACCATATGGTGCTTGATGCCCCGTTAACCTTTAGATTAGACTCATTTACAGAGTGCCACGGTTAGTTACATGGAATAATGAGGTTTAACCACATCCAGCATCCAATGAGTTAAGAAAAATAAAACAACTAAATTAACTCATTTCCTATCGAGGAGACACTTTGACAAATGCCCTTTCAGTCACAGCAAATGCCATTAAAATGATCCCATCGATCACAGCCAATCCCGTAATAAATATGCTCTCAAGCCCAACAAATACCCTGAACCCCATCCTATGTGGCCAGCCCCTTATCAAGGAAGCACATAGCCCACAATAAAAGGCACATATTTGAATATACAGAGTGGATGATGATGATGATAAGAGGCTAATAAATAACCTACCTAAAGAATATCGCAGCCAGCACGGGATCCTGCCAGACACACAGACTCCCTAAGAATGCCAAGCGTTTGCCACGACCAAGACATTAGACTTGTGTCAGAGCTAACCCTAGTGACTGGCAGTTTTGGCTGCTGCAGAACTACAACTCCCAGCAAGCCCCAGCCAATGAAGCCACCCCAATGAGCAGCACGGTGGTTCGGTGGCAGACTTTGCCTTAACTTTTCTTTCTCCCCAGTCTCCCCGGTACCTTTGTGTCTGATGCTCCGCTTCCAGTCCTTCGCCGTCTCCCGGCCGCTGACAAACTGGAACTCGTTAGGGGTGAGCCACTCTCCTCGGTATCGGATGGAGGGCCCTTTGCTCCCTTGGCACAACTTCTGGATGTAGAGCAGAGCCTTGTTCTCCCCACACTCCACCTCAATGCAGGGCTCCCCCTGATCAAAGAGCGGCTGGAAGTCCGGGATGGAGGAGAACCTCTCGAGCATCATGTCATCGGGCAGCGGGGGGTGGTGGTGGGGCTCGGGCAAGCCCAGGTAGGCTCGGTGGGGGGAGAAGAGGTGCTCGTAAACTGGCGGGTGCGGAGTGACTACCGGGATAGCGGCTGCGAGGTAACCCGGGATGGAGTCCATGGGCTGGTTGAAGGCTGCGAGGGCTAGCTCCTCTCGGTCCGGTCTCTCTTTCTTGATAGCCGGCATGGTGTCCCCGCGTTGCCCCCTAGTCCGCGGCAATGGCACCTTCTGCTGTAAGTGCGACTTTGTGCTTTGTAGGTAGCGGCGACTTTTGCTAGCAGCGAGTGTCGGGCTTCAGTGCAACTCCAGTGCTGCTGCTGATGTGCCTGACACTTGACATGCTGGAGAGGGCTGAGCCGCCGGAGACTTCATCGTGTGTGTGTGTTTGCTTCTGGAAATTCTTATTGATCCCCCGATCAACCAACCTCGCCCCCCCAATGATGAAAAGTGCAACGTGGGGCCCAGTGGCCCCTACTCACCTCCCTGTGCCCTTATGCCCCTTTAAGCTCCTCTCGCCTTGGCACGCAATGTCCCCTCCCCCTCTTTGCCACTGCCCCTTGGCTGACCCTGTGGCCAAATGAAGCCGTTTCGGCTAGTGGCTACTGTGAGTCCCCTCATCCACCTGCTGCTGCCAGTCTGCCTATTAATGAGGAGGAGAATAATAATAATAATGATGATGATTACATGTGAGGGATCTGCTGCCTCCCCAGTCTCACTCACTAGCACATGTGCCCTGGTGCTTAGGCGCTGCCGGGGGATCCCTCTATACTACATGTCACACACTGGACTTCACACACTCTGACCAAAAAAACATTTTGCCTTCTCCGCCGCTTCTCCCAACTTGGCCCATTTAAACATCACTGGCGGCAGCGGGAGGGGGCAGGGGGAGACGAGGGGGTTGTGTGACGGACGACATGCTTGGCGCGCCCTAGTTGCTCCTACTGTGGCCCTTCTGAGCCTGCCGGTTACTCCCTCATGCCGGAGAGTCTTCGTGCGGAATCCCTAGTCTCAAAAATAGTTTGGAAACTTCCAGGTCTCCTCCTCTCCCATGGGAGGCTCTCCCTGGAGACTGATCAGTATCCAGTTACCCGCAATGTGCGCCCTCACTCGCCGCCACACAGCGTTACCATAAACACAATACTCCGGCCTGTCCCAGGAGCTCACGCTCTACCACAAGGACTCTCCTGATGTCCAGTAAACGGCACAGGTATATCTATAGTGCGACTGTCACTCACGGATTTTGTGGCTGCCACTTTGCCACCATGGACCGACGAAGTTACCGTTAACTCTTCCCCTGCCTGCTGCTGAGGCACATTATCTTCTGTCACAACATAGGGTTAATGTATCTCTGAAAGAATCCCTCAATGAACACTATTGTGCCTTATCACCTATAGCAGGGAGTAGTTATACGGGAGTTTAGTCCACAAGGTTAGATTTAGTTGCCTGGCGACTAATCGACTCTTCTGGGCAACAATCTCCCCAAACTGCCTTCGCATGTCTTCCCATCCGCCTCACAAGGAAACTTCAGGGGGACTTCGGAAAACGAAGCTCCGTGTGTGCTTTAACGCAGGCGACTTTTCATTTTAGCAGATGGGAAGACGCAAAGGCAGTTCGGGGAGATTGTTGCCCAGAAGAAGAAGCGATTAGTCGCCAGGCGACCGAATCTCCTCGTGTGGACTAACCCTTAAGGTTTCCGCTGCATTTGACGTACGATTGAGACGCAGAATACAAATATATATTCAAATGCCCAGTGTGTAATGGCCATAAATAAGATTAATGTACCCTCTGTAATTAAATTGACAATTATATAGATGCTGAAACTTACCATTGCCATGTCTTGGTCAGTCTTATACTTTTTCTGTTTTTTTTTTCTGGCAAGGAAGCAGTTACAGAGGGACTGAGTGTGTGTCTAGTATTGACATGAAGTGGGAGCCAAGCAGGAGGGGAAAGAGACAGGGCAGCACTAATGAGAGGTCATTAGCCCCCTAGAGAGCTTTCAGGCAGCAAGAGGGGTTGGGGGGAGGGAGGAGCAGGGTTGTCCTCAGTCATAGTGGGGCCAATATATTGTAAGTCAGACGCCTTTATTTAAAACGCAACCTGCAGGACTCTAGATTGGATTGAACTGCCACTCCCAGTATCCCTCTTGAGCCAAAGGCTGTTGGAGGATGCTGTAACTTGGGGATCAACAATAATAGCTGGAGGCTGTATGTTGGGCAGAGCTCACAGAAAGGGTCAATGACACAGTCTTGTCTTTTTGTAGATTCAATGGTACAACTTATAAAAAAAAGAGATATAAAAATGGCAAGCCTGTGGAATTTTTCATACTTCAAACGGCTTAGAAGTGTTACTTGTAGCACTTTTATAGGTAGCGCCTTTGTAGGGTGGTGTTCAGGGCCGGATTTACATAGTGGGCGCCCCTAGGCCCACTGCCATTCATTCGCCCATGCCCCCTTTATTCATGCAAATTTTCATAATTGGGACCGGAGCAATGTGGATTGGGCAAGGGAAATTTACAAAATTATTGTATCTTCTGCGCATCCCCAGTGGTTTTGAACCAACGTGGGTGTGGTTGGGAAGCATGCCTCCCCCTAAAATCCTGCCACTTTAGGCCCGGCCTTTCCACAAATCCAGGCGTGGAGGTGTTCTTACTTGCACCCCTGTAAAATGGTTTAGGGGTGGGGGGCTGGTAGCCTAACAGGAGAGAAATCAATTTATCTGCGGGAACTGCACAATAAGAATTTTGCCTAGAACAGAATTTACCTGGGACAACAAAAAAACACCTCTGGTTAGTTTAAAGGAGACAGAGATGTCCAATCCATGGAGGTTGCCAAATGTTAGGGAACACCCAAGGCCGGTGCTTCTATTAACAGAAAACTGCAGGATTTCATGCTCAAAAGTATCCCAGGCCCAGTCCAGGATTTATGGCAAAGCCACAAAGGCCCAGGCCTAGGGCAGCAACATTTTAGGGGCGGCATGCCACCCATCTGCATCCTAAGGAGCACTGGGGACTCAAAGTTCCCCAGTGCTCCAGTGCTTAAAGGAACCGTAACACCTAAAACTGAAAGTGTTTTAAAGTAATGAAAATATAATGTAGTGTTGCGTAAATTGAAAAACGGCTATATGGCACAGGATTAATAATGGATAACAGATAACATTATGTTCTGCAGAGCTTATCTGCTATCTGCTGTGTAACCTGAGCCTTTTCTCCTTTGAATAGCTGCCCCCATTGCTACACAGCAGCATATTTATGTAAACAATAGTAGTGTTTCTGAAGCAAACACAGCAGCTTTACTAGTGCAGGGCAACACTGCATTATATTTTTATTACTTTAAAACAATTTAATTTTTAGATGTTACTGGTCCTTTAACAGCACGCCTTCGCGCGCGTTGGAGGAGTTGTGCAGACTAATTGTTTGGTGATAGGAACATGCAGCAAAGGCCAGGGGGAAACGTACATGCGAACGCCTGGTGCTCGGACCATGTGGCCTCAGGGCGCCGCACTATCAAATCCAGCCTTGCCCAGGCCAGTGCAGTTTTCTGCTAACAGGAACATCAGCAGCTATCAGGTAAGTCATTACAGTCCTTTGGGTTGCCCCAGGGCGCCATTAGAAATCACGGGGCCCCACACGGGGATCCAATCCCAATGCAGATTTACCGGGACTTATTCTTAAAGGACCAATGAGGGTACAGGAAATCTTAATAGGAGAAAAGCTTCTGTGCTCCTATTTTGTGCAGCTGGCAGCACGCTGAAAGCAGGGGGCCCCCGATAATCAAGTAAGTGAAGCATGGTCGGGCCCCCCTTAGACACAAAATCCTGTGGGCCCGGGACAACTGTCCCCTCTGTGACCCCCTGATGGTGGCCCTGGGTTGCCCTAACATTTGGCATCACCCATGGATTGGACATTTCTTACTCCTATAAGGGCAATGGCACTTGGTAAGACTTGTTATGGTAAATCTGTGCTACCACAGGCGACAAAATGCCTGTCCATTGCCTAACATTGTGATCACCGCAAGTAAAACATGTTACTCATTGGAATCTAACTTAATCACTACGAATTGCCTTCATCTGCAGTTTCCCGCAATTAAGCTGGGTCTGTAATATGTGGCAATAAAAATGTTAGGCAATGGCAGGGCATGATCAAGAGATTTTGCTACTGTAGTGCAGACTTACCATAAATGCCCTAAATGTTCAGCGTTTTAACCAGAAATTAATTTCTTTTTGTGCTGAGTGCAGTTGGTGAGTTACTCCCTGAATACACTGTAGGGGTATGGATGCAATCAGCACCACTTTAAAATTGCAATAGGGGCATTTGATCAGGTACCACCATAATCCTTATTTATTTGAATACCTTCTGAATGGAACAGCACTTAAAATGAAAGTTGGAATTACTGCCGCATGTTGCATCTTTTTAATTAACTTTATCCCTTTTTAGGAGTTTATTATTACTTTAATAGAAAGGGGGTGTCCTCAAATGGGATCCATGAGCCCGCCAGCAAATACAGTGAGATATAATGCTGGTCATAAATGGAAGTGTTCAGCAAGGATCATTTTGGGTCCAGATACACATGCCCCAAGACCATCAGCATAACATACACATGGCACATACTACTAAAAAAGTATATTATATGAAAATGGTTTATTTACACGGAGCAGAGTTTTACAAATGAGCTGTTTTATGCAATATATTTTTATACAGACCTACATTTTTCTGGGGTATAGTTCTCCTGTAAAAAAAAATCATAGGGTACATACAGACTCACACGTTTCATATAATGTGTGGAAAAACATATAAGCAGCTTTTTCTGCTTTATCAAAGCTACAGTATATATTAGTTAGACTATTTTGCAGCTGGCACAATTAGTAGCAGTCAGCATCACCAGGATACGGAGGGAGAGCAAGAGAGTTACAAAGTAATTTTGGACTAAAAAGAAACCCAAAAGTCTGTCACGGTCAACTCTCTAAATGACACCCAGTGCATATATATAAATATACGTATATATAGAGAGAGATATGTACGATGTGCACCATAAACAGTTCATTTACCTGTGTGCCTGAGCTAAGAAATAACACAAACAATCCAGAAGAACAGCACTCACAGGTTTTGCTGAATTAGTCTTCCAACATTTTATTTTGCTCATTGTCTTGGTCCCCCCACAGGAGTCCTCTTTGTGCGTTGCACTGTTTGAGCAAAATTAACCATTGGAAGACTAATTCATCAATTCCTGTGAACTGTTCTTCTGCATTGTATAAATAAATATATATTTACTTATATAGACTTTTTATATATTCACATATACAGTATAAAACTATATAAACACATACTGTATATATTCTAAACTATCTGGAAGTCTTGAGGTCACTGTAGCTTTGGATACTATCATACTTGCCATCCCAATTACCCAGAAGGGAATTCCCCAACCTCACTGCCCTCACCGAATAATTTTTGCTGCTTCAAATGCATGTTTAATCCCTCAAGTTTTTCTGTGAGAAAAAGATCCCCACATATCTTTCTCTAATATCCTCTAATGTACTTGTACAATGTGCCTCACAAATGCATTTTCTCCAGAGAAAACAATCTCAAACTTTTCTCATATGTCAATGGTTCCATTACCATTACCATTTTTTTTGCACTCTCCATAGCTCAGTAATGTTCCTCTTAAGGGCTGGGGTCCAAAACTGCACTGCATGGTCAAGGTAAGACCTTACCAGGAACCTACAAAGAGGCAACATTATTATTTTCATTCCTCATGTTATTCCATTGTTTTTGGCAAGACGGTATTTTACTAACTATAGTAGCCACTAACTGTTCCTAGTTATACAGTTTGTTATCCACAAAAATCTCCAAATGTTTTTCAGTTAAGGAGGCCCACAGCATTTAGTGTTTAAGGATAAGGAAAGAAAATTACTGGGGTTGAGACAGTGTCATATAAGGACAGGGGTGGAGAAAGTGGCACATAGAGAACTGGAAGCAGCATTGGACTGGGATGCCCCGGCCCACCGGGTCTGCTGCCTTAGGGGCCCTTACACCACCCTCAAGACCCCCCAGCAGCAACCCAGTCCAGTTGCAACCTCCCTCTTCCCCTCCCCCTGTGCTCACCTATTCCTTCACACAACTGCAACTGGGGCCAAAGAGGGAGGTCGGGCAGCGACCGACTGGGGCCAGGGAGGAAGGTTGGGAGAGCTGCAGTTCTACAAGTAGGGAGAGTTTCTGGGCCGGCCCAGTCCAACCCTGACTTGAACTTAAAGGCAGTAGCAACGGGGGTATTTGAAAATGGCATAAGGAGATTGTGCCACTGGAAAATTAAACATGTAATGACTAAAATGAGAGACAATGAAATGTAAGCTTTTTATTCTGTTAAATGCAAACCAGTTTTTATTTCTTTGTAAGTTTTTTTTTAGGCAAAAGCAAGGAGCTGGAATCCCAGTTGTCATGTTTAAGTCCAATCTAAGAATCCCTTGCAGAGCAATTTAAAAGAATGATTGCCCTTACCTATTCCTGAACCACATCTCATTTTTCCCTATCAGCTGTCCGTTTGCCCCATACCTAGGATAAGAACACAGAGTAGTGCATTGGGGTTGGTGGCCACCATGTGTGAGCAGATCACATCTGATGTGCAGGAATTCAGGAGTCACCAGCTTTTATCCACCCATGTATAAATATCTTAAAGGGGTTGTTCACCTTTAAATTAACTGTTAGTAGGATGTAGAGAGTGATATTCTGAGACAATTTGCAATTGTTTTTGATTTTCTATTATTTGTGTTTTTTGAGTTATTTAGGTTTTTATTCAGCAGCTCTCCAATTTGCAATTTCAGCTGTCCGGTTGCTGGGGTCCAAATTACCTTAGCAACTATGCATTGATATGAATAAGATATTGGAATATGAATAGGAGAGGCCTGAATAGAAAGTGAGTGAAAGAAATTGCAATAACAATACATGTGTAGCCTTACAGAGCATTTGTTTTTTAGATGGGGTTCAGTGACCCCCATTTGAAAGCTGGAAAGAGTCAGAAGAAAAAGGCAAATAATTATAAAACTATAGAAAATAAATAATGAAGACCAATTGACAAGTTGCTTAGAATTAGCCAGTCTATAACATACTGAAAGTTAACTTAAAGGTGAACCACCCCTTTAACCTTTAAGAAACATGGAGGAAATAAGCATAGATACATTGGCCAAAATCAGTCCTGAAAATTGTGTAAAGCTGTTATTGTTGCAAAGGTGGCTGTCCAAAACAAATTATGGTGGCTAGTGTTAGAAATGTGCAGCTTTTTCAGATTTGATGCCCGTAAACTCAGATTTTTTTGGATTATCCCCCAAAAACCACAATTGTTATTGTTATTGATTATCGTACAAAACCCAGCGCAGATCATGATATCTTCCAACTGTAAAAGGGACATCTGCCATTGACTTCTACATGACCTTGGCAGGGATGAGATTTTGGATTTAGAATTTTAGCAGCCTTGTGGCATAATAAATCTCCATTTTTTTCCAGGAAAAGAAGGACAGGCAGTCCTTGGGATGCGGGTATCAACTGACTGTTGCATCTCACTGTATAAAGTAGTTGAAGTGGCAGTACTCACTGTCTCACTCAGTGTGTAATGTTTTGTGATGCTAGGACCCACTGCATCTCACAATATAATATGCTTGTTGTGTCAATAACCACTGCTTCTTACTCTATAATTTACTTGAGGTACCAGTAGTTATGGACTGGAGTATTAGGGGCTCACTAGAGAACCTCACCTTCCACTAAACACATAAATGCACTCCCTGTTGCGACCCTGTCCCCTTTCTTCGTGCAAATTTTCATTATCTGGACTGGAGCAATGGGGATTGGCGCACTGGAAATTTTAAAAATTATTGTATCTCCTGCGCATCCCCAGTGTTTTTGAATCTATGTGGGTGTGGTTGGGCAGCATGCCGCCCCCATAAAATCCTGCCGCCCTAGGCCTGGGCCTCGGTGGCCTTTCCACAAATCCAGGCCTGGCTATGTATATAGACAAAATGACGTGGGAAAGTGAGGCTTGAGGACCCAAAAAATAAATTTATAGTTTCTTTGTCGTACCCTTTAGCCATTTAACCAGACATACCAGACCAGTAAGATCGCTGCAGAAAATTCATCAAAAGCCTATTATCCATAGATTTATCAGTAAACAGGGCCACCAGCAGGGAGGCACTGGGAGGACAATTGTCCGGGGCCCAATGGCTTCTATATGTTAAAGGGGGGCCAGGCTGTGCTGCATTTCCTGGATTAGCCAGGCCCTCTTGAGCTGCTGAAGTAGGAGCTAGGTTACGCCAAAGAAGGAGCCGGGTTGCACTGAAGTAGGAGCCGTGCCGAAGTAGGAGCCTAGCCTGCTGGAGTAGGAACCGAGTCGTGCCAAAGTAGGAACCTAGCATGGCGGAGTGGGAGCCGCGCGGTGCCGAAGTAGGAGCCAAATCTGAAGTAGCAGCCAAAGCCACAGAAAGGCAGAAGAAGAAGAAAGTTAAGTTCCACTGAACACAAATTACCTTCTTTTTTTAAATTAAACCATTGGGCACAATTTTTTTTATACTTTTAGGAGGGCATTCCACCCATGTTTTTATTACTTGTAGTTTAGGGGGCCCAGAAAATGATGATGCATGACTATGTTTGCCATAGTCATGCATGATGCATGACTATGTTTGCCTCCTGCATCAAAATTAAAGAAGGCTGTGTAATCCAAAGAAGAGAGTGGGGCTCAGGGGTACAGCAGGAAAGTGCAGGGAGGTTAGCTAGGCCACAAGGAAGCTTGAAAAATAAAGATGGCCCTGAGTTCCACAGTGGAACGCACAGCAGTCTTTAACAGTATTAATCTCTGTATAAATAGTTTTTGTCAGTATGGCAATCCGTGGGGCCGCAGGGTGCCCAGCAGAGAGGCACACAGTCAGCAGGCAATCGTCGGGCCCAGCAAGGAGGTGCACTGTCATTTGCAAGGAGGAGGTCAATCTATAAGAGGCATAATGTTAAGGGAAGTGGACCGTCAAGGGTGGGGAGGGGGAAAGAAGGCAGTAAGCAAGGCCCAGCAAGACTGGGGCCCACTGGGTATTTTCCTGGTGTACTGGTGGGGGTACCAGTTCCTGTATATAATGTGCTCCATAAACTACATACAGTATAATGTTAGGGCACCATTACCAAATAACTCTCACTTTATAGTCTACTTTGAGTGTCAGCACCCATTGAGTTTCGGTATTATGTGTGCTTGGAGTACCATATTCCATTCAATGTATTTTCTTGAGTGTCTTACCCACTTTTCTCAATGTGTAATATGATAGTAATGCCATGCCATTAACAATTTTCTCATTACATAACATGCTTTAGATGCTATTGTCTATTGCTGCCTCTAGGTAATGTGCTTGAGATGTGTATGGTGAAACATTATGGGTATACCTAATTTTTCTCACTGGACAATGCAACTCATTAACCCTGCTCTCAAAGTATATAATGCACACAAATTGCAAGTATATACACTCTGACTATACAAGGATATATTCACTGATGGGTTTTGTAGCTAAAAGAATACATGCATAGTATATTGGGTCTGCACAGAGAAAGCACTACTTATTTTCCATTACGACAATGGTACAAGAGGCAATATCAAGCATTTTTTCACTGCAGATTTTAGTAGCTCAATAAGTGGGGGGCATGGTGTTTATAACCCCCCCCCCTCAAATGAACATTCCTTAAAGGGACAGTAACACCACAAAATGAAAGTGTCCTAAAGTAATGAAAATATAATGTACTGAGAACAGTGGGCTGTAGTCAAAAAAAAAATCTGTCCTGCATAAAGTGGAATAGTTGGGAGGTATGTTTAACAGTACTGCAAAGTGGGAAGAGGCATTATTGTCCTATGTCTAAAAGTACTACTAAGTAGGAAGAGGCATAAACCCAGCACCTATGCACAGGTCCCAGATTTCGAATGCAGGTGCCCCTAAGCTGCGCGGTCCTTGTGCCAAAATATTTGCCGCCCTAGGCCTGGGCCTTTGTGGCCTCACCACAAATCTGGACCTGCCCATACATAGATACTCACACCGACCCCTCCATACACTCACATAAACTATATATACTGTACCAATATCTATATTAATTCTAGATTTTAGTATCACTATAGCCTTGGATATTATGGTTGTTCAAGAAATCTTCCAAGCCCCTCGTAAAGGTATTAAGAAAATCAGCAATCGTAACATTATCTAGCAGGGATTTCTGCAACCTCACTGTCCTCACTCTGAAGAACCACCAATGCCACTTCAAATGAAAGTTCTGTTCCTCTAATTCAAAGGGATGGCCTCTGGTGCGGTGATCCTTTTTATTCAAAAAGGTCCCCCTGCGATCTGTCAATATTGTCCTCTAATGTACTCATTAAGAGTGATTATGTCCCCACATAATCTGTGTGTGTCCCGTTTTACACTCATATCTTTCATCATTTTACACATATCTTTCATCAGCAGATGATTCTTACTATCCTGCCTATCTTGTATATACTTGATGAGCAGATATCTCAGATATGGTTGCCATTACCACCTGTGTAGTTTTCTGGCTGTCTGGGTTTTAGAACTGTAAAACCTGGACTGTGGCTTGTGTGTGAGGCATCATTCCTCTGTCCATTCCTCTGCTTGGTTTTGAGGAATGGACAGTTACCTTTTATATTGCAACCTGTTGCCTTAACTCTTCTCTATTCAGGCAGGTTAGAGGTATAGGCTTACCCTGTTTTGAGGTTCCTATGGCTATTCCTAGTGCTGTTAATTATACTCAGCTGCTCTGCACTAACTGGTGGGTGCAGCCTATCACTAATGAGTTCCCAGCAGAGAGTCCATATTTAAAGACCAGGCTTCTCTGCTTGCCAGTTCGAAGATGCTGGTCATTCTGCTGGGTTGGCCACCCACTCCATGTTATCCTTGTTCCTGATTGCCTGGTGGGCACCCTGACCCTGTACCTGGTTCTGATCCTGATTTCAGACCTTTTACCTTGCTCAGTAACGTAACTTGGTGGGGGCGGGCCCTGGTGCGGGCCGTGCAGATGGGCCCGCCCCCACCCTCGTGTGCGCAATGTATCTCTGCGCTTGCAGCCGACTCCAGGGGGGCCCTGCGGGCCCATTTGCACCCCCTGCTCCCCCGGTAGTTACACCCCTGACCTTGCTGGTATTTTATACTCTGCTAGTATTTTTGCCTGTCCCTGGACTTTTGCTATCCTTGAGCTATTCCTCCTGAGCAAGTAAGTTGCATGTTTTATTATCTTGCCTGTATAACTTAATGTTGGCCTAATAAACTGTGTTGTGTGCAAGCATCCTTCCAGTCTCCTTGCCAGTCTACTCCCTCCTAGTCTACACTTTAAACTTTGGCCCTGGTGGATATTCCTCTGTGGTCTGGGCCACAAGGCGTTACACTTGGACCTCTCAGGATATGCCAATGCTATCCACCCCTTTATGTAATCCAACTAGGCCCCTGATTTACCTCCTGGCTTTGGCAACCCTAATCCAGGGCAACCGGGACAAGCTCATGTCTACAGACCATTGACCTCCCGGTTGCAGGGGGGGTCCATGATACTCAAATAGTGAGCAAGTTCAACATATATTTGCAAAACAAGACAACCTCTGGATATGTTGGGGGGAACAGTAGCATAAGTTACATCACTGCCCTCCTGAATGTCATTTCAGCTAGTGGTGGTGGCATGATTTTTTTTGTATGTCATCTAAAAACTGAGTAAGTTGAATTCAAAATTATGCAGCCTAAAGCCTTCTGAAAAGTTATTTACTTGCCTACATAGCACTGCCTTAATACCAAAACTGAGAGTAAGGCATTATGGGCGAAGACATGCAAATCTCTCCTTTATATCCATTTGGGCAACTATGCATCCAGAATAGCTGGTTTTATAGCACAGATACAACCTAATGGTTAAAAGTCACAGCGCCGGATTTCACTTCTGCGCGCCCCTAGGCTGCGCAGTCCGACCAGGCGGCCACGCGGTCCTAGCGCCCGCCTTCCCAGCGCGCCGGTGAAAAAACGCCGGCGCAGCTGGTGCAGTTGAACGGCGGCTGGGCGGCATGCCGCCCCTATTTCTTTGCCGCCCTAGGCCCGGGCCTATGCGGCCTTGCCGCAAATCCGGGCCTGAAGAGTCATATATCCAAACTTGCAAACAGTCTGTTTTGATCTTGTTAGATCTCATCAGTGGAAGATATTGGAACATGGCTTCTGAGAGGGTAGGACTTGAGCAGTAGTGTAGCAGAGAACCAAACCTGATTAGGGTGAGATGGGTTAAAAGGAGCCAAGAAGCCCTTCATGTGCAAGACATGCAGCATAAAGCCTTCTGAAAACAGAATATATGCATGTCTTAGTCATGTCTTAGCCTGTGTCACCCTAACCAGGTTTGGTTCTCTAATTCAAAAACAGAAACAGTTGTTTAGGTCACTAAGCCTCTTTATGATACCATAAAAAGATGATCTTCCTACACAGGCTAGCAATACTATTGCTTTACTTTTGTGTGGTGTACAAGGCAAGATTACACTGATTAAAAATGATCTCACAACATTAAAATTGTGTTGAAATGCTCTAGATTTCTCCTGCAGAGCTACAATCTTAATATGTATTTAGTATGTAGTAAAATAGTAATGGTACTGCTTCCAAATGTAGCTTCAGTGCTGCATAACTGAAATAGTGTGCTCCCTTCACAACCGGAAGCCTACCATTACAGGTAGTTCAGGTACACATATTTTTATGCAAAAGTATTCTAAATAAGACAATTTTGAGATATCTATGTGGGCTGTTCAACTGCATATGTAGCAATCTTATCAGCATCTTTTTCTTTGTCTACTACTACAGCAAGAAGATGCTGCTCTACAAGGCTCATAAACAGCAAGGATCTGGCCCTATGCAAATTGTCAGAGGTAGACAAAAAAAACACATAGCTTGTGCGCAATAGCAATATACCCCCTTAGCAAAAAAAACACATGAATCACGCTGCTTGGAATGGGATGCAGGTTAGTGGGTGGCAATAGGGGGCAATTGTGGCAGGTAAGCAAACGAGATTGGTATAGAATAGGGGTAGGGGGCTGTTGTGCCAAGGCAGCAGACAGACAAGAAAGTAAGGAGAAGGAGGTGAGCAGGAGTGGGCACATGAGGTACTTGCCTTGGGTGCCAGTACCCCTTGACAAAAAAAAAATATATTACAGCAGCACTCCGATATTCTGAACAATGTGGCTTATTTGTGCCACAAAACCGGCAACGTTTCAGGCTTAGCCAGCCCTTTATCAGGCCTACAAACTATGTAACATTCAAACCTTAAATAGGTCTATAAAGGGAGGGGAATACAACTCAAACCAGCCTCCCAATAGGTGACTCATTCTTATAACCCTGTGGAATGAATAATAAATAAGTAGTTTCAATATTGTGATGTTAAATCTGTAATTTTCTCAATTGGACTGTTCTTAAACCATGTCCATAGTCCTTATTCCATATCTTAAATGTCCATATGTGAAAAAAGTCTCCACGTTCCATGTTGACCAAGTTCATTCATTCTATTAATATATGCAAGTTCCAATAATCCAAAAATCAACAAAATGTCCCAGGCGTGGCTTAATGATGAATAATGACGTCTAGGTGATGTGATGGGAATAGATGAAGGAACTAAGATGATAATAAATACTTTTCTTTCTTTCTTTTTTTTTTAATCAAACAAATTCTTTGGTATTTAGAAGTTTAGAAGTTTCTGCATGTTACCTGTTCTGGGCCAGATCTCCCGTGCAGACGCCCCTAGGCCGCTCTGAACTACCCTCCCCCACGCAAGCGTGCTCATTAGCGCAAGCACCGGAGCACTGGGGATATGCAAGTCCCCAGCGCTCCCTGTAAAACGGCTGGGCGGTGTGCTACCCCTAATAATTTGCCGCTCTAGACACAGGCCTTTGTGGCCTTGCCACAAATCCGGGCCTACCTGTATTGCACCAGGCAGATCCATAAAAGCAGCTATTCACATTTTACATGTCTATACAAAATACACATACAGACAAATGAACGAGGGGACATAATCATAAATTTCTTGCCTGTATGATTGCAGAAACCATCATAATCCTGATCCAGATAAGCTCCCACTTTGGTCTAAAGGGCAACAATACTAAATTTAAATTGATACTGCGCAATTAAAGTTATATAGTACATCTGGAAAATGATCTGTTCTTCAAGAGCCCCAATGTTTCCGTCTTTTAAAGTAAAAAGAAAGAACTGTAGGGGAGCAAATACAACAATATTGCTATTCATTTCCCTTGTTGTTAATTGCACGTCACTGTTGATTTAAGTGGTTTATACAGATTTCTATAGCATTTGTTACTATTTCTTAAATGAAATGCCCAGTTCCTGCTTAAATCTGGATTTTACTTTTCCACTAGGAAGCTTTGGGGTGTCATTATATACTGTATCATATACTAAGCAACACCCCAGGTTCTGTGGTTGCCCATAATACATGTTTCAGTTGCATATGATTTCTCTTAAATTAAATCTGGATTGCTGTAATTTCACAGGTGATTATGGAAAGATAATTGAAATCAATGGCATCTTTTCTTCAAACTCATTGTCTGTCAGTGTTGATCACCATCTCCTCCTCTATTCTCTCAGGCTGCATAGCACTGCCGATTTCCTCCTACTTTTCCAATCATTATACAAGCATCTTTTTACCTCATGCTGTGGAGGTAGCGCTCAGAGCCTCTGAGAGGCAGTGAAAAGATAATACTGTATACCCCTCTCCTCAGTTGTGTGGGTCATTTTTATAAGTTGCAAATGAACAAATGTTCCCTGCTTGAAGCCTTCCGCAACAATAATCCATTCTTTCAACTGGCTATTGAGTTCCTATAGATTCTTAAAATCCTTCCACACTGGCCTGTGTGAATATTAGTTGTGTGGGTCATACAGAAGGGTTTTAATCATTCATAAGAAATTAAACAATGACAATCTTTAAAATATACACAATATAGGGCTAGTTGCAACTAGGAACTCCCTGTCAAGCTAAGGAGAGGGGTTTCTTCGGGAACCCAAATTTTTCCTTAAAGGAAAACTATACCCCCAAGGTGAATACTTGAGCAACAGATAACAACTCTAACTGTAACAGGAAGAAGTGAGGAAGCAAAAGACAGAACTCCTTGTCTGTTAATTGGCTCATGTGACCTAACATGTTTGGTTTGTGTGCCCTGTGAATCCTATGATCCCAGGGGGCGGCCCGTATTGTTTAAAATGGCAATTTTCTATTTATGATTACCCAATGGCACATAACGCTAAAAAATATATATTATTATGAAATTGGTTTATTTACATGAAGCAGGGTTTTACATATGAGCCTTTTTATGCAATATCTTTTTATAGAGACTTATATTGTTCGGGGAGTATAGTTTTCCTTTAACCTTCATGACTGTGATTGAGATGTAGGATTTGTGGGATCAAGATACTTTTTTGTTGAAAGACCAATTGACTTGATGCTACCTCCATGTGCTGAAGACACAAATGCATTCTCTAAGTATTTTATTGTTCATAGACTTGGATGTCCAGTTTGTTCTTTCCAGCTCACATACTACTACAGAAAGCTCTGTTAGTATTAACAGTTTCACCCCCAGACCACCCTGTCATTGGATTTTGACATTCCCTTAAAGGAGAATTCAACCCCCCACTGGGAAAAGTCCCCACTGGCCCCCTCTGCTGGCCCCCCTCCCTGCCTCCCCCCTGCTAAGTGTTACCCCAGAATTGTTTCCCCTGTAAGATTACTGACTGTGCATGCAGAGTGAACGTAGCAGAGCTCACGGGTAACATCTTCGGTGCTTTTGGTAATCATCGTAGACTGAGTGGCACATGCGCAGTTTTCCTGTTCGTTACAACTGCACATACGCCAGAATTGACCAAATTGCCGAAGTGCCAGAAGAAGACCCGAAGATTACCGAATCGCCGGAAGATGCTGTCCGTGAGTTCCACTTCACTTACTCTGCATTTGCGGTCTAATACTAGAGGGGACACAATTCTGGGGCAACACTTTCAGGGGGACCAGCGGAGGGGGGGGGCATTGGGGACTTATCACAGTGGGGGGTTGAATTCTCCTTTAAGGCAGTTTGTAGCCTAGGCCTTTAGAAGTACTGGTAGTGGGTAACATAAACACATTATTGATTTTGTCTTAAAACAGACTGTCCATAGTTGCCAAAATAAGCTCCCTATGGCTTCCTGGCCATGCCTCCGAGCCTCCCATGAGCACCAAAATGCCACCCCTATAAAACTAGACCTTTTAAAACCCCTTTCGCTGCAGTTCAGGCCCACCACATTGATAAAGCCCTTGATGGCAAGTCATCACTCCTGTTATATGTTAGACTTATACACACCTGACCAAACACCCTCTCTGTAAATGTCTATCTTGGTTTCTGATATTGTGGATAACATTGAAACTTTCACTAATATTCATAACTGTCCCGATCTTCTATCTTTGAATATCTGTAAGCATTCTCCCAACAGCAACTTGTCCAGCTACCTACACTTGACTTCTCCTCCCAGGTAACACTGGCGGCCCTCAACCTGCAAATGTTCTAATGTGCCTTTTCAAGTAAGAAAACACCAATAGAAGCAGTCAGCTAGTTTCTACAAAAGATAATGAGAGTTGGTGGGCCCAGATTTGGGCACTTCTTGTCATCACAAAAAAACTTGTGTGCCAATGGCCTAACACCTCTCCCATCTCCATTTCTTTTAAATGGAACCCCTGCCTTTTACATTGGGACTGCCACCACAAGGGGATAAATGTTAACTAGTCTTTAGGTGTGAAATGGATGTTTGCTCACTGTTTGTTAGGGGTCACAGATCAAGTGCTGGGATTATAAGGGGGGAAAAAATGTCTGTGTCCCTTTCTGTTTCTCTTTCTCTGATCTATGACTTATTTTCCTGTCTAATTCAAATAAAAAGAGCTGTAGAACTTGGTATGTTGCCATTGACCTATGACCACTGCTAGTCTAAACATTTAGTTTTCAAAGATGTCAAATTGTTCTAGGTCATCTGCAAATATATGCTGTCTTCTGTGTACTTATTATTTTGCATTACATTATATTTATGCTGTTTGAAAAAAGTAACTACATAGCTGGATTGAGTCAATAGAATGCTAATTTATGAGAAGTAGAGCCTTCTGTCAGGGGTAGGCAGAAGAGGAACTTGCCTAGGGTGCTATGGTATGGGTGTGGGGGTGCTAGGGACACGCTTCTTTTGTCACCGACCAATGTTCCTCTAGGCCGATCAGTTGTCTCCTCACCGCTGGCTGGTCATTTCATGGCACTTGGCTGGCTTGGCACGGTACGGCTTTTTGGCTTCATCTTCTGATGATAATTAGCCCAGAAAAGCTTATTGATCAGTTGTCTAAAATAGGAATTTGGTGCTCAGTATTATATGTATGAAATTCCCCTGTCATGTATAAAATGCCTCTGTGTATGTGTCCCCCACATTATATTTATTGCTGCTTTGTTGCTTTCCAGTTTCTTATTCCAATTCAATTATTATGGAAGCCAAATACAGTATGTATAGTGGGTTTTTGTGCAATCATAGTTTTTTAAGGGTTTAATTAGTAACCATCACAGTACAAATCAATGCAAATCCATTACGTCCACAGTCCACAGGATAATACAGCATTAGCAATAAATTATGTGAATGGGTAAGAGCTATGGAAAACATCAATACAGTGGAAACATAATGTAAATATTTTATCTTAAAAAATAACTGTAAAAGAAGGACAATCACTCTGTATAACATTCCCATTACTAATTGTATAGTCTGTATGTTATTATAAAGTTGTCCATGGTCATCAAATCAGGAGGACAAACTTTTTTTAAAGGTGCTGTTCACCTTTAAATTAACTTGTAGTATGATCTAGAGATTGATATGTCGAGACTATTCACATTTGGTTTTCATTTTTATTTGTGTTTTTTTTTATCCAGCAGCTCTCCAGTTTGCAATTTCAGCAATCTGGTTGCTAGGGTCCAATTCACCCTAGCAGTTATATGATATATGTCTATGGGAAGTGGTGAAAGACCATTCTGGCCATAGTTGTTTCCTGCCCGAGCTCAGCTACTGTAAAAATACCCAGCATCTCACTCACAACTCCCTTCTCGTGCAATCTAGCTTCCGTCCAACACACTCAACTGAATCTGCACTTACCAAAGTAACCAATGATCTTCTACTGGCAAAGTCTAAAGGTCACTATTCCATACTAATCCTTCTAGATCTCTCAGCAGCCTTTGACACAGTTGACCACCCACTCCTCCTAGACATTCTATACTCAGCTGGTATTCGTGACACTTCTCTTTCATGGTTTACATCTTATCTGTCTGACCGTTCCTTTAAAGTTGCCTTCTCTAACTCTACTTCTACTATGTTCCCTCTCTCTGTCGGAGTTCCTCAAAGCTCTGTTCTAGGCCCTCTGCTGTTCTCGCTCTATACAACTTCACTAGGAAAACGTATTCAGTTGTTTGGACTTCAGTATCACCTTTATGCTGATGACACTCAACTCTACTTGTCTTCTCCTGACCTCTGTCCTTCTTTCCTTTCCCATGTTACAGACTGTCTCCTCCTGGATGTCAAAGTGCCGCCTGAAACTGAACCTTTCCAAAACAGACTCCAAGATCTTCCCCTTTCCCTCAGATATCCCTGACAACACCACCTTTCATTCCACCACACAGGCACGCTGCCTAGGAGTTATACTAGACTCACATCTGTCTTTTTTAACACACATCCAAACACTTGCAAAATCTTGTAGTATTCACCTGCGCAACATTGCCCAAATATGACCATATCTCAGTTCAGAATCAACCAAACATCTCCTGCATTGATTACTGCAACCTACTCCTTGCAGGTATTCCAACAAGTCACTTTTCACAACTCCACTCTGTTCTAAATGCGGCTGCTAGACTCATTCATCTATCTCACCACTCAACATCAGCTGTTCCCATATGTATGTCCCTTCACTGGCTCCCAATCTCCTCTAGAATCAAATTCAAATTACTAACACTCACATTCAAGGCCCTTAACAATGAAGCCCCTCCCTATATTTCTTCTCTGATCTAAGTAAGCGTTAAGTAAGCGTTACTTTATAAACTTTTATTTGTAGAGCCCTCTAATCCTATTGTACTCTGTAAACCCTTGTTTGTTATCCTCCATGTATTCCCTGATTGTTATAACTAAGGTAAAGCACTGTGTATCTTGTCTGCGCTATATATATATATATATATGATCATGATGATGATGATGCTGTCATTAGCTTAAATGTTTCAGGATGGGATGGTAGGAAACTTTATGGTACGGTGTAACATATTAACTAATAGAAATAAAGAATCCTTAAAAGAAACATTAGTCCTAGTTCATCCTGTTTGGAAATAACCTAAAGTTTATCCAGAGGAAGCAAACAACGTATATCCAGCATAATATGGCATGAACCCATTCACCTTTTCTGGGTCAGATATAGGAGGTAATATTAGGTAATCCAGGATTCAATTCGGGATTCGGCCAGGATTTGGCCTTTTTTAGCAGGATTCGGAATCGGCCGAATCCTTCTGTCTGGCCGAACTGAATCCTAATTTGCATATGCAAATTAGGGGTGACCAGGGAAATTGGGTGACTTTTTCTCACAAAACAAGGAAGTAAAAAATGTTTTCCCCTTCCCACCTCTAATTTGCATAAGCAAATTAGGATTCGGATTCGGTTCGGTATTCAGCCGAATCCTTCGTGAAGGATTCGGGGGGTTCGGCAGAATCCAAAATAGTGGATTCGGTGCATCTCTAGGTAATATAGTGCATAGCTGCAGACAGGACTTCTAACTAAAGAAGCAATCTGTAGCTCCTGAGCCCTAAAGGGCCAAGCCAGGCCTAAAACGTTGCTTTAATGCCCTACAGTCTGCAATAAAGAGAGTGGTGTGCTCCCATAGCATTAAATCAATCAGATGCTTTATATAAAAGTAATGCACTTAATTGAGTTGCAAAGTTTCCTGCATATAAGTATAAAACCAGTTACAGCAGCAATGTACACTCATTGCAGCACAATTCTAAATTAAGTAAAAGCCCTGAGTTCATACTAAATTATCATGAAGTTCACTATTGTAATAGCACAAAGGGAGGAAGTACAGTAAAGCTGCAGTTGCAAAAGAGCCAAAACTGACATTTTCTGCACCTTGCTTGGCACTGCAGCATATTTAAAATACACACAGCGACAGCTTCCCTCCGGGTACACCGGCTGTGTTGCTGGCGCACTGAGAGCCCTCTGTGCTCCAGAAGAGATTTCTTCCGGCAGATTTACAACAAAGGGCATAGTGTTTTGCAGTAAATCTGTAGATTTACGCACATTGGGGGAATGTACAATGCAGCCACAGCTAGGCTTTACGTTTCGGGAGGACAGCCAAAGCAGTTAATGAGTCTCACAGAGGCTGTGCATTGTGTGCTTCAATAGACTGCAAGAATTGCACACATTTTAAAGGCTGTGGGGGGGGGGGGGGCTAATTTAATAAAACAGGTTCTAAATTTCACCAGTGCAGTTATCTATAGTTAAATAGAAGACATTTACTTTTATTTTTGAACTTCCAATAAACAAACAAAAATAATAGCTAGGTAAAGTGGGTAACATTTGAGCACCTAAGTTAATGACCCTAATGGTGTTTTAGAATCAGTTACTACTCTAACCCTAGTGACAGGGGAAACATGGTTTGCCATCCAGAACCAATGGGGGACACCTCAGCCATTTGGAGGAAGCTTTCACATATTGTTTAGTAGCTGCCCTTTGAAAGCGGCTTACCCCAATAAAGATAGAAAGAATACTTTCAGAATATTTCAGGAAAGACAACTGAGTGGATTCTGAGAATATCAAATGCTATGATCAAAAGTGGGATACATCTTCCATTACTTATGGTTTCCTTGTGTTATAAACCTACAACTCCCAGCATGACCTTTAGCAATTTACCAACCTGACAATCCTAATTTAAGGTACTGAAACAAACTAGATAATCTGCAGAACTCTAGACATCATTAAGCTACAATACCCATACATCATTCAAAGTCTCGCTTACAATGGCCATTTTAATTTAAACAAAATCAGTTGCAGGCTACTTGAATACAACATGGCTCATGTACTGAATATTGTACACTTGAAGGGTCTTTTTACTCAAGTGATGCCAACTGGGTCTGATGGTATCATGTAGTAAAACTGGTCATACCCAAACAGACAGCCATTTGTTTCTATAAGGTTCTGCTAGAAGGAAAAGAGCTGGAAATTGGGAATCCTGGTAAAGGCTAGATGCACTTTATTTGTTACGTGACTCAATTCTTACAACCTAGAGAATGAAAACTAGTTTTAAATATGCGGACCCTACTGTTCGTCAGCTTTATTTTAGTAAACACAGTCTATTGGTACAAGAATGCTGTTTTATTCCAAAATATTTTATACCTTTCTTTTGCCATACTTTTTTCAGTCTCCTTCGCAGTCATTTGCACTGCCATCCTTTGTGTCAATGGAAATCCGGCCTCAGTCCATGGCAGACCAGGCTTCATTAGCTCTGCTGCCTACCAAGCAGAACTGTTTATTATAAGGTCAATCCTAATGAAGCCAATCTGTAAAAACCTCGTGAGTGGTGAAGCGGGAGCATGGCAAGATCCAATCACTGGACTGTGGACTAAAACACCTGGGCCCAACTGTGACAGACTCTGTTTATGACCCTAGGCTAATACTTTATTCTATCTTTTGCCTAGAAAAAATAAAATTTAAGGTAAATATTCATAGCTTAATTTAGCATTAAGGACAATGGTGCCATTGGGGTATTGTTTGGAAGCAGGATTCTGTGAATCTGGGGTGCTGGAAGCACTGTTGCATATCTTGAAAATAGAGTGTACAAGTTTTGTCCTCATATAACTCATTCTCAGTTTTGATACTGAATGGCAATATGAATTAAGTCAGTACTTAAAAGGGATACTGTCATGGGAAAAAATTTTTTTTCAAAATGAATCAGTTAATATAGTGCTGCTCCAGCAGAATTCTGCAATGCAATCCATTTCTCAAAAGAGCAAACAGTTTTTTTTATATTCAATTTTGAAATCTGACATGGGGCTAGACATATTGTTAATTTCCCAGCTGCCCCAAGTCGTGTGACTTGTGCTCTGATAAACTTCAATCACTCTTTACTGCTGTACTGCAAGTTGGAGTGATATCACCCCCCTCCCTTCCCCCCCAGCAGCCAAACAAAAGAACAATTGGAAGGTAACCAGATAACAGCTCCCTAACACAAGGTAACAGCTGCCTGGTAGATCTAAGAACAACACTCAATAGTAAAAACCCATGTCCCACTGAGACACGTTCAGTTACATTGAGAAGGAAAAACAGCAGCCTGCCAGAAAGCATTTCTCTCCTAAAGTGCAGGCACAAGTCACATGACCAGGGGCAGCTGGGAAATTGACAAAAAATATCTAGCCCCATGTCAGATTTCAAAATTGAATATAAAAAAATCTGTTTGCTCTTGTGAGAAATGGATTTCAGTGCAGAATTCTGCTGGAGTAGCACTATTAACTGATGCATTCTGAAAAAAAACATGTTTTCTGATGACAGGATCCCTTTAAATATGCCCATCCTCTCTATTTAATAGTAGTAGGTGTAGGGAGGAGGGTTTTGGGTTTTTGGAGAACTGGGCTGGTTTTTCAGTCGGCTACAGGCTCTTTGCTAGGGATGGGCTGCACCTCAATGATGATGGGGCAGCTGTTTTGGGAGAGAAGATGGCTAGAGGGTTGGAGGAGATTTTAAACTAGGTGTGGGGGGGGAGGGTTCAGTAAAAGATTCAGTGGTAGACAGGTTAGATGAGATAGTGGGCAAAGAAAGGGAAAATGGGGGAGGAGATTTGGCTGGGGATACTGTTAAGGAGAGGGAGGACCACATGTCATATGTTCAATATGGTGCCAGTATTAAATGTATGTTTACAAATGCAAGAAGTCTGGCTGGTAAAATGGGAGAGCTGGAGCTGCTGGTGATGGAAGGAAAATATGACGTGATTGGTGTGGCCGAAACATGGCTGAATGAGTCGCATGACTGGGCAGTAAATATCAGTGGCTATACTTTGTTTCGGAGGGACAGAGGCAATAGAAAAGGAGGTGGGGTATGTCTGTATGTTAGGCAGGATTTAAAAGCTCATATAAAGGAGGAGGTTATGTTAGAAAATGAGGGGGCAGAAGTCGTATGGGTGGAGTTCTTCACCAATTGTAAAGAATCCAGCAAATTAATTGTAGGCGTATGCTATAGACCCCCTAATGTAAGTGAGGAGGAAGAGGCAAAGCTCCTAATGCAAATAGAAAAGGCTACTAGTTTAGGTAAAGTAATGATAATGGGGGATTTTAATTACCCAGATATTGACTGGAGCAACGGTACTGCTAGATCAGTAAATGGGAACAAGTTTATAAACTTATTGCACGACAATTTTTTAGCACAGGTTGTTGAGGAGCCTACCAGAAAAAATGATATTCTTGATTTAGTGATCTCAAATGACCCAGAACTTATAGCAAATGTGCAAGTCATTGAACCCCTGGGTAATAGTGACCATAAGGTTATATCTTTTAATGTCTGGTGCAAAAAACAAAAATATACTGGGGCAACAAAAAACATGAATTTTGCAAAAGCTAATTTTAGTGCCTTGAGGGCTGCCCTACAGAGCATTGATTGGGGCATTAGGTTTTCAGCTAAAAACACAGAACAGAAATGGTTGTCCTTTAAAATGATATTAAATCATTACTGTTCTCAATTTATTCCCTTAAGGACTAAACGTAGAAGCTCTAAGAATCATCCTGTGTGGCTTAATACAGAAGTAAAGAAGTTAATGGGACAGAAGAGAAAGGCATTTAAAAACTACAAATCTTTAGGGACAGAAGCTGCATTTAATGAATATAAACACTGTAATAAATGTTGTAAATCAGCAATCCGGAAGGCTAAGAAAAGAAATGAAGAGTTAATTGCGGTGGAGGTGAAAACTAACCCTAAAAAGTTTTTTAAATATATTAATAGTAAAAAGATGCAGGTTGAGAGTGTTGCTCCATTAAATAATGGTACCAGTATGGTTGTAACAGATACAGATAAGGCAAATGTGTTAAATCAGTTCTTTTCCTCAGTGTATACAATAGAGGAGTCTGGGTTCACAGGCTCACTTAATAACTGCACGAATGATTCAGCTCAATCTAGTCAGTGGCTGACTCAGGATATGATTCAAAAAGCTTTAATACAAATTAATGTAAACAAGGCTCCAGGGCCTGATGGCATACACCCCCGGGTTCTAAGAGAGCTTAGTTCAGTTTTAGACCAGCCCTTATTTCTGATTTTCTCAGATTCACTGTCATCTGGTATGGTGCCTATGGATTGGAGAAAAGCTGATGTTATTCCAATATTTAAAAAGGGATTATGATCTCAGCCTGGCAATTATATGCCAGTAAGCTTGACATCTGTGGTGGGCAAATTATTTGAAGGCTTGTTAAGGGATCACATTCAAAATTTTGTCCAAATGAATGGCATTATGAGCAACAATCAGCATGGCTTTATGAAGGATAGGTCATGTCAGACGAATTTGATTGCATTTTATGATGTGGTAAGTAAGATTCTGGATAGTGGGGGGGCAGTAGATGTGATCTATTTGGATTTCGCCAAAGCGTTTGATACTGTGCCCCACAAACGACTGCTTTCTAAACTAAGGTCTGTAATGAAGTCGTTTGCACATGGATAGGAAACTGGCTACAGGATCGGGTACAGAGGGTAGTTGTTAATGGGACATTCTCTAGTTGGAGTAAGGTTCTTAGTGGGGTCCCCCAGGGCTCAGTATTGGGTCCACTTTTATTTAACTTGTTCATTAATGACTTAGGGGAGGGTGTTGTAAGTAATGTATCAGTGTTTGCAGATGACACAAAATTATCCAGCCCAATTAATTCCATCCAGGATGTAGCATCCTTGCAACATGATCTTGACAAACTGGCAATCTGGGCAGCTAAGTGGCAAATGTGATTCAATGTTGATAAATGTAAAGTCATGCACCTGGGATGTAAAAATATCCAAGCCACTTATACCCTTAATGGGACTGCACTAGGCAAATCCATTATGGAAAAGGACCTTGGAGTCCTTGTAGATGATAAACTTGGCTGTAGCAAGCAATGCCAGTCAGCAGCATCAAGGGCAAATAAGGTCTTGAGCTGTATTAAAAGGGGCATAGAGTCAAGGGAGGAGGGGGTCATTCTTCCACTGTATAGAGCACTTGTAAGGCCCCATCTAGAATATGCCGTACAGTTTTGGTCTCCATCACTCAAACAGGACATTATTGTATTAGAGAGGGTACAGAGAAGGGCAACTAAGCTGGTAAAAGGTATTGAAAATCTTAGCTATGAGGAAAGACTGGCCAAATTGGGGATGTTCACGCTAGAGAAGAGGCGCTTAAGGGGTGATATGATGACTATGTATAAATATATAAGGGGATCATATAATAATCTCTCTAATGCTTTATTTACCAGTAGGTCTTTCCAGCTGACACGAGGTCACCCATTCCGATTAGAAGAAAAGAGGTTCCGCCTAAATATTCGGAAGTGTTTTTTTTACAGTGAGAGCTGTGAAGATGTGGAATTCTCTCCCTGAATCAGTTGTACAGGCTGATACATTAGATAGCTTTAAGAAGGGGTTGGATGGCTTTTTAGCAAGTAAGGGAATACAGAGTTATGGGAAATAGCTCATAGTCCAAGTTGATCCAGGGACTAGTCCAATTGCCATTTTGGAGTCAGGAAGGAATTTTTCCCCCTCTAAGGCAAATTGGAGAGGCTTCAGATGGGTTTTTTGCCTTCCTCTGGATCAACTGGCAGATAGGTAGTTAATACAAAAAAAAAAAAAAGGTTGAACTTGATGGACATGTGTCTTTTTTCAACCTTACTTACTATGTTACTATGTAGTAGATGCATTGTGTTAATTTATCATGTTATAGGAAATATGGTTCTTGTGCTAAAATGTTATGGTTTTTATAGAAATCTTCCCATGCATTTTCCAAGTAAACTATTTAAAGGACCAGTTAAAATACAACATAATAACGCCATAAATATATAGTTATATTGTACCCACTTTCATACAAGTATTCTGCACCATTGCTAGAGAACATAATATGCAAATAATCTCTTTTTGAAGTGAGTATGTACTATCTGACGTTTGATTATACACAATGGACCTGGTGGGGCTTTATTTCATTAACGGATAAAAGATGGCTGAAAATAGCAGAGCTTATAGCAAATACACTAAGAAATAAACACGTTCACTTGAAATAATGCACAGTATAGAAATAAACCATTGTCAAAAATCTGTACATTGCTTTAATACATATAAAGCCTTACTGCTCACATCAGCTAAGACTAATCTGCAATTTTTCCATAACCTACATTAGCAACCTAGTGTTCATAAATAAATATATTGCATTGTCCATTTATTCCCTACGGATGGCTCCTCTTTAAAGAGACACAGAATTTTAAATCATGCTTTCAGGCATACTAAACTTAAATTCAAATGAAAGGACAATGCAGGCAAGATCATTTTCTTTACCTCTGTTCAAATATTTCTTATATATTCGGAACTCAATTGGCCAACATCTGAGGGGCCAAATATGAAATAGCACAATATGAACTCTCACCTAACTTCAGTGGATGTTCAGTGGAGCCCACAATGACTGTTAGTCTGAACGAATGCAGAAGTACGTGTATATGAGGCCTAACGTGTTGCAAGTAGAACAGAATTTACCTGGATAGAGAGGAACCAAAATCAGAATTTTGTGTAAAGAGAGCAGGTACTGTATTTACATAGTAACATAGTATGGTTAGGTTTAAAAAAGACACACATCTATCAAGTTCAACCGCTTAACTCCATTTTAACCTGCCTAACTGCTAGTTGATCCAGAGGAAGGCAAAAAACCCCATTTGAAGCCTCTACAATTTGCCTCAGAGGGCAATGTACATAACTATGTGCAAAGTATTGAGGGACCAACAAAACAAAGGGCTGCTATGGCCATGAGACAAGATGATAACCATGCCTCATGTGGCACAGAGCGACCAGTTATCAGGGGCGGCAAAAAGCCACCTCTGGTAACTTTAAGAGCCAAATTTCCGTTTTTTAAAACGGAAATTTGGCTCTTCTAGTGCAGCAAGCGCAATTAGGTTCACTGCACTAGCGATGTGGCCCCTCCTCGACCCGCTCCAATGCTAGAAGTTAGAAACACAGAGCGGTAGGGGGGACGGCATCGGGGCAGCAGCCACTGAAACGCGCATGGCAACACATATAGTATAGCTCACATTGGGATCCTGTAATATATATGAAAATGTATCAGACCTGTTATCCAGAATGCTTGGGACCTGGGGTTTCTGGATAACGAATATTTCAGTAATTTAGATCTTCAATACCTTAACTAGAAAAGGAGGTAAACATTAAACAAACCCAATAGGCTGATTTTGCCTTCCATAAGAATCAATTATATATTAGTTTGGATCAATTACAAAGTATTGTTTTTATTATTACAGAGAAAATGGAAATAATTAGTAGAGCACTGTTACATTGCAACTCCCAAAACCTACAAGCTATAATGCTTAACACTTATTTCTTCATAAAGAACAGATTAGGCACCAGAGGTAATTTACTGAGCAAACAATAACAACGGCGAGTTTTGTGTACACCAGTGATGAAGCAATTAAGTCTGTAGTTTCACAGAGGGACACCATTAGGGTAAGGGTAAGGACACACGAGGAGATTCAGGGAGATTTTGCCGCCTGGCTACTAATCGCCTCGTCTTTTGAGCAACTATCTCCCTGAACTGCCTCAGCGTTTTTCCCCATAGGCTACAATGAAAAGTCGCCTGCGCTAATGGTCACACTGCGATGCGTTTTCAATAGTTGCCTGAAATTGCCTCACTGAGAAAAATGCTGAGGCAGTTAAGGGAGATAGTTGCTCAAAAGACGAGGCGATTAGTCGCCAGGCGACAAAATCTCCCTGAATCTCCTCGTGTGGACTAGCCCTTATCCAAAGGAGAAAGTAGAATGTAAAGTGATAGTCTGACGACTCAGGGACACCTCACTTAAATGGATCTTGCCCAGTGGAAGCCTCTTAGGGATGAAGGATAGCTTAAGTTCCATTCCACATCTTTGGCCCCTAGGCAGGTGTTACCTGGAGACCAACTCCACAATACGACTTGGTGAATTGAAATGCTTAATTTGCAAAACTTGATGATCAGAAATGTCTACCACTATCTTTGGAAAAAAAAGGATACCAGCTAAACAAATGTTCAGAGCTAAAATGTTATCTTCATCACAATCACTGAATTGCAGCCTCTTGAATCATCCCCTCTATGCAGGAGTCCCAAATCTGATATAGAAGTAGTAGGACTACACAGAAGCATACATAGTGTGTGCCTGCTTCTACCACAATCTTTACCTACTTTTTCCTGTCTGTCTTTTGATATCGCCTTTTAAGTTTGCCAGACAGAAAGAAAAAGATGCTAGCCCCTTCTTGCAGGGCCAGAACTAGGGGTAGGCATAGTAGGCACGTGCCTAGGTTGCAAAGCTGGGGGGGCGACAGGCACGTACCTTCTCTGCCTCCTACCCCTAGTCCGGCCCCCTCTCTGCACTCTCACGCCGGCTGTTCAGAGCATCTATACTTGTGCGCCTATCCATGCACATGCGCGATTGCCTGTTTGCTCGTATGTGCGACGTTTCAGGCTCACAATCGCCTTTTTTCAGCTTGAAAAAAGGCGATTGTGAGCCTGAAACGTCGCTGCTGTTTGTCTGTCTTGAAATAAGCCCTTTTTGAATAAAGGCCGTTTAAGAATATACCTCACGTGTGGTGCTGTCTATTCATGGAATTCGTTTGCTCATATGTGCACGTGCCTGTTTGCTCATTTGCGCTCGTACATGCGTCAGCTCGTCAGAGTCGTCGCACACGGCAAGGTTGCCTATGGCCGTAACTGCGCAAATTCACTAAGATGCAGATTTTACTGAACGTTACCTCTTGTGCCAGACTTGCCTTCACCACCTCAGACCAGGTGAAGTGCAATAGAGTAGATGGGACTTCCTCAAAATTTAGTTGAAAATTTTTCTAAGTCCCAAATAACGCTGGCTTCTTTTCCTTTTTCAAGGTGAAGGCTGCAAAAGAGCGTACATTTTTTTCGGGGTAACCGGCTTCTCCCCTACATTTCCTAACATATGGCACATAGGCTCATGTGTGGGGCATTATAACAACTTATTTTATTAGGATTCCCTGGGCTTGTGTAGTGTAATGTATTTGCTGCAACATATACATCCATTCAACTTCCCGTCATATGTAAACTACCAACACTAGCGCAACTTCCCTCTGCTTGCCGAATTAACACTAGCGCAACTTCGCCAGTGTTCGACACCCTGGACACAACTTCGCATGTTAGTGAATTATCATTGTCTGAATTTTCACCTGGCAAAGTGTTGCGCTGCCTGCAAAGCCGTCGCTGGCGAATTTTTGCCGCTTAGTAAATTTGCCCCAAAGTATGTTTAATTGCTATGAGCTCATTCATACAAAGACTAGTTACTTCATTCTTTTAAAAATAATCTTTGCTTTTGAAGTAAGCTAACAAATCTACCTGGCATCAAAAAGTATGTTGATCACATGACAAATTACCCATAGGAGGTGCAAGCCATGAATTCACGCTTATGCAAAACTGCAAATGATACCGAACAATCTCACAGCAGAGAAATGATAATGAATAGATTGTCAAGCCAACGTCCTGCAGTTTAAGCCCTCCTGCAGTCAGATGCCTCAGTTGTACTGTTTATAGCTGTGCATTGCACCTTTGTGCTTGACTGTTGCAAATAAGGTCTAGCTCATAATTAAATGTAAATTAAACATTTACGCAAACATTTTCCTGCTGAATTAGGTTCCATTTAGGGGAATACCTTTGAGAGTATCTGTCTGATCAGTTTAAGGGAGTTTTTTTAAAAATGTATTTAATTAATTGTTGCTAAATGGCATTTTTAGCTTGTTGTGCCAGCAACTTCAGAGTTGAAACGTGGAGTATTGATGAGGGTGTGCAATAAACATCTTGACCAAATTATCCATTTGGTTGATCTTTGGAGTTTAAAGCTAGTCAGTTTGGTTGAAAATAGTCACAATACATAACTTTTGTGGGTTCAGTTGGACACCATACTGTCCCAAATGGACCCAATTGTCCCGTTTTCCTGCAGAACAGTCCCGATTTTGATAGCTCAGCCAGCAGTTCTGGGTTTCTTACTAAAATGACCAGAGTTTATCTTTGATCTCCTGCACTGATGCCAGAAAAATACAATGTTTCTGAAACTTTATTAAATTAAAGCTTTTTGGCAGAGAGCCCAGAATGCTCAGTGTCTGCACTTAAATACATTTGTAACTATTTAAAATAAACAAGTCTCTTGCAGAAGAAATGCTTCTCATTGTTTAGCTTGAGCTCAGAAGAAACCTTGACCATTGATAAATCTGTGCTGAAGTCCTAGTAAAAATACTACATATATATATATGTAGTTTATCAATGGCGGGTGCACGGTAATAATTTATGTATCAAAAATCTTTATTTATTTATGTATTAAAAACTTTAAAAAAAGTTTTGTATCATCCTTGGAAAAGGTCCAAATGTGGGCCGAAACGTCGGATATTACAGAATGACAATAAAATTATGAAACTTTTAAGGGGAGTGCTGGTCAGAAGATTTTTGATATATATATATACACACACATACAGTATACATATCTTTCTTTCAGAGTAAGAGCATGTTAAACCACCCGAAAAATTCTGGCAGGAGTGATTTATGGACTAAATGAATCTATTTTTTGTTGTTTCCAGTTACTTTTAGATTCTTTAGAGGCAATGTTCCCTCTAATTCCTTCAGGGCGCAAAAATATTCTCAGGAGTGCTCAAGTCAGAATTGGTAAAAATTCTCACACAAAGTTCTTTGTGCAAACCACAATTTATTGTGTGCACTGGCCTCAAAATTAGTGTCGGGGCTCACAAGCACACACCTTAGAGGGAACATTGTTTAGAGGTTTCAAAAGGGGAGCTGAAAAATATGACTTTGGAAAGACCACAGAGCCTTTTACTTCTCTATGGGCACTGGAATTCTCTTGCTCATGAGATAACTCATTCCACTCAATAATAAAAATAAGAAGAAGAACTGAACTTCCTGTTTAAAGGAGTCATGTAAACATAATGTAGAGAATTTAAATACCTTCCGATATTTTTTGGGTGGGGTATATAAATATTTCCAATGGCTGACAGATCAAACTAGTTTATGCACTGAGTTTCTTTATATTATTTTTCTTTACATCAATGTTATATTGTAGAGTATTTCCTTTAGTCCTCCCTAGGGATGGGCGAATTTTTTCGCCTTGTTTCGCTGCAGAAATGAGGACCATAGACTTTTATTGCGCTGTGCGGCAAAAAAAAAAAAGACGTGCATTAAAAGAAATCTCGCCGCGCGACAAAACTTTTTTGACGCCCTTAGACTTTAATGGGTGTCGGCGTCATTTTGCCAGCAGCGCATTTTTGGCAAAACGGGTCAAATTCGCACATCCCTATTCCTCCCACACAGATGCTGCAGCGCTGGAGCCACAATAGATTCCAGTTAGTGTTTAATTCCGTTATCTACTGCTGTCAATCTCCATATCTGAAAATTGTGTAAGTAACATCTTTTCATTATATAATATAGAAAGTGTATTATTGTGGCTTCTGGAAGGAGAATTTCACCCAGGAAACCGTGTAGGGCTTTGATATGTTATTCCTGTTGTTTTGTTCATCTCTGCTCTCACTCCCTATGCGGCGCACTGGTTTGTACCAGGCAGGAGCTGTGCACCCACATAACACCTTCTCTGTAGTTCCTGACTTATTTTCCATAAATGATATGTTTACGTACATTTCATATTTAAGACCTGGGGCAATGCTATAATAAACCCAGGGAACATGCAGTTTATAACTGATTTTGCACACAGCAGACAAGTAATTAGCAACTCACCATTAAAGAATTTTCTGCAACAGGAAAGTAATTGTGTTTACCCAAAATTAATGATGTCCATTTTTAACCTCTTGTATATTGATGACAATTTTTGTTACAGTACACATTTTTATGTAAAATGAACACAGTGCAAATGTTTTGATTCTTACAATCAAAATGGAAAATTATGTTGAGTAATTTAATATTTCACGTGGCTAATTAGAATATACAGTACAAACCCCTCATTTAAGTAGAAATTATCTTATTATTTCTTAATTTATTGCCTGGGTAATTCATTTTTTCTACGCATTTGTTTGTATTTACATGAGACGAATGACCAACCACAGGTGAATTAACAGTTAAAAATAATTTCCAGGGACACTTTGGTACATGCCCATCTCAAGACTACTGAACATCATCTACATTTTTAAAATAGGATGCTTAGGCTAATGGCACATATTGCGTTTTATCTGCTAGCAAAAACATAGGTTTGGCCCCCTTCTACCCTATTTGTGTGTGTTTTTGTGCTTTCTGCTGGATTCCAGTCCTTTATATGTACACACTTAATTATCAGTTTATTTTCACTTATTTTCAGGCCCGATATCTGCCCTGTGGACACAGTGTGGCTTATTTATCAATACTGGGCAAATTTGCACCTGGACAGTAACCTACTGCATGTGCCATTAAACTTTAAGGACAAGGAAAGATAATGCCAAGCAGGCGAGTGTGCAGGATTAGGCTAGGTGCATGAGAAGAATAGCAATTCTTGTAATTCAGAGTATATCATGCAATTCATTCAAGGAAGTCAATTTTACATGAATTACAAGTGGTGAATATGTATACCCTTAAGGGATTGTCTGAAAAAAGTACAGGGAAAAACCAAATTCCAAAAATCCAAAAATAAAAACACTGTTTTTTCACTGGTTAAATGAATACCCAATAAGGCATTGATTTTCAAACTTTGGGACTTCCCCAGTGGGGCCAAATGGGTGCAAGGGAATTTGTTCCCTGAAGGCCAAATGGGATGAAATATGTGGTGAAATGCTTATTTATAGCCATCCATATCAATGAGTGACTAATAAATGCAAATAATATTGCAATATTACTCACACACATTCTATTCATTCCTATGGGTTTTTAGGGAGCGGATCTATAAATCTGACCCATTCTGTACAGTGAAAAGTCCAAATTAATGGCATTCCATATATATGCCACAAAATGCTACTAAATAGTTGAGTTTATTAAACAGATTAGCGTACACAACTGCCTTATTTATCGAAATACAAATTTTTCTATTAGTATTTAAATAAAAAAAATCTGACCAAACTAGAATCCATGATTGAAAATTATTTATTGTTAAAAAAGCATGATTTAAGCTTGAAAAAATTGCTAGGTTTTTTCAGGCTTTTTACCGAATGTCCGAAATAGTCGGATTTTCGGGCTTATTCAAGTGCAGACCACTGAAACTTCTAAATAGGATAGGGACCTCTCCCATTGACTTATATACAACCTTGGCAGGTCTGAGATGCTGGATTTTCAGATTCTGACTTTTTCCATCTTCAGAGTATAATAAATATCGAAAAATTTGAGCATTTTTTTTCCTCTAAAAATTCGGATTTTATAGTAAATTTTTGGCGTTCGGACTTTAATAAATAACCCAAATGAGTAAAAGATCATCCGTATATTAGTCATAAGATAATTTTATCTTATAAATTTGATACAGTTGCTATTCTCTCCCCATAAAAAACTACAGCAGAGAGGATCAGTCTGTGGGTACAAGACTTTTTTTTTATTTTTTAAAAAAAAGCAGAGGTGTGCTAGTCTGTGCCATTTTGACTGCCCCTGTTTTCTCACTGATGACAGTATCGGTCAAAAAAAATCATGTGCCATTAAAGTTAAAGGAGAAGGAAAGCTACAGAAGCAGTTTATTGCCAATAGATTAGCCACAATAGTACAAGCTATAAAACTATATTTATTCTGCAGAATGCTTTACCATACTTGAGTGAACAGCTCTTGAAGTATTCTCTGTTTGTTTAGGATAGCAGCTGCCATATTGACTTGATGTGACATCACTTCCTGCCTGAGTCTCTCCCTGCTCTCTCATAGCTCTGGGCTCAGATTACAGCAGGGAGGGGAGGAGAGAGGAGCAAACTGAGCATGCTCAAGCCCTAGCCCTGGAGATTTAAGCTGAAAACAGGAAGTCTGATACAGAAGTCCATGTGTACACAATAGAAGGAACGAAATGTGGTGTTTCTTTTGACAGAGGACTCAGAGCAGCATTATTTTGAGGGTTTACTGGTGTATTTATATAGACCTTTCTAATAAAGCTTACTTAATTGTAGCCTTTCCTTCTCCTTTAAGGTAGCAGAAAATAACAGAACACTATTAAAGCGTATAAAAAATTAAATGGAAGTATAATAGTTATTTTTATCTATTCTTCAATTATTATGTTTTATTTATATAACATGTTTATGTAACATAACAATAGTAATAACATAACCAGGGCAATACTTCTGAAAACCCGATTTATGTAGATGATTTGAAGGGTCCCCAATCTGAGGGGGAAAAAGTTTGAGTCATGTGAGTCTTGTTTGACCCTCGATTTTTAATTGACAAAAACATTTTTCTGGGAGCCTTCTAGTGTTGGTTGATTGTGGCAGTTCACCGCACCGCAGGTTAGACCATCCCTGATATATATACTAAGGAAATGTAAAATTGAGATACAATATAAAATGTTGTTTGTGCTTTTATTTGTTACCTATAACAGGCACCAGTGTTACTGAATTCCCTCAACCAGAGGGGTAGGGGGATTGGAGCCTGTTTGCACAGAGGTAATGAAATGTTACTTATTCTAATTTCCCATGTGCAAATAAAAAACCCAAACTAGCTTAGATTTGGCCTAAATCAGTATATACGTATACATGTAGTATATGTATGTATAGGACCTATTATTGTGTGTGAAAACAAAATAGATAAATGTAGAAAATATAGAAAGTATAAAAATCCATGTTCCATTAAAGTGCTTGCACTCTCCAATAAGGTCAATCTAAATAAAAATAACCTATAAAAACAGTTGCCATAGAAACTTACCACTCAGGAGAGGAAAACTTGACTTTGAAGGGGATGTTCACCTTAAAATGGTCTGCCCACTCCAACCCCTAATTATGCACCGTGGGAGGCAATGTTTGTAGGAGAGGTTCCAATGTTCTGCAGGAGCACTGGATTGGTTGGTGTTCTGCAGAAGAGCACAGGGGAAGCTATGTAATACTCATTGACACAGGCTGCTTAGCAAAACATGTGAGGGACCATTTACAATATTGGGGCAGGGTGCAAAGTACAAAAAGCGATGCGATGTTTATGGCACTTTGTAACCTAAAACACTATTTTTGTAAACTAAAACACTTTAGTTGTACAAGTTACGGAGCACTTGTGCAATGTTGCAAAACACTGAGAAACAGTGCATTGTTATAGGCTGTTTTAGTAGGGGTTGGTGGCTGAGAATCAACCCAATCAGCTGACATTTATAAATGATATATACCAATACAGGTATGAGACCTGTTATCCAGAATGCTCAGGACCTAGGATAGTTCCATAATTTGGATCACTATAACTTAAGTCTACAAAAAAAAGCATTTACACATCAATTACACTCAAGAGGATTGTTTTGCCACAAATGTGGATTAATTATATCTTACTTTACATTAAGTACAAGGTACAGAGTAAAAGGAAACCCTTTTAAAAATTTGAATTATTTGCTTAAAACGAGTCTATGGAAGATGGCCTTCCCATAATCTGGAGTTTCTGGATAATGGGTTTCCAGATAATGGATCCCTGTGTTTATACTAACTTTAGATCTCATGGTCACTATAGCCCTGAATATTATGCTTGTTCATGAAATCATTGATGTTCATGGCATTAACAGAATCTCCCATCACTACATCACCCGGCAGGTTATTCCATAAACTCACTGCCCCCATTGTAAAGAAATACTAACGCTGCTTTAAATGAAAGTTCTATTACTCAAGTCTGAAGGGGTGGCCTCTGGAGAATTTATATTTTCTATGGAAAAAAAGACCTCCCCCACTACCTGTCTAGGATGTTTTCTAATGTACTTGTAAAGAGTAATAATGTCCTCTTGTCAAGTGTCGGACTGGGGTACCTGGGGCCCACCAGAGAACTTACTGCTGTGACCTCACCACCCCCTGTTATGTAGCTAAAGTGGGAAAATGAGGCTTGAGGACCCAAAAATTAACTTCATTTTCCTTAACTTTTGTAGCACCTGTGCTACAGTCTGCACAGCCTGTCTATTTATCCAGTTTTTATTTTTACACTGGACTGTGTCACGATCGCCGCCTGGAGCAGTTCCAGGAGCTCCGGGCGGCGCATCCTCCCCTGCCGGCGTCGCTCCCAAAATGGCGGCGCCCATGGCCGCCACGTGGGTAGCGGCGCTGGTGTATCCTGGGTTCCCTGTGAGCTACTATTGCTAAAATCTTGTTCCTGATTATTATCCTGACCCTTGCCTGGACTTTGGACTTTGCTGTTATCCGCCTGCCCGTGAACTTTTGCCTGGGTTCTGACTACTCCTCTGATTAACCCTTTGGACACCGCAACCTTGTTCCCTCAAGAGGGCTTCTTCCTCGATCCTGACTATCTGCCGGGAGGGAGCTCCCGGCTCCCTGACAGACTGTTCCGTTAACATATAAATATTTATCTTCAGTATGGCAGTCCATAGGGCCGCCGGGGTGCCCAGCAATGAGGCACATAGCAGACAATTGACGGGGCCCAGCAGGGAGGCTCACTGCCAGTCACAGGGAGGTGGGAAATTGCCAAGAAGCATAATGTAATTGGAAGTGGATTGTCAAGGGTGGCGACCCCAGTGCTCCAGACCTGAAGATGAAAATTTGTGCATGTGGTGCACAGGGGTGATGAACATCAGTGGGCTTATAGGTGCCTGTTATGTAAATGGGGGCCTTTATAAGCAAAGGGCCAAGGAAAGACCCCTATTGTATTCATTGGTTCAATTACAACATTGGTTCAATCAATTCAAAAATGTTCAATTTACCACCACTCTTTGCAATCTCTCCTTCAGCCATTTCTCTATCCAAGTCTAAGTATTATAGGCCAACTTAACCATGAATCTTTTGTGTGATTACAGAATTATATGTCGATCACATTCACTACCATCCCGGATTATATGTTTCTGCTAAAAATTTTATTTCTCTTTTTTTGTGTATGTAATAAAAGTTTCAGCTAGATTGAATTCCTTAACAGCACATTTCTTTCTTACCAATCTCAACACCAACACTATAAAACAATAATTGTTTTACTTTATAATGCTGCTCATTGCTCATAAGGAGAATACACCGTTGTGAATTTGTGGGCAGGTCACAAAAGCCTGGGCCTAGGGCAGCATGCTGGCTTCATCTTCACAGAAGACTGGGTGGGAGATTTTGACAGTCGTCTGAAATGCCCACCCAGTCCCCAGTGGAACTGATCGTAAAGGGGACAGAAGAAGCAGAGCCAGAGAGTGGTGAGAGGATTGCAAGTGGCAGGGGGTGCCTGCGAGCAGGGTGTCTTATGCAAGTGGATGGTGGCATCCCTCCCAACTGTCCCGTTTTTAGAGGGACAGTCCCTCTTTTGACAGCTCAACCTGCAGTCCCTCATTTGTACTGGAAAGTCCTGTTTTTCTCTGCACTGAACAGCCAGAAAAAAAATACAAAGTTTCTAACTTAATTGGCTTTTGTCAGAGAGCCCAGAACAGCCACAACAAAAGATAAGATACATTTGTAACAATTCAAATGTATCTAGATAATCAAATAAGTAATGGTAACAATATAAGATAACAGGTCCCTTGGGAAAAGTTAGACTCAGCTTAAAGGCCAATTCACCTTCATTAGCAAAACTGTAATAACTGAAAAAAACACAGAAATATGTTCAAACTTTTATAACCTGCAAAATTTTGTAAAATGAACATGGTAATTAGGGGGTGTGGCCACAAAATGCATGTGGTCAAAAAATGTGCCACGCTACGCGCGGCAACATTTTTTGGCCCTCTTTTTATTTCCAAAGTGTTAGAAAGTATGGATGGTGGGGGCCTAGGGGTGCAGCATCTTTAAATCAAGCCCTGAGACTATACTGAAGTATATTTATTAAGCAGCAGTTGTCATTTAGCATATTTACAAACCTGCTAAATATTCTGATTTGACACCAAAATGAGCGTGTTTAGGTGGGTTCTGAACACATAGCTGTGTGATCTTGGTATTATACTATTTGATTCAGTTAGTATAAATATGTTTTGGAACAGCAAAAACATATATTAGATGCTTCTATTCAATGAACTAAAGCAAAAAAACTAAATAGCAGACGGCTAGAGCAGGAAAAAATCTAAACATGACATAAGTAGGAATAACTGTTAAATAAATTTATAGTCATGAGTTTTAGTTACAAATATACAGTAACTGTGTTTTAATCCAGGGGCTATGGCAAAGTTTACTAGTCCCACAATACTTTACATTACACGAAAGAAATGTTTAGTTTCATATAAATAGATGATGTTTTGGTTATATATGGTTTATATATAGTTTGAATCAAACAGCAATTCAGAGATTTTTATGTTATAGTGGTTGTACTTAAAAAAGGTCATTTACAAATGCAGTGTAGTGACGCAAATAGTTTTTCACCCACAGTGTGGCACTTTACCCCACTTTACAACAATGCTCAGGAAGAGCCTCGCCTAGGGCCACCTGATTTGCAAATCCAGGGCTGTCTATGAATTCATTGATCTTGGACATATTAGCTGGTGCCCAGATCACCTTTTTATTCTGATTTAAACCTGGGGAGAACTCTGGGTTGAGGTGAGAGGAGGAGCCAATATGTTTTTAAAGAAGAATAGAAGTGTAATGTGAATCATTTCATAAATGAATGTCCTCAGAAGCCTGAATTAAAGCACTGTAACTGGTTTGCTTTAAATATATTCTCTACGCTGTCAGCATTATCTTTCTTTTAATTTTACTCATATTGCAGTCATCATCATGGATAAGGTTTTCCTTACTACTGAAGCAAGTTCTGCACATGTGCAAAAGGTTTAGGTAATATGCTTTTTTTTGAGTTAATATGGAAGCTGCTTGTTTTTTAACCTTTTTGTTATCCCTTGTAGCAGGGGTCCCCAACCTTTTTAACCTGTGAGCCACATTTAAATCTAAACAGAGTTGGAAAGCAACACAAGCATGAAAAAGTCCCTTGGGGCGTCAAATAAGGGCAATGATTGGCTTTTTGGCAGCCTGTGTGAACTGGAAACCTACAAGAGTCTCTACTTGGCACTATACTTAGATTTTTGCAATTAAAACTTGCTTTCAAGCCTTGAATTCAAAAATAAGCCCCTGCTTTGAGGCCACTGAGAGCAACAGCCAAGGGGTTGGAGAGCAACGTGTTGCTCACGAGCTACTGGTTGGGGATCACTGCCTTATAGAGACAAAACACGGTTGAGGCTTCTTCTGGGCAGCTGGTTGATAGTCCCAAGACTTGCATCTCTTCCCTAAGTTGTTTGTTACCCACTGACCAGACCTGTACACCATATAAGCACACATGTACCATTAGAAGAGGTATGAACTTAACCTGGGGGGAATGTCTGCAAACACAAACAAGTGTGAGGTGTCCATCAACCAAATATAGCAAGACATAGGCAAGAGGGAGCCCCTCTATGTGCTGTCAACCTTATAAACAACAATATACTATGGGGTTTACTGGTTGTAAGGTTTAGGTATAGTATTGTCTGTGGCCTTGAAAGTGGCCACATAACCAGGAATAAGTCAGCAACCAAGAACATTTGTGAGGCAAAGTAAACAAAGGGTAATATTGCTTGGCTGGATTTTGGGTGGAATTTTTCTACCGTCAGACCAAAAACTGTGAAATACCAAACTATCCATCTAAATGTACTGCAGAACTTGCTCCCAACATGAGGATGCTTTTGGGTTATGCCAGACTTTTGCTGAAGGATTCACATTATAGTGGCCCAGTTCTTATGCCCATTCTTCTGTAGCAGAATCTAAACTTTCTTTTTTTTTTTTTTTTTAAACATAGAAATCTTAAATCTTTTTTTAATCTTTCCTTTTTGTGTTAAAAAAAAAAAAACAAGTTTATTCACAATAAAAATTCTAAATATTTGGAAAAATATTGTTAGGTCTAAAATTATTTTTTTTAAATAAAAATGTAAAGGGCCTGTGGTGACCCACTAATTCTTCCTCGTGACTAACCCTCCCCCCCTTCACTTTTGTTCCCTGCCAGGTGTAGCGCTTCTGTGTGACAGCGTGAAGTGGCTGTAGCCTCAATTCTCAGCGGTGGGAGGGAGTGTAGCCCCAGGCCAGACTGCTTCATTACGGCAGATAGTTTGACAAGGCAGTCGTCAGCCACTGTGCTCTGCATTGTGCTGGCGCCTCTCTCCTTGCTGACACTCGTTCGCCTCTCTTTAGGGGACCTGTCCTGCTGCCGGTTTTATGACTTGTCTTCTGGGCAAATAGATTCAGCCACCAGGCTCTAAATCGAATTACATCCCTCCACCTCCCTCACACTGTTCCAAGCCTGACACTGATAAATCACTTATTCCACCTGCACAAGAATTGGGCTCAAAAGTTAGGCTAACGAGAGAGACCCTAAAGCAATTCTGCAGGGCACTCCTGCAAGTGGGATCAGCAATGGGGTCACTGGTGGACATCTGGACACTAGCAAAATGAGTGATTTTCTTTAAACCCTCTAGAGATCCTGACTCTTTCAGTGCCAGAGGGGCCGTCAAGAAATGATTGTGCCCATTTGCCTTTAAAACAACAGCATATTCATAGAAGGCTAAAGTGAGCTCAGGCTGATACCAGGCATATGTTAATGCCAGCATGAGAGTACCACAGAGAAGCTGGCATTATTCATTAGAATGCAAGCATGCTAATCACAATATTGTTGCACTTAAATACTTTCCTTCTGTGCGCCAGTGAGTTTGATTTGCGATTGTAGACGTTCCATGTTATAAAGTACTATAAAATACAGCAGCATCTTGAGAATTAATGTGATATTAATGCTGCAACTCTTATATAAATAAGGGAATATTTTAAGCAGGATAATAGTCTGTAAAGGCTCATATATGATTACTAGATTGAGTGCTAGGTACAAAAATGAGCACAGAACGGTAGCCATTAAGATGTTATACAAAACACTCTTGGCCTTACTTGCACTTTCCATTCAGCCGCAGGGGAGCGCAGGAGTAGACGCAGTCAATTATTTTGAAGGGGGCTGTACTCACACAGACGCATGTATGCGCCAAACGCAGGTGAAATGCAACATGCTGCTTCTCACCTGTGTTTACCGCTTACATGCGTCTGTATGAGTACAGTCCTCTTCAAAATAATTGACTGCGTCTACTCCTGCGCTCCCCTGCAGGTGAACGGAACAAATCGCAATGCAGGGGAGCGCATGCAAAAACGGCCGTTTGCGAGAGCCCTTATACTAGTGCCATTTTCCTGGTAACCCTCCAGATGCAAACTTGTACTTATTGATCTGTTATGTAGTAGAACAGGCTGCAGACTCCATTGCAGATATGAAGAAAGGTAACCCAGAGGAAGGGTTGTCACCTTTTCTGGAAGAAAATACCGGCCTTCCTATATATTTATCTTTTTTCCCTATTAATAACATTGGGATCAACCATCATTTTTACCGGCCAGGCTGGTAAAATATCGGCTAGGTGGCAACCCTGCCCAGAGAGGACAACAAGTCTTATAGCTTCATCATAGTGTATTTATTTCAGGGATATCATGCATCACTATAGTGAAGCTTTAAGACTTCTTGTGCTCTCTGGGTTGCCTTTCTTCGAATTTGCTGGTTATACCTACTTGTAAGTACTATGTGTAACGGGTGCAAGGTGCAGAATGCTGTGGCATAAGAAAGCCCTTTTGAGCCTATGAGTACATGCCCCAGTAGGCACTTAATTCCTGCCTCAATCATGCAATAGTCAGGGCTCCCTTTGTATGTAGGGTTGCCACCTTTTCTGGAAAAAAATACCGACCTTCTATCTTTTTTCCCTTTTAATGACATTGGGATCAACCATCATTTTTACTGGCCAGGCCGGTAAAATACCGGCCAGATGGCAACCCTATTTGTATGTTGTGCCCAAAGTTGTTCTAATTAAACCACAGAGTTGTAAGCTATCTTGTGCAATATTTTGCTTAATTACACTGCATTTCAGAGCAAGTTTGTCCAAGAAAATCAACATGAGTGTTTATGCTGCTCAGTTGAACTTGGGTCTGGGTGCACATGTCCCAAACCTACAGCTTGAGGAGTAATCCAAAAACTATAGCAGGCACTCACAGATGCCACAAACAACCATTAATAAAAGAAAAGCATTCTGCATTACAAAACCATGTCAGGTACAATAATAGCCTAACTCTAATCAAAGTTAGCCTTTGATTAAGTGTACTATAGCTCGAAAAGCGTAAGGCTATTTTTATATACCGAAAATGACCCGAAAATGAATAAAGTATTTTATTTTTGCCAGGAAAACAAAGGGGAGCTGCCCTGCAAACATAGATAGATTGCACTGGGACCGACAAAGATTTTTTGACCTGGCTGATCAATTTCCTGACAGATTTCGGACGAAAAATCGTAAGAAATAATATCGTTTGAATCCCCTAAACACACGATAATTTCGAAAGATTGCTCGGACCCCTAAAATCGGTCGTTTGGCAAGAAGAATTGTCACGTCTATGGGGAGCTTAAGACCTTTTTCATTAACACACTGTAAATACATGATGATCATCTTGTTAAACTAGACATGTTAGAATATTATCACATAATGACATCACACAAGACCTCTGGATGGTCTCAAAGACTGTGGCAATCCATGAAATAGTTCTTGCCTGCGGCAGAATTTCCTGAAAGCTCTGCGCCCCCACCTACCTCTATTATGCCTGGAGAACCTTTGCAGGAGAGAAGATACCATGACATCTCTAAGAGATTACATCACTGAAAAGGTGTAACTTTACATCTATTTTTTAATAAGACTGTTTACACTGTTATATTCATGTCATAAGGCTTATGGCAAAGTCATGAGCAACTATCGTCTAAAGCTGCGGAGCATTGGAATGGAGGCAAGAAGGAATATCTTTTTCTCTATATGGCCACCTTAAGGACACACACAGTCAGATATGTTTTGCCACTTACTTGATGGGCCTAAATGGCCTGATAGAGCCAACAATCAGCTAATAATGTGGAGCCTACATCAGATGAGGACCACATCAATGCACCCGTGTGTTCCTCATCTGATTTAATTTTACAACCTGTCTTATTTCCAGCCAGATATTGGTTGTTCATGCGGCATAAATCTTCCTGTGTATGGCCATCTGAACTATTGAGCAACTGCGCAATTGAATTTATTCAGCAGGTGAAGGTTTCCCATGAGACAGAGGAACACCCCGAATTCTTGTCCACCTCTGCTGAATAAAATATTTAGGGTGGTTGCCCAAAAGTTAATGTGCCCTGTCTCTTAATGAAGATTTTGGGGTAAATTTACTAAGCGCCGAAAATTTGCCAGCAATGGCTTCGCACCCATCGCCGCACTTCGCCAAACAAAAATTCGCTCAGACAACACTAATATACTAACATGCGAAGTTGTGTCCAGGGCACCGAACACTGGCGAATTTTTCGCTAGCGTTACTTTGGTAATCACAGCAAAGATGCGATATCGTTCAAATATGCCTAGCGCAACTTCGTTAGAGGTCTTCGTTCAGGCTAATTTGCATACGGCGGGAAATTATAAAGTTGAATGGATGTATATTACATACATTACATTACAGGGAACCTTAATAAATAAAATAGAGTTGTTATAATTCCCTACACATGAGGGCTATCACTCTGAAAAAATTAAAAGAAGACAGCGGTTTTTGGGACTTTTTCCACTAAAAATATGATGTAAGTAACAGATGATTGAGGAAGATCTATGCACTCCAATGCACTTTGCCTGGTCTGAGCTGGCGAAGGCAAGCCTGGCAAAAGAGGTAACGTTCAGTAAAATCAGCATCTTAGTGATTTTGCGGAGTAATGTCCATTCACGTAAATTTCGCCTGGCATTAGAGTGCAAATGAGCGCTAGCATCTGTCTCTTTCGCTAGCGGAGTTACGCCATGCTCCCTTCTTGTCAAGCTAAATTCCAAAGTGTGCACTCCATCACTTCATGTTCATTGTCTGGTATAAATGTTAGTATTCTTAAAATAAATATGGGTTCTGAGACCCCCCCCCCATATTGAGCCACCAGTTTTTCCAACACTACAGTATATGGATTAAACTATTTGTTATAATACTGTATATTCATACAGATTTGTGACACACACCAAAGAGTCCTGAAATAGGGTGCATGGCCAAATAATATCTTGATTTGAAAAAAAAAAAAGAAGGAACTAAAGTGGTGTAATACTCAAGAAGTCTTTGACTGCCTGTACAAGTGCATAGGACCTGGACTGGAACAATATCTTATAATGAAGCCACGGTGCTGATTTCTCTGATGAGTCTAAAGCTGCTCCTCAATCAGTTCACAGTTTAATGGGACACTCTCATCACCTTTTATGTTCTTTTCTTCTGTTTACTCTGTCACTCTCTAACAAAGTATTCTTCTCCCACTTTCATTGCTGACATAGTCACAGACTTATTCAAGCAGCAGTGTAGTACATTTAAATAAGCCAAATAAAATGAAATTTGCTATACATTCTCTTGCTAGATGCTTGCTTGCTCTGTTCCTGACTGAATATAGAGAAGGCATGAGAGATCTGCTGTTTTTATTAGAAGGAAAAAAGAGACAGTCACAAGAAACAGGACTTAAGTGCAAACTAAAAGTATACATTCTATCTATTTAGAATGGAAATGGTTTTAGTGTTTGCTGATCAACGGGTGTCATTTATATTCTATATGGGCAGAATAACAGTCAAATAAAAACATTTGGGAACCCCTCTCAGCCTGCATAATAATTTGCTCCTCTTTCAACAAAAAAGATAACAGTGGTATATCTTTAATTTCCCAGGAACATCTGAGTACTGAAGTGTTTTCTGAACAAAGCTTTTTAGTGAAGCAGTATTCAGTTGTATGAGATTAAATCAAATGTGAAAAATTGGCTGTGCAAAAATGTGGGTAATGTAATTTTGTCAATTTGAATGCATGTAACTGCTCAATGCTGGCAACACCAAATTGGCTGTATTAGCTTGTTAAGCCTTGAACTTCATAGGCAGGTGTGTATAATCATGAGAAAAGGTATTTAAAATTGCCAATTGCAAGTTGTGCTTCTGTTTAAATCTCCTCTGAAGAGTGACAGAATGGGATCCTCAAAGCAACTCTCAAAAGATTAGAAAACAAAGTTTGTTCAGTATCATGGTTTAGGGGAAGGCTACAAAAAGCTATCTCAGAGGTTTAAATTGACAGTTTCATCTGTAAGGAATGGAATCAGGAAATGGAAGGCCATATGTACAGTTGCTGTAAAACCCAGGTCTGGCAGGCCAAGAAAAATACAGGACTGACATATGCGGAGGATTGTGAGAATGGTTACAGACAACCCAAAGATCACCTCCAAAGACCTGCAAGAACATCTTGCTGCAGATGGTGTATCTGTACAACGTTCTACAATTCAGCGCAATTTGCACAAAGAACATCTTTATGGCAGGGTGATGAGAAAGAAGCCCTTTCTGCACTCGCCACAAAGAACAGAGTTACTTGTCATTTAGACAAACAGTCATTTTGGAACAAAGTGCTTTGGACTGATGAGACAAAAATGTAGCTATATGGTCATAACAAAAGGCGCTTTGCATGGCGGAAGAAGAACACTGCATTCCAAGAAAAACAACTGCTACCTACTGTCAAATTTGGCATAGGTTCCATCATGCTGTGGGCTGTTGGGCTAGGGGATGAATTCAACCCAATATCAACAAATTCTTCAGGATAATGTTCAAGCATCAGTCACAAAGATGGTTACGCAGGGCTTGGATATTCCAACAAGACAATGACCCTAAACACACTCGGAAATCTACAAACGCATTTATGCAGAAGGAGAAGTACAATATTCTAGAATGAGCGTCACAGTCCCATGACTTTAATATCATCTAAAATCTATGGGATGATTTAAAGCAGCCTGTCCATGCTCGGCAGCCATCAAATTTAACTGAACTGGAAAGATTTTGTATGGACGAATGGTCAAAATACCGCCATCCAGAATCCAAACACTCGTCAAAGGCTATAGGAGTTGTCTAGAGGCTGTTACATTTACAAAAGGAGGCTCACCTAAGTATTGATGTAATATTTCTGTTGGGGTGCCAAAATTCATGCACCTGTCTAATTTTGTTATGATGTATATTGCATATTTTCTGTTAATCCAATAAACTTTATGTCAATGCTGAAATACTACTGCTTCCATAAGGCATGTTATTTATTAAAAGGATGTTGCTACTTTGAAAGCTCAGCCAATGATAAACAAAACTCCAAAGACTTAAGAGGGGTTCCCAAACTTTTTCATATGACTGTATATTATGGCACTTAAAGGGGTTGTTTGCCTTAACTTTTAGTATAATTTAGTGAGTGCTACTCTGAGACAATCCGCAATCCTTCTTTATTTATTTGTTAATTATTTCACTTTTGTTTAGTGGCTCTCCTGTTTGGAATTTTACCAGCGACTGGTTCCTAGAGTACAAATTAACTTTGGAAGATGAAAAGGAGAAGCCTGAATAAAAATATAAGTAATAAAAAAGTCAGAAGAAGAAAGCAAATAATTCAGTAAGTAGAGATGGCGCAAACTGTTCGCCGGCGAACTTGTTTGCGCGAACATCGGGTGTTCGCGCTCGCCGGAAGTTCGCGAACGTCGCGCGACGTTCGCCATTTTGGGTTCGCCATTGTTGGTGCTTTTTTTTGCCCTCTCACCCCAGACCAGCAGGTACATGGCAGCCAATCAGGAAGCTCTCCCCTGGACCACTCCCCTTCCCTATAAAAACCGAAGCCCTGCAGCGTTTTTTCACTCTGCCTGTGTGTGCTGAAGAGATAGTGTAGGGAGAGAGCTGCTGCCTGTTAGTGATTTCAGGGACAGTTGAAAGTTTGCTGGCTAGTAATCGTTTTGATACTGCTCTGTTATTGGAGGGACAGAAGTCTGCAGGGGTTTGAGGGACATTTAAGCTTAGGTAGCTTTGCTGGCTAGTAATCTACCTTCTACTGCAGTGCTCTGTATGTAGCTGCAGTGGGCAGCTGTCCTGCTTCTGATCTCATCTGCTGACTGCTGCAATAACAGTAGTCCTTGTAAGGACTGCTTTTATTTATTTTTTTGTTCCAATACAGAGCAGTATCAAGCAGATTACTAGCCAGCAAACTTACTATCATCTGTCCCTGAAATCACTAACAGCTCTCCCCCTACACTATCTCTTCCAAGCACACACAGGCAGATTTTTCAGATACATTTTTGCCCTTGATCCCCCTCTGGCATGCCACTGTCCAGGTCGTTGCACCCTTTAAACAACTTTAAAATCATTTTTCTGGCCAGAAATGTCTTTTTTAGATGTTAAAGTTCGCCTTCCCATTGAAGTCTATGGGGTTCGCGAACCGTTCGCGAACCGCTCGCATTTTTGCGCAAGTTTGCGAATATGTTCGCAAACTTTTTTTCCGACGTTCGCTACATCCCTATCAGTAAGTAGTAACTAGTAATAAATAGTGCACAATAAGTAATCTCAATAAGGGAGTTGCTTTGTTGTGTATCAGATTAAAACTCTGTGCGGAGCACTGGTTGGCACAAGGAAACCCATACTGCACCGGCTTACATTCCATAGATTTTAGATTTACCTATACTAGATATTCCATAACTTGTGTATATGAATGACTCGTTAGGAGAAGGGATGGGGTAGATACCTTCATGCCTCCCCCTGTCCGACTGAATACAGGCACTGCTGCATTTTTGGGGGAAATGCAGGTCCTTGTTGCAGCACTAGGAGAAAGATAAAGTTGTTGCACCGTGCAATACAATAAAGTAGAGGATCGTCAGGTTGCATTAAATACATAAAAATTAAATAAACATTTTAACAGATAAACTAGTTTAAAAATATAAATTTTCTACAATACTAATTAGCAGATAACAACTCGTTTTTGTATGTAAAAACATATTAATTAGCTTATTATATTTGTGTCCTTGCCAAGTCATGTCATGTTACATAAAAATTGTCCTTGCCAAGTCATGTAACATAAAAATTATGTTCAACAAATAATTTGGTATGCGTTCATTGATTTCAGGCAATTGTTGAACAGCCTTCTATCATTTTTCATAGTATAACACAAGACATTGGTGTAACTACTGGGGGAGTGTGGGGGGTTCACACCAGAGCCAGCCAGAGCTGCAATAAGTTTTATCTACGGCGGCAGGGCGGGGGGAGAGTTTTGCCAGTTTGTACAGAGTTTTTATGGTATCTAAAAATCTTGTCTATATTGTGTTAAAGGAAAACTATACCCCCACACAAAGTAGGTCTCTATAAAAAGATATTGCATAAAACAGCTCATATGTAAAACCTTGCTTTATGTAAATAAACCGTTTTCATAATAATATACTTTTCTAGTAGTGTGTGCCATTGGGTAATTATAAATAGAAAATTGCCATTTTAAAAATAAGGGCTGCCCCCTGGGATTGTATGATTCACGGTGCACACAAACAAACCAACAAACTATACATGTAAGGTCACATGAGCCAATTAACAGACAGAGTTGTGTCTTTTGCTTCCACACTTCTTCCTGTTACAGTTAGAGTTGTAGTATTTCTGGTCAGGTGATCTCTGAGGCAGCACAGAGACCCTCACAAATGGTGGCTCAAGGCAAGAGATGTAAAAGGGCAATATTTACTTAAATATATAGACCAGTTAGGTAAGAATCTTTAATATGTATGGTGACCCTGAGGATTTGACTAGACAATCAGGGCCGCCATCAGGGGGGGACAGGGGGGACAAGCGTACCGGGCCCGGGCATGAAGGGGGGCCCGGCAGCGCTGCATTTTTTGAAGATCCGGGCCCCCCTTACGAGCGCCCGAGCCGTACGTCTTGCCTCTGTGCTGCCGAATGCGGAAGTGCCGAAAAGCCGAAGCCGATGCGCCGAAAAGACCCGAAGTCACGGAAAAAGCCGAAGTCACGAAGCGCCGAAAAGACCCGAAGTCACGAAAACAGCCGAAGCCGAAGTCCTGAAGCAGCGCAAAGACCCGAAGTCACGAAAACAGCCGAAGCCGAAGTCCTGAAGCAGTGAAAAGACCCGAAGTCACGAAAGGAGGTGAAGTTGAAGTACTGAAGCCGTGAGTTCAATTCTACTGAACACCAGTTTGTGTATTTTTTTTAATCTCCTGGCCACCAATGTATTATTTTAATATTCTATAGGCCCCTGCCGCCAATGTTTTTTTTTTTTTTTCAAAAAAATTTTTTTTTTTTTTCGGGGCCCCAATTTGTTTTTAACTTATAAGGGGGCCCCTGCGGCCAATGTTTTTTTTTTTTCAAAAAAATTTTTTTTTGGGGCCCCAATTTGTTTTTAACATATAAGGGGGCCCCTGACGCCAATGTTTTTTTTTTTTTTTCAAAAAATTTTTTTTTTTTTTTTAAATTTTTTTTTGGGTCCCCAATTTGTTTTTAACTTGTAAGGGGGCCCCTGCCGCCAATGTTTTTTTTTTTTCAAAAAAATTTTTTTTTTTTTCAAATTTTTTTTTAGGGCCCCAATTTGTTTTTAACTTGTAAGGGGGCCCCTGCCACCAGTTTTTTTTTTTTTCAAATTTTTTTTTTGGGGCCCCAATTTGTTTTTAACTTATAAGGGGGCCCCTGCCACCAATGTTTGTTTATTTTTTAGTTTTTTTTACATTTTTTTTTGTTGGGGCCCCAAGTTTTTTTTAACTTATAAGGGGGCCCCTGCCACCAATGTTTTTTTTGGGGCCCCAATTTTTTATAAGGGGGCCCTGACCATCAATAGCTTTTTACAACTTGTGTCGGGGGGGTTACTTTTTTAGCGCTGATGTCTGTGTGGTCTTTTAACTGCGATGTGGAGTGGGCGGGAAATGGGGTGGAGCTTGGTCGTCAGTGTGGGCGGGGCCCAGGGGGCCCCAAAAATTTTGTTGTACGGGGCCCCGTGATTTCTAATGGCGGCCCTGTAGACAATAAGCATACCTCTTCCCAGAAAGGTCTTAAAAGGTCCAAAAGATATGGGTGCCTTTTTCTCTAGTGCAACGCCAACAGTTGCCATTTGAACTTTTATATTTGTATTGTAATTTAGATGGCGTGTAGTACCACCTTGTTACTATCTTGTAATTAAGTTCTTGTATTCGGCAACATCTCAAGCTTTTGAGTAATTTAGAGAGAATATCTTCAATCTGTACCTCCTCTAGCTGGATATTTAGAACTCTGGACCATCTACTGATAAATGATACTGACTCCCATTTGATCGGTAATTGTAACATTTTGTATAGGAGAGAAATGACATGCCTTGGTGGGTCTTGTAGTGTGAAAGCTATTTCAAATTTGGTAAGATCTCGTCCTTATGTTTGTGAACCTCCCAAGCTATGAAAGTAGTGGGAGATTTGCACACATTTTAAGTGGTCCATCTGTTTGAATTGTGTTGAGTTTTGCAGTTTTTCTTTAGGAGTTTTATAGAGAAATGGAGTTAGTTTACATCAACAATTTTTTGGGGGTTGGATCACCCTTTGTGTGCTGGTCTGTCCCTATTTGTGAGCTTTCATGTTGTGACTACTGCATTATAATTATAAAATCAAATGTCCAATAGTCTGCAAGTCTGATTGTTAACTCTTCCCAACATTAGCAGCATTAATTACAAATAAAAATAGTTATTATGAAACTTTCTGTTTCCTTCCATTTATTCAGAATCCTTGTATCAGTGCACTTGATGGACTCTTGTCCTTTTTCAAGCTCTACTACTGAGTTACTATAAATACGAATAATAAAAATGTGAAAACACACGTTTCCTACAGCTCACACGCTGAAAATAAACTGCAGTGTATGACACCTGCCAGGAGCATATAAATATCGTTTCCAGTTAATGATCTTGATGTGGAAAGAATGAGTAAACCAAGAAAGTGTTTTTATAACCTTATTTACTTACATACCACTATATCAGTGCCTTGTATGACTGTGCTTCACGCATTAAATATATGCTACCTTTTTCACTCTGTCACATGAAGCAATTACAGATATCTTGCAACATCTGTGTAGGGCACGAGTTTTCAAACTATTTTTTCACCCAAGACCTCACATGGTTGCCTTAATCATCAGCCTGGTCTGATATCTTTGAAACACTGCTGCTTAAATTACAATTTGAGTGCAACAATTACAACAAAAACAGCAATGCAATATTGTGAATAAGCCACTGTCCTGTCTAAAGAGCAAAGACCCCACTCAAGTCTCACCAGATGTACAATAACATCTTACTAGTGACACTTCACCATCAAACTACCTTTTAGTATATTGTAAACAGCTATATTTTGAGAGAAGTTGCAACTGGTGCTCGTTTTTTTTAAATAAATTATTTAGCTTATTGTTCAATTGTTCAGCTCATCTTTAGTTTGAAATGTTAGCAGTTAACTTGCTAGCATCAAACTGTTCCTTGAAACTAGGCAGTGGTTTAAATGAGAACTAAAGCTTAACTAAAGAAGGAGGCTAAAAAATGTTGTGCATTATGTTTTCAGCTGTACCAGCCCAAGGCAAGCACAGCAGACAAGATCTGTGTCTCCAAGGATGCCCCAGTAGCTCCCCATCTTCTTTTCTGCTGATTCACTGCACATGCTCTGTGCTACTGTCACTTACTGAACTTAGGGAGCAACTCACAATATACATTACTTAACTATAAATGTCACCAGTGGCGTAACTAGATATTACTCTGCCCCACAGCAAATTATTTTTCAGGCCCCCAAATTTTTGCCTCATGGGGCCCCTATACCTCCTGGACCCCCTGCAGCCGCAGGGTCTCCTTCCTCTATAGCTCCTGTGAATGGCACAATAAAAGACTTATTAGTAGTTAATACAGATAATTACTAGATAGCACAACAACCAGTACAAATAGCATCAGAATTTAATAATCAGCCTTGTAGCATCAGCTCATATTAGAGACATATTGATAATTTGCAATGACCCCTAAGCTTAGCTTCTTAACAGCTGCTCAGAGACCACTGAGCATGTGAGTGTCGCAGACACTTTCCAAGTTGGTGACCCCCTATGGCAAGTTTGAAATCCTGGATCATTGCTGCTATTGAGAAGCTGAAACTTTAGGCAGGCACAATAATTTCAATGTATAAACTATGGCATTTTTAACCATATTTGTTGTTAGGGTTTCCTTCTCCTTTAAATCAGAGACTGGAGTAGGAGAGGGCCTGAATAGAAAGATAACTAATAAAAACAATAACATTATAATTGTAGACTCACAGAGCAATAGTTTTGGCTGCCACCAGTCACGTAGCACGACTCAAAAGCTGATATAACTCAGATAAGCTAAATATCACCAATTTGAGGGTTTTGTTATAGTTTTGAATAGTTTGTTTTGAAAAGGGCACCTGTCACCTTAAACAGTTTCCCCCACAAGAGGTATGGGCTAATAGAGAACATGGGGCACATGCATGCGCATAATAAGCAAGGGCCAAATATCAGTCATTATACGCATGTCTGTGAGATCAGATTGTGAGGCGTCCAAGTCAGAAGCTCATTATGCACACTACAAAATATGGCTGCTGTCACCGAGAGCTCCCTCCTGCCGCAGGCAGCCTAGCGCAGGCTGGGCATTGTTTTTTTTTTTTTTGTTATTAAAAACCTACTGTTTCCTACAATTAGTGTGCAGGCTCGATTACCCCACACCTCTGGTGGGTGAAACTATTTTAGGGTGATAGGTGACCTTTTCAGTAATGTGTATGTACTGAACTTTTTCTATAATTTTGATAGAGTGAATATTTTTTTCAAAATAGTCTGGGCTTTGTCCGTGGCAAATGGAAAATGACTTAGTACTTAACCAGTGCAGTCTGTGGGGCATTAAGTAGTAAAGAAACTGTTAGATTTAGCCTACACAAGAAAAAAAAATAACCCTCCACCTATGCACGTGGGGGAGTGGAAGTTTCAGCTCGAGCTTCTATTTTAGAGCAGGCAGCTTTTGTAGCTTTTGCCAACATAAATTTCTCTAAGGGACAAATCCTTGTTCTGTTACCATTTGAAAGTGGCCCTGGCCCATCAGCTAGGCCACTGATGGCCTAGTTTTCACGAGGAAACTTAAGCGACTTCGGAAAATGAATCGCTGCGTGTGATTAGTGCCGGCGTTTTTTCATTTTAGCCAGTGCAGAGTCAGGGAAGGCTTTTGGGGAGATTGGTCGCCGCAGAGACAAGGCGATTAGTCGCCAGGCGACTAAATCTTCCCAAAACGCCCAGTGTGGCCTGACCCATAGCCAGTTAGGTTTTCAGATAAGGATCAGTTTTCAGATAAGGATCAGTTTATACAGAGGGCTTCTCAATCTCAGTGTACTGGTGATTTATTTTCATTGTTTAGGGCTATTCCACACGGGGAGATAGTGACGCGTTTGCGGTCGCCGCGACAAAGCGCCGCGACAGTCGCCGCGACCGGCGCAGGCGACAGTTTTGTATGGGCGCCTATGTAAAAACGCCTGTGCTAACCACACGAGGCGATGCGCTTTTCAACAGTCGCCTGAAAATGCCTCGCCAGGCTTTTTCAGGCGACTGTTGAAAAGCGCATCGCCTCGTGTGGTTAGCACAGGCGTTTTTACACAGGCGCCCATACAAAACTGTCGCCTGCGCCGGTCGCGGCGACCGCAAACGCGTCGCTATCTCCCCGTGTGGACTAGCCCTTAACATTAAGGGTAAAGGCACATGCGAAGATTCAGGGAAATTTATCATGTCACCCGGCGTCAAATCGCCTCTTCTTCTGGCGACTAATCCCTGAAAAGCCTTCCAGTCGGCTAGACTCTACATCGCCGGTGGGATTGCACTAGGAGCAATTCATTTTCCGAAGCCACCCAAAGTTGCCGGCGATTTAGATTCTAGGTGGTGGGAAGGCTTTTTGAGGAGATAAGTTGCCCTCAGTTGCCTCACGAGGAAACTTCGGGCAACTTCAGAAAACCAAGCGCTCCAAGTGCCATTCCGCCGGTGATTTAGATTCTAGCGGAAAGGCTTTTCGGGGACAAACGGCTCTTCTTCGGATGACTACAGTAAATTTCCCTGAATCTTAGCGTGTGCCCTTACCCTAACAAGAAGTTGAATGTGTTTAATTTGCAGATTTTGCCCTGCTTAGTGCAACAAATAACAAAACTCATAATTCATAATAATTCATGGTTAAAACAATAGGCAAAATAGTTCATAATTAATAGGAAAAACGTACGTTCAGCATAAGCCCAATCTTTAAACTAATAAACTAGGGATGCACCGAATCCAGGATTCGGCCTTTTTCAGCAGGATTCGGATTCGGCCGAATCCTTCTGCCCAACCGAACCGAATCCTAATTTGCATATGCAAATTAGGGCCGGGAGGGAAATTGCATGACTTTTTGTCAGAAAACAAGGAAGTAAAAAATGTTTTCCCCTTCCCACTCCTAATTTGCACATGCAAATTATCGTTCGGATTCGGTTCGGTATTCTGCCGAATCTTTCACGAAGGATTCGGGGGGTTTGGCCGAATCCGAAAAAGTGGATTCGGTGCATCCCTATAATAAACTAAGACCTGGCATAGCACTGTTTTACTCCTTAGAAATAACCTGCTGAAATTGTTTATTATATTAAAATGATGGAATTTCATCAACATTTTGATATATCTTTGTCTTCCATATAAACAATTTAAAGCATTGCAAACAGTCATTAACAACATCAAGGGAAAAAGGTTTTTACTGGTTGGAAAATACCATTTTTTCATAGATAAAAAAACTAAAAAATGTTGTGATTTATTAAACCCAGAGGCTTTTAAAAGACTGAATAAAAAAGAACTCCATCTCAAACCTGCTGAGATCATGTAGAAGTCAATGGCTGTTCACGGTTGGAAGATATGATCTGCAAGGTTTCGTATAATAATCCTAAAAATCTGTGGATTTCTGGCGATAATCCTAAAAAAATCTGTGTTTTTTTGAGCGTCAGATCAGAAAAAAATGTACAATTCGGATTTTTTCAAGGAAATTTATTGATAAATATGGTAAAAATGTACACGGGACTTTGGTCTTAGTGGTTTTAAGAATTACTTGAATGCTTTCTAAATAATTGCCTTTATGTGGTAGAATCAATAGTGGAAAATCACATTTCACATAATCTGTTTATTTTCATAAAGGTGGAGAGTCTGTTTTGGGGTGCTCCAATCTACATGAAAAAAAAATATGCTTTAAAATTAATCATTTTTTTCTACACCTGTTTTAATAACTGATGATAACCTGAAAAGAAAAATAGTGAAATATCCTGCCCACTGTTTCTCCCTGCCTCTTATTGCCTCTCAGACAATCACCTTCTTTCCTGGTGGAGATATATATAATATTTCTCTACCACTGTATAGCTGACCTCTACCTTTGTATTCTAGGTCTTCTCCTTTTCCCTTGACATTTCAAACATGTCCTTTCCTCTTTTGTGACTCGCCATCTGTCTAAATTGCCCCCTAGCATCGCAGAAGGACCTGGAAGGTTACATGTCTATGTCTCCAATGCTTCCTGTCATGAAAGCCACCTCCATGGTTCAGCTCAGGAGCTAGAATATAGAGTGTTCTTTGGACAGTCACACTAGAAAGTCTATTTATAAATATGAGAATAAAGGAGTGGAGATTCATACTGTGGACTGCTTTCGACTTTTGTCTGTATATCTTGCTTCCATTTTTACTAAAACTTGTCATGTGTTGTATAATACATTACATATCTAAACCTTTTGAAAAATACATGGGTGGCTGACATGCCGCATTCAAGGGCCGGACCTGCATCCAGGCAACAAAGATATAAGGGAAATATTTATTGGAAGAAGAGTAGCTGCTTAGTATACAAAATCAATATAGAAAACAAATAGCCAAGAACAGATTCAGGATTTAAAGGTTCAGTGATATATTTGGAAATATGATCTTTATGAAGCAAGTAAAACCTGTAGAAACAAAAGTTATTTCAATTCCTTTTAAGACTAAAGGCGGCTGTGTCACATGTTGCATAAAAAGAAGTCCCCTGCAACTTAACTTAACTTCGGGGTTCCTCAAGCAGAGTTCGGCTCCTGCAAGTCTTAGCAAAGAAGAGTACTGTCTCTTTGAGTTGGGTACTTATAGGATTATAGTAACACCGTAAAGTTAAACTTTGACATTCAAGTTTGCACAGTATATTTTGAACCAGAACCTACAAAAGTATTCATTATGTAGTTCTTTTGAGAGCCATGTATATTATATAAATATTTTAGTTTATCTTATTCTATAGCTTTGTATGGGATTCAGCATTGCAGACCAGTTGTAATTCTTCCTGTTTTGCGCTAACTAATGCTGCAGACATTGATAACATTTATAACTAATTGATCAATTGTCTCCAACTTTAATAAATCTGACCCAAAATCTGTGCAGGCCAACAGAACTCAATGAGCAGTTCCTATGAGTCAAACAAGTGAAATCTTTACACCATCATCATCATCATTTATATAGCGCCAGCAAGTTACACAGCACTTTACATTAATCTATAACAAACAGGAGTTTTATATGCCCGCTGACTGCAGACAAATACAAGAGGTCCTCTGCACTCAACCCATTATCAATATATTTAATACATTGAGACATTTTATGCCTTGAGCTACTAAAATATGCCTTGCCCTTTAAACAAAACAGGGATTGTTTGTCCATATATTGCAATATATTTAAGCTGACCAACTACGTCAAAGTCATCCCTGGTCTGGCCAGTCCTACACTCAACTTGCATCTAATTCATTAAGTAAAATATTCATCTAAATATTTCTTTCTTTTTTTATTTAATTGTACCAGATACCTATTATCATTTTCATTCAGCTGTAACCCATAAAAGCTGCGACACATGCTGTGCTTTCCTCCCAATAAGGCTATGAGTGAAATGCATGTGCAGTTTCCTCACATTTCTCACAAGCCGTCCTATTCATACACCTTTTTATCCTTTGGGGAAATCCTGTACCGATAGAACTAAAATATTTCAATATCCTCTGGCAAAGTCTCTGCAGAAAGAAAGGTTAAGGTGTAATAAATAAGTCAATACATTGGCAGGTGGAATCAGGGGGGGGGGGGGGGGAAATATGGGAAAGCCCCACAGCAAGTCAGATACCTGGAGAATCTGCTGTCATTTACATGATTCCCACTACTAAGTAATTCTTTTAGTAGAGAGACATCATACACTGTGGATTGGAAGGAAGAATACACAGCCATCCACACAGTTTCTTTCATTGCAATCCATGGAAGTCATGTTCCCAAGCAAGTACTCTAATCATTATCAACTTAGATTTTTCAAGTTCATTTCATGCATTTCCAGATAAAGGGGAATAAACCATCAGAGAAATGTAAATGCTTTCTCCATAGTACATTTTTCACCTCTTTCTTAGGCATTTTATATTTCTAATGCCAGCTCCCTGTGACAGGCTCTATAGCAATTAAGATTTATTAGCCCCAGGAGTTAATTACCTATGCAGAAGGCTTTTCCAATTAGAAATTTCTTTTCACAGGGTTCAAGTCATTTCCCTGTTGTATTCTACTGAGAACGCCAGCTCAGTATCAGTTCACCTACATGACCCTATAATACAGCTGTTCTTTCAGAGCCCAGCACAGCAAAGAAAACCCTGGTGACTGTGTGCACCCTGTGCTGAGAGGCATCATATTGAGATAGCCTCTGGCTTAGTAATAAGTATCTTGTCTTTCACAGCAATCAGTTCTCTAAATCTAAATTACCTTTAAGAGGTGAATAATTCACGGAACTGCACGACCTGCACAGGAGAGCACCTGGGGATCAGTAGGGATCAGGCCTGGACTGGCAATCTGTGGATTCTTTCAAATGCCAGAGGGGCTGCTGTATGATGCCATAGGCAGTCACTATTTATTGGGCTGGTGGGAGCTGTTTGGGCCGGTGTTTTTGAAATGCCAGGGCCTATTTTTGATTCCCATTCTGGGTAATTTACCAAAGACCTAGCTGCAAGTACTAGAGTACTAAGAGAAACAAAACTGTGCCCTTAATGTGTGTTTGCTAAGGATTTGTATCCAGGTTGCACTTAGAGGTAAAGGTGCTCTGCTGCAGAGCTGAGGTCAAGTTATTTACTGCAAGGTATTTACTGCCTGCTACTGGAAAGATGTACAGGGCTCCTTTGCAATTGCTCCTGCCATTATTTCCTACTTTGCACAGGATGCGTATTTGGGGAAGGTTATTGGGTGAAAGTAGGATTGCCACCTGGCCGGTATTTCACCGGCCTAGCCGGTAAAATACTAGCCAAGGAAGGTATTACGAATTTACCGTCAATGTATTAGCCGGTAATTTTGAAATCCCTATTGTTCCGCCCCTGGCCCTCCTCAGATCCGCCCCTCTCAGCTCGCCTACGCACCTAATCCAAGTGCTGCAGTCCCTTCCTGGTGAAACCTGCATCTAAACTTCGTTACTCTGCCCCTGAAACGTCACAACTCCGCCCCTCTCTGGCCTGCCCCCACCCTCTACATCACCGGCCGGTAGGGCAAGAAGTAAAAAGTGGCAACCCTAGGGAGGGAGAGAGATTGCCTACATGGCCCCCTTCCTGCCCTTTGCGAATACAGTGCTGCCAAATGCAGGCCATTTTGGAGTGCAAGAAAATTTGCCCTTGGAGAAAAGTGCAAATAAATTGCTGTCTTTTGACCCTTGCATAATAATTTACCTCTAGTGACTTTCTGAATGTCTTGGGCATTATATACTCTTGAAAATGGTGGTGATCTCAGCAAAACGTTGTAAATAATCATAGCTCTGTGGCACCACTTTGCCTATATAAACAATGGAACCAGAGACAGTTTTACTGAAGAGCATTTGCCCTGGATGCCCAGCCTAAGGGCTTTTGGGAAGAAATGCCTTGGTAAAATGAAACATTACTTTAGCAATTCTGCGATTATCACATTTTTTTTCGTGAACATTGATATTTGTTTTTTATTGTATTGTCTGGGCCCCCTTTACTATTGAGATTAACATAGGTAAGGGACGTGAATCGAGATTGACCTACAGTATATGTGCAAATTAGTTGTTTTATGCATTACAGTTTATGCAAAACGACATCTCCCACAATCCCAGTTAATGGAAAGTAGTTCTTTAACAGCTTTAATGTCAAATATTACCAGACCCGATCAATCACACTATATTAGATGGTGGATAAAAACAAATCTAATAGAGTAGAGACAAAAGTGGGCAATGGTCAGCCCAATATGGTTCATATGTAGGATAAAAATATTATGATTATTTTCTCACTGGTGATCTGCTTTTTCCTACATTGGGATTATATTAAAATGATGGTCTCATCAAGAACTCTAAAAAAGTCATTGGGCAGACTGGGGAAAATAAATTGACTGACTTGCTGCATGAGTATCTATCACACCACTCAAATGACCAAACATGATAAAAGAACTAAAAGTTATTCAACAACTTTCAAGGATTTATTTGTCCCTTAAAACTGAAAACTGGCCCAATGTTATTATATCTTGTTAAATATGGTTCACCCTTAGTACCTCTACCTCTGCACCCTAAGCACCAATCATAGCTGAGTTTGTAGCACAATAGTTAACATACACTGACAACATATTTGCCAAGGAAATGCGAGACTGTATGGAATTTCATAATTAACAGATCAGTCTTGTTTTATACGCAGAATACGATCTGCAAAGATAATCTGAATTGCTGCCCCTTGTGATGAGCATTATGTTCACTTAATCTACATGACAAGCTACAAGTGGGAGACGTCCAAATGGAAGATGTTCTGACAGGATACACGTCACCAAGGTGCTTTTATAATCAGCTTTTTTTCTGAAGCACTTTAGTGGCACAAACTAGTGCTATGTCTTTACCACACAGGGATTGGATTACATGATTACTTTTCTTGCTCCAAATGTAGTATGTTGCCCCAAAGTGCACTCTGGGGAGAGAAAACTGAAAACCTCACAGTCCTCAGACTTAAATATTTGGACAGAGACAACTTTTTTCTCATTTTGGTTCTGTACATTACCACAATAACTTTTAACAAATTTTTTAAATTGAGTGATTGTGTTAAAAAAGGGTTTAGTTCCCCACTGAATAAAAGCTGAAAGTCTGCAGTTCAACTGCATCTGAATTGCTTCATTTGAAATTCATTGTGGTAATGTACAGAACCAAAATTAGAAAAAGGTTGTCTCTGTCCAAATATCTATGGACCTAACTGTATATACTGTATACAGGTATGGGACCTATTATCCAGAATGTTCGGGACCTGGGGCTTTCCGGATAACGGGTCTTTCTGTAATTTGGTTCTTCATACCTCTACTAGAAAATCATGTAAACATTACATAAACCAAATAGGCTGGTTTTGCTTCCAATAAGGATTAATTATATCTTAGTTCGGATCAAGTACAAAGTACTGTTTTATTATTACAGAGAAAAAGGAAATCATTTTTTAAAATTTGGATTATTTGATTATAATGGGAGGCAGCTTTTCCGTAATTCGGAACATGGATCTCATACCTGTATGTGTGTGTGTATATACAGGGCAGCCATCAGGGGGGGACAGGGGGGAGAGTTGTAGGGGGCCCAGAGGGTAAAGGGGGCCCTGCCACGCCACACATACTTGATTAGCTGGGCCCCCCAACTTTCTGAGAGCTGCTGACTTCAGGAAGGCATGGACGTTTAAGGGGCCCTGGCCACCAATTTTCTCATAATGTGGGGGGCCTTGGCCACAAATATTTTTTTTATGGGGGGCCATGACCACCAATATCTTTTTATTTTTTATTAACATGTGGGAACCCTAGCCATCATAATTTTTTTTTTACTGTGTGGTGGGGGGGCAGACCTGTGGGGTGGGGAGGGCGGAACTGTAGGTGGGGCTTGCGGTGGGTGCAGCCTAGGGGGCCCAGGAAATTTTGTCGTATGGGGCCCTGCGATTTCTGATGGCTGTCCTGTGTATATATATATATATATATATATATATATATATATATATATATATATTTATACATATGAGCATTGCAGACACCTTCCACAGAATTTCACTGACCTTCAAAAAACAACTTCAAACAATATATGGGAGAAAAACCTATGAGATAATGTTCAATATGTATACTAGTGCTATCTGACAATTTCTTTTAAGTGGAACAATGATTTAATTTACCAAATATATATATATATATAAATGTATTCAGCTGACCATATCATTCCATTCGGAGGCAACCTGTGCTTTAATTTATGATATTGTCCTGTTTTTGATGATTTAGAGCTAGTTATGCACAGAAATGCCAGTGGAGGAGCTGCTCCTAGCTTGATGATGTCTTTCCCTGAGATGCCAATACCAATATAGCTTTACCCACTGTTCCTCGCCATCAAACAGAGCAGGACTGTAGTTCCTGCAGAAGGAGTAGTCATATAGAATTAACAACGGACACATTCTGATGCAGTATCTTGACCAAATTCTCATAGGAAAAAAATAAAGTTTGTTCTGCTTTCATGATAATTTGCCCAAAGCTAGTAGCAGCCACCCATTCCTCTTCCTGCTGGCTGTTTTCCCAGGATGCATATGAGAGCTGGCGGCACACAGCACTTTCGGATGCCAGCCAATCCCCACCTTCTTGGAGGGCAGCCAGCAGCTTAAAGGAACAGTTCAGTGTAAAAATAAAAACTGGGTAAATATAGGCTGTGCAAAATAAAAAATGTTTCTAATATAATTATTTAGCCAAAAATGTAATGTATAAAGGCTGGAGTGACTGGATGTGTAACATAATAGCCAGAACATTACTTCCTACTTTGCAGCTCTCTCTTAGTTTCCACTCATTGGTTACACCAGTAGCTGATCTAGCCCAAACATGCCGTCATGGACCGAGCTATACAACTGTCAAACCTTTTTGTTTGTGACTTTTATATGTTGCTCCCTCATTAACCTCCTCAGAAAATATAAGGATAAAAAAAAACAATACAAAAAAAAAAAGCTTTCAATTCAGCCGAGTGTATTTATAGGTCCCTTGCTAGTGGTGGTGTCCAACCCATTGTCCACCCTCAACTGGTTTAGCTCAACTGGTTTAGCTCAGCTTTCATAACTCATTAGCTTAATGGCACACAGGGCTATTGTGAGATTTATTACTTGAGAATGTCATTGTTCAGAGGAAGGATGCAAAATGCACAGAGACCGATGGTTAATCATCTTGTCTGAAATGCACTGCAGATTACACCTATTTGTTGCTCTATGGACCCTGCCTTCCAGGTTCCAAATTGGAATCTATAGCCCATTAGCTTTACCAGTTACATATTTCTGTTCCTCTTTATCAAATTGAATTTTTTCTACTGCCCTACCAATGCCTGTGTTTGTCAGATTTTTGTGTATTTTGATCTATTCATACTATGGCTAAAGATATTAGCTTTGTAAAAGAGAATTCAGGCTGCTGTGCTCCCACACTATGAGACAACCTTTACAAATAACTAGATGCTACTGTGGGAGTGCCCAGTGCTCAAAAAATGTCCCATGCACTTCCATTTCTGCCTTTTAAAAGAGAACTAAAGCTAAAGTAAAGAAATAGGGCAAAAATGTTGTACTTTATGTTTTGGGCTTCTGTACCTACACAAGGCAACCATAGTCCTTTAGCAGGGAAGATGTGTCTCCCAAGATGCCCCAGTAGCTCCCCATCTTCTTTTCTGCTGATTCACTGCACATGCTCTGTGCTGCTGTCACTTACTGATCTTAGGGACCAACTCACAATATACAATACACATTGAATATAAATGTCACAATATAAGGATGATTTAGATTATTTGTACACGGCAGCTCAGAAACCAGCACAACAGGCATGAGAGTTTAATAATAAGCCTTGTAGCATTAGCTTATATAACAGACAAACTTCATTTCTGCTTGATGATCATTTGTGATGACCCCTAAGCTTAGCTTCTCAACAGCTGCTCAAAGCACACTGAGCATGTGAGTGTCACAGACACTTCTAACAAAACTTGAGAAACTCCTGTTACAGCTTTGAAGGCCTGGATCATTACTGCTAGAGAGATGCTGCACCTAAAGGCTGGTTCAATAGGTTTAGTATAGAATATATGGCATTTCTAGCCAGTAATTTGTAGGGTTTAATTCTCCTTTAAGGAAAGAACCTCCTTTGGGGTCCAGCATCCCTTATCTTATTTTTTAACTCAAGTATACAGACATGCAGCATGCAAACATCACTGTATCAGTTCCAAGTGTATATAATAAAGTAAATAAGGTTAACCTCTAAATCTCATTAAAGATGCTGATATAGGTACTCTCTAGGTCTTTAGTCTGAGCCACCGTAGTGGAATCAGCACCAAAGTCAGGGAACCACTGCACCTACAGCTGCTTCTGAGCTCTGCTCTGAAAGAAATATTCTGGCACAAGCTGCAAGAGCGCTTTTAATTACAACGGAGCCCTAAATCTAATGCCTGCCACAGTAGGCAATAAATACAGAGCATTCTATAGTTCCTTGCATTGCCCCAGCTTGCGTATTCTGAGTGACACCCAAGCTAGGAGAATTCCAGGGCTACTCATGGGCAGCAGACCTCATCTGCCCACCTTTATGTGGTGCTGCTAATGCGGACAGCAGTGCATCCAGAGATAAGCACTTTCCATACATTCTGGGATCTACAAAGTTCAACTGGGCTTTGTGCCAGTTTTTATTCCCATACTTCATTAGGTGCAGGCACCGTGCCAAAGTGTATTACGGTCCCCACTATTGGGAAACCCAGGTTGGCCCTGAACTGGCAGGAAGACTCCAGCTGCAACTGGCATGTTACTAGGGGAGTTACAAATGGCATTATTACCAGGGACATAGAAGTCACTGTGTCAGTAACACATGCTGCATATAATATAGTCAGGGTTGCCAGCCAAATTGGGCTACTAATATATAGCCCAGGCAGGTTTTGAAAGTACAAACTGGCCAAGGCAAAGATTTGCGCTACTTTTTGGGCCTTTGGCTGATTTGTACTTTTGAAACCAGCCAAAGTTTTTTTCTTGCTATAATGTGCCAAGCCTGCGTCTCTCAGTTCATGTTGGGTAATGTAGCTTTTGTTTAACAATTTGCCGACTGCCAAGTTTAATGTAAGACTACAGTACCCTGGCTTGCAATGGGACTGACTTGTGTAGAAGCTGGGAGTTACCAGATATTGGGCTCTGTACCCCAGTCTCCCATCACTCTTAAGCATTCTCACATTCTTGCCCTATATCCAGGCCTGGTCTGGCAATCTGTGGGTTCTGGCAAATGCCAAGTCACACCTTAGTGGGCTGGTGGGGGGGGGCTGTTTGTGGGTTCTTTGGGCCTCTGTGTACCTGAAATGGCAGGGCCTATTTTGATTCTCAGTCCAGACCTGCCTATATCTCCTGGGCCGCCCCATTTTGCGTCATGGAATAATATGTGACATTTTAAAAAGGCGCTTTTTCACATACATTAATTTATTTTTTTGAAGGAAACCCTTTTGGCGCAAAACCCCTCCCCTATAGGCCTCCCCTCCCCCCCAGAGCAATCGGACGAAGATGGCGTCTGTGAACTGGTCAAGAGAGGACCTGCATGGAGGGGTGACTAACCAGCTAGGGGCATTTGCCCATGGGGGGGTGGAGGGGGGCCTACAGTGGGGGGGGGGGGGTTTGCGCTAAAAGGGTTTCCTTCTCCTTTAAGACCTTTTTTAACTGCACATATTATGCTAGTTTGGGCTCCATTTGAAGTGCCTCTTGATTAGTTTTGGACTGGTTTCGTAGCAGACTTTGGCTGGTTTTGAAAATAAGACCTGGCAACCCTGACTATAGTCATTTATTGGACACAATCCAGAGATCATTGTCAAAATTCATAAAAGTCCCAGGACAGGGAGAAAAAAAAGAACATCTAAAATCACAAAAACTTCCCATATTACTTATTGTGGCATCCAGATGAGTAGGTGAATAAAGTGAGGAGGGAAATGGGCACTAGGAATACTTTCTGGCCCTTGCATTGCAGCTGGAGCGCCAGTGCCACAGACAAGAGCTAAAGAAGTGCCAATGACTGGATTCATCCGCCAAGTCCGTCGTTGCTCAACATCCCACCTGGATGGGGCCCAGTTTGTTGGCAGCAGCCCCAGAGCCGCAGCTCTGCCGCCGGAGGAGAGAGGTAATAAATAACCCGGAGAGAGAGAGAGAGCGCCGGGCGGTACAGAGACTCTGACCTAACAAATACCCACTGGAAAATCAGCCCATCCCTCCCCCTGAGCTTGGAGCCGGCTGCAGACAGAGAGACAGACAGGCATGAGATGCGAGGCGGCCAAACACTACAACCTCCTACAGGCTGGGACTAATGATTCTATTACAATCGGTGCCCATAGCGGCCTGTCTCATCCCATTACTCAGGGATCCATTACGGCCGTCACTCGTGATTAGCAGCCTGTCCCGGCACTGACTCCGCGCCGCCGAGAGCTCTGAGAGGGAGGCACTGGCACCACACCAGGCTCGGCGGAGGCGCAACGCACACTGTGTATTAATGGCCACTTATCTGCGGGTCACAATCCGTCTCTGAGCGGAAATATAATGAATCACAAGTGCGTCTCTTCCATTGGCTTACGGAAAATCCTTTCAGTATGAAACTTTTATAAGTTCAGTCTCGAGGCCGTACCATCCGCTCGCGCGCGCGGGGGGGGGATACCATTATTAGTGCTGATACATCAGCCGCGCGTGATTCGCTTCATTCTCTTTCCTGTGGAACAGTCACAAATTGCCCCCCCCCCCAAAAAATGATGTCTTCTTTGCATAATTAATTTAAATGGAATTCCAAAACAGTTTTCATTATATATTGATTAGATACTGGCAATGATTATCAAACCTGTTTAAATGAAGTTGGAATTGGAAGCTTGTTCTGTCAGTCCGTCACCATTTTCTTCTCAGTTTGCCAGAAACAATTGAACAATTGGGCTTATTTACAGCCTCCAATGCAGTGAACCTGTATTTTGCACTCAGCCACCCTGTCTTTCACAATTTGAGTCTCTGCACTTTCAGACAGGCAGCTGTGCCAGTAAATACATTGCTCTCTGGCTCCTGTATTTATGAGGGGTGGGCAGATGTTGTATAGTTGTCTCTTCTCATTACCCCCTACCAGGCCCGGACTGGCAATCTGTGGGTTCTGGCAAATGCCAGAGAGGCTGCTATAAGATCCCATAGAAAGTCAGTATTTAGTGGGCTGTTTGGGCCTCTATGCGGGGATTGGGCCTCTGTGTACCTGAAATGCCAAGGCCTATTTTAATTCTCAGCCCAGACCTGCCCCCTACCATGACCGGACTGAGAATTAAAATAGGCCCTGGCATTATAGGTACACCGAGGCCCAATCAGCCCAAACAGATGCCCAAACAGCCACCACCAGCCCACTAAAAAATTACTTTCTATGGCACCTTATAGCAGCCCCTCTGGCATTTGCCAGAACCCACAGATTGCCAGTCCAGGCCTGCCCCCTACCCATCCTCTAACCTTAGCATCATTAGACGCACAAGTTAGAGAGCAGTACAGGATGCAGCCTGCGACTTCACTAGCACTAACTTCTCCCAGCCATAGTAAATGACCCCTAATGCATCAGTAATGAATATTCCTCTAGTCAAATATCAGTTGCCACAATGCCTTTGGAGGGACAGCCTCTGGTCCGTTTCACCTTAGCTCAAAACAAGGATGCAGATATAGGCAAACATTACTGTATTGTTTCTTTAGCCACAGTTCTAAGAATATCTAGAAAATAAATACATTTTTGCCTCAGATCTCACCCTAATTGACCTCAGAACTCTGCTTTCTAGTGTATCTAGGTGAGCAAATAGGCTTTCCTCCCAAATCTTAATCTAAATGGCCATCAGGCTCTGCCCAGCCACTGCTCCAGGCAGCGCCAATCCTGGGGCTAATACCACCCCCCTCCTCTCCCGCTCCGCGCTTAAAACTTAGCGTTGGACCAGGTCTAAGGGGGCAGTGTCGCTAGTGCATTAAGTGCAATGGCGCTTTCTGCACTAGCGGAGCCACATTTCCGGGTAAAAACCCAGAAGTTCGGCTCTTAAAGTTACAAGAGGCGGCTTTTTGCTGCCCCTTGTAATTGGCAGCTTGCTGCTGCTTGAGGCAAGGGTCTCACCTTGCCTGATGGCAGAAGCGGCCCTGGCTCCAGGCCCCCACAGGTAAGCTAGCCCCACAGTTTGGGGACCACTGTACTAGAGAAATTCCTCCTGACTTGGTCATAGGTAGGGTTGCCACCTTTTCAGGAACAAAAATACCGGCCTTCCTATATTTATCTTTTTTTCCCTATTAATAACATTGGGATCAACCATCATTTTTACTGGCCAGGCCGGTAAAATAACTATTAGTTAAGAGCATGGCTTTCATTATTAGGTTGGATTGGGATCTGGGTGAACCCCATTATATTTACAGTATGTTCTTACTAGTCTAGTGCATCTGTGGTAGGGAGTGTGGGATATCAAGTACATAAGAGACACACATACCCATCAAAAGGGAACATTTGCTAATTTATTTTGCCTTTGCTTTTTTATGATTAAGGGAGTAAGTTATCACTATCATGAGGTCCCATTCTACTAAATTAGCAGGTCACTTGGCCTCTCTGAATGTTGGATCTCTGACAGTAAATTGAATGGGGCCCAATAGAAAAAAATGTACCAGCAGCCAGGTCATACCCTGATCCTCCCTGGCCCCTTTATGCAAAACTGCACAACCACAAATCATAACTGTGCATCAGCTGGGGCCCTCTACAGCTATGGGGCCCCTTCCTGGAGTACCTCGTGTTGAGGCTCTAGAGAGCAATGTCAAAAGACCATGCTATATGCAGTGTTCGTTGTTACTTACAGTGCCGCTGCACTCTGGATATCTTATGTTTACATAGAAAATGTGAGTTTTGGAATCTTGTGAAGCAGTTAAAATATATTTTGCTTATAATAGAATTTATGGACATCGGAATAGGATGTTTTTAACAGGCTCCCAAAGGTTGATAAATTGCCAATGGAGTGCATTGGAACTAGGCCTGGGCTGGCAATCTTTAGATTTTGGCAAAAGAGGCTGCTGTAAATTGTCCTGGACAATCACTATTTATGGGCCTGAGGGCATTTGTTTGGGCCCAGATCTGATAAGAACAACAATATTTAAAGCATACAAAGGAGTTGAATAGGTAAATATCAATTAGTCTCAAAATCCTGGCAAATCTATGTACAAAGACCCATACCATCATGTTTATAATGCATGATCCACCAGATTCTGAGAATTGGACAAAGAGCCTCATCTGATTAAGATACCAGTATACAGATTAGAAAATCACTCCAAGGCTTGAGCCAGTTGTAGTTTGGACTTATAGCAATCAAGTAACAGAGGGTCTTGCATCCTCCTATGGGCACAAGTAGAAGGCACCTGGACAGCCCATGGGAAATCATATTTGACATGTGCGCTAGGCTTGACTGCATTCTGCTATTGCAGTGCCAACCATCTCTGCCTGCGTGTTCATTCTGGCCCATCACGGGCTCTGAGCACAGGGGACATGGAAGATAACTCCAAGCTATAAACAACTGCCAAAAATAAAGACTGTCAACTTATTGTTTTTCTACCAGTAAGTATTTGCTTGCAATGGCCAAAAATTGTCTCAGCTGATACATAATTGATCCCTTCTTCTTTTCCTCAAATTGAAAGGTTTTGCTTTGAGTAGACATGTCCGTTATTTCTGTCCTAGGCATACTTTGAAGATACAACCAGGAATTTGTAGAGAAGGCACTCAGAAAAGGCAATCTTTAAAATCAGTTAAATTATGTAATATGTCATCATTAGCGTTTTGTGTTATACACACTTAGTCATAGGCTATCTAGCCTATGACTAAGTGTGTATAACACAAAACGCGGAAGGCTAATGATGACATAATAAAAGCCGATGACTAAGTGTGTATAACACAAACGTGTAAGGCTAATGACGATATAAATATTTTTATTGATTCTACTGCCTGGCAAAGATTGCCTTTATCTACATATTCCTGGTTGTGTCCACTCCCCTTTGCTGAAGGCTCAAGGCAGTGCACCTGGGCCTCTTCCATTACTTGGTGAGTTACTTTAACTGTACTTTGCTGGACCCTTTATTCTTTGAAGATATCCTGTTTTTATTGCATAAAATAATGTGTTAATCCATAAGAAATTGTCATTCTTTATTATTAGCCCTTTAATTAAGCTTTGCTGAGGCCAAACTCTCCAACCAAGGATATTCTAGGTACAAATTACTTGGTATTACTCTATTGACAGCTAAGGCTAGGGCCACACCGGGTTGATATCAGCTAGCAGAAATATGTTACTACTGCTGGCGGTAGCCTCATCTCTCTTCTGCATTCACAAGTGTTGAATCAGAAGTGGTGCGAACAGACTTTGGTGGATTTCAGTACAAAATACAGAGACAAGCAGTTCTTTGCCTAAATCCACCAAGTCCATTCGCACGACTCCAATTCAACACTTCTGAATGTGGAAGATAGAGGCGTCTTTTGCCCATAATAGAGCTGAAATCAGCCAGTGTATTTCAGCTAGCTGAGTTCAGTGCTCATGTAGCCCTAGGCTAAAACTGTGTTAGGAAGTGGGAGCCTGGAAAAATTTGGATTAGTCGGAAATTACTATGCAGTAAAGGCATTGTGGCTTTAATGTTAATGTTACATGCGTGATGACGGTTGTAGTGCATGACACCTAACAACACACCAGCTGCAAAATGCATTGTATTTGCTGGGAAATTTGTAATCCCTAGACCCCAGCAAGCCTTCGATCTGCCTCAAACCCTGGTTATTCACCAAACGCTTTAGTCCCTTCATGGCCCAACCAACCCCTGAAATGTCTCTTACCCCAAAATGTCATAACACCACCTCTTCTGAAATACTTTTGTTTCTCTATAGCCTTGAGTTTAAAAAAAGCACTAAAGACCAATAATTGTCAAACTATGGGGCAAATTTACATAGGGTCGAATATCAAGGGTTAATTAACCCTCGATATTCGACCGTCGAAGTTAAATCCTTCGAATATCGAAGTCAAAGGATTTAGCGCTATTCGTTTTGATCGAACGATTAAATCCTTCGAAACGTTCAATTCGAAGGATTTGAAACCATCGATCAAAAAATACTTAGAAAGCCTATGGGGACCTTCCCCATAGGCTAACATTGACTTCGGTAGGTTTTCGGTGGCGAACTAGGGGGTCAAATTTTTTTTTAAAGAGACAGTACTTCGACTATCGAATAGTCGAACGATTTTTAGTTTGAATCGTTTGATTCGAAGGTCGAAGTAGCCCATTCGATGGTCAAAGTAGCCCATTCGATGGTCAAAGTAGCCAAAAAAACATTCGAAATTCGAAGTTTTTTTTTATTCATTCCTTCACTCGAGCTAAGTAAATGGGCCCCTAAATGTTTTTGGACTTCTCAGCCAAAGGCCACCACCATCTTTAGCAGAGAGGTCCTGTGCCTCTGAAGACCAGTAGCTTCCAACTTCTGATTCTGATTGACAGTGCATGTGCAAAGCTACTAGTATCAGTTACCTTAGTTTCTAGTATCAGTTAGTATCAGTTACCTTAGCATAGGAATTGAGGCACAACATACAATATATACATAAAGTAAAAATACATAGCTATTTGGCATTACACATGATTTGTATGCAACCAAAACTTGCCCATGGGGTTAACCTAATTGTCTTGCTTGGCAACCAATTATATCATATACTGTATATTTGTATTACTGCTCAAAAATCTGGTCATTCCAGCCATTGCATGTATACTGTGGTCAGTGAGCCTAAAAATTACTGTATATAATAAACTAATTTAAAGGAAAAGAGAAGGCAGAATCTCTGGGAGGTACAATGTTGTTAGGCACCCCTGCCCAGTTATACTAGTTACATACTTCAGATCTTGGGCTTCTCTACTTTCTAAAATCCACTAGCCCAGGATACATTTTGAGCGCCACAACACAATATTCTTCCAGTGCCCCACCATAGTCTGCATCCCCTGAGCATGTACATGCCCAGTATGGAAACCCTTCACTGATTTCTGTATGCACATGCACTTGATACTGGGACACCGGAATAGTATGGCGGCATGATGCTAAGAAGAAAAGTACTGTAGGCTTTTGTATGTTTGGACCTGCAATGCCTGCAGTAGAATCATTACAGGTACCTGATTTTGTCATTCCTTGCCCTTTAATTTTCAGATAGTTGAGAGGCAGAGTGGAAAAGTAAATAAAATGAGTTCTATTTGAAGACTGCTGTTTTATGATATATAAAGTTTTTTTTACTCTAGTTTTCATGCTAGAAATTCAATATTATCTGAATTTGTCCAGGTGATTTCAATGGGTTATGTAGGGTTGCATCCTTTAATTGTGGTGAAGTCTGAAGAGGAGGAAGATTTGATAATGTTGGGAGTGTGACATCAGTGAGTGGGATGGTACTGTTTAGTGGGGTGGACTATTACTCAAGATCAGTTGTTGGCTGATCGCTGCATCATTCTTTTCACAGTCGTGTCTGGATTTCCTAATTTGGAAATCCGGCCAGTCATTTTTCACACGGACAGTCCTTCCTAAAACCAGGATGTCCATGTGACAGGTGGAAAACCCGTGGGTATGCCTGGTGTGAGGTTGGGTAAAATAATGGCATAGTCTGACATAATGCACTGGAAAATGATATGTTTTTTAGCAGACATGAATAAATGACATCTTGATTGAGTGGTTCATAGGAAGAACTTTGTGTGTTAACAAATTTCTCACTTCCTTTATTAAACAAGGAACCTTCTCAACTGGAAAGAGAAAATATTCCTCGTTAGACTTGACTTGCTTAGAAACTAAAGAGGATGCATCAGACAATAGACCTAGCTCTTGCTCTGAATCTTACTCTGAAATCATTTTATCGAACTGGTGGCCGCTTTGTAGCAGATGATTTAACTTCATCAATGGTTCTTGAGAGCATATTTTTGAACCATGAAACAAACTCATCAGCTTTTGAATGTTGGAGTAAGTCAGAGGCTTGAATGCAAGTCCCGCATCTTGACTGATACCAGTCCTTAGGAAGAGGCTGATCACAGGCTAAGCACATCTTATGCCTTGATTTCCTTTTCTTCTTTCCAAATCTAGAATCCACCATCTAGGAAGAGAATATAGGAAGAAAACATTCATGCATATATGAATGATTTGTGGGGAAGGGTACTGATAACTAACTACACATTACCTTAGCAGTCAAACACAAATAAATGCAACCTGAAACAAATGCAACATTACCGGGCGAAGGCTCAAGGGGGGGTTCTTGTAATATCTTGATTCTGATTGCATCAATTCTGTCTTATCAGGGGGATTGGACCATTAACCCATTGGTGTGCTGCCTGGAGGACGCAAAGACAAAAATATATATAGACTGTAAATCTTCCACCATTGCTGCCCATGGTCACTTTGCCAGTCTTACAGGGCTGCTTGGGTAGAATCCTTAGGAATAAAATAAAATACATTTAAACAGTTAACTTTTCATTCTTTCACATGCCAAAAGAATATATAAAATATGTCTCTAAAATAATGTCAAGTGAGTTGATGGACTTGATTTGATAATAATGGTGGAGGAATATCTTGCTTATAATCATTTCCAAAGGCCTGGTGGCTCAGTAGAGAAAAAGATAGGAAGATGGACTTCTTGGGATTATAGGGATCTAATGTTCAATAAAAGATGGTGCCAACAGACCAGAGTGATTACCTCTGCTTTATATATATATTGACTAATAATGCCAGAGGAGAAATGACATGCCTTGCTCCAGTTTTTGTACGTCAGCCTTTTATATCCAGGATTTGCTTGGTACGGGTATGGAACCTATTATTCAGAATGCTCAGGACCCGGGTTATACCAGATAACAGACCCCATAATTTGGATCTTCATTCCTACTATAAAATCACTTAAACATTAAACATATAAATACACCAGGCTTGTTTTGCCTCTAATAAGGATTATTATTACAGAGAAAAAGGAAATCATTTTTAAAAATTTTAATTATTTGGATAGAATGGAGTCGGGGCAAATTTACTAAAGGGCAAAGTGGCTAACGCTAGCAAAAAATTTGCCAGCGTGACGTCATTTAGTTACTTCGCTGATTTACTAACGGGTGCTGGCGTAAATTCGCTAGCGAAGTGGACCTACTCTAGCGCTACCTCGCACCCTTACACCAGACGAAGTTGTGCTATGGCGAAGGGACCTAACTACGCTAATCCACTAACTTGCGGATTTTACTGAATGTAACCTCTTCGCCACCTCAGACCAGGCGAAGTGCAATAGAGTAGATGAGGCTTGCTTCAAAAAAAGTTGTAATTTTTTCTAAGTCCCAAAACATTTTTTTTGGGGGTACCCTCCTTCCCCCCTACATTTCCTAACATATGGCACCTAAACTATACAGTGGGCACATATATAGGGCAGTATAACACCTCTATGTTATTTTATGAAGCTTTCCCAGGCTTGTGTAGTGTAATGTATTTGCTGCTACATATACGTCCATTGTATTTTAACTTGGTGCCGTATATGCAAATTAGGCATCGCTAGCGTAACTTCGCCTTGCTTAACAAATTAACGCTAGCTCAACTTCACTACATTTTGCCTCCCTCAGCGCAACTCCGGATTTTAGTGAATCAGTGGCGCCCTGGTGAAACTTCACTTGGCGAAATGTGCGGCGAAGCCAACGCTGACGCAACTTCGAAGGTTAGTAAATTTGCCCCAAGGGAGATAATTCAGAGCTTTCTAGATAATGGGTTTCCAGATAATGGATTACCTGTAACTCCTTAACAGATAATTAGAACTGTAATTAAGGAAGCCACACCAATACCAACACATTGTACCCAAGCTCTGTTATAAAGTACTCATTCCCATGCAGAAAAAGACTCTCTAAGTCATGGAATTCCTATGCCCAAATGAGCTAGCACGGTGTAGCGTCTGTAGTCAATAGCAATTCCTAAGTAAAACAAATGACTGACTGTGCACAAATGCCTTGGCAAATCATTCCAATCTATGTTTTAGACCATGGTACAAAGATTTGGTAATTTCTTTGGAATTTAAATGCAATCATATATACCTCATTATTGAGCTATGTGGTTATAATTATAATTTAATGTTCTTCTGTATTTATATATCATTGATATATTCTGCAGCTACATGTGCACAGGGCTGCAATCAAATATCACAACTTTTTCTGGGCCCCGTCCTCCCGAGCCTGGCCCTCAGCACCGCCCCAGATCCCGTCCACACTACAATAATAAGGCCACACAGACCTCAGTGCTAAAACAGTAAATCCCCCACACACACATTATAAAAAGCCATTGGTGGTCAGGGCCCCCTAAAAAAATTTTTGTTTAGTGGAGCTTACCTTTAAAGGTCCTTTTTAACTCTTTGGCTTTGGCTCCATTCTGAGGTTTTTGGTGGCTTTTTGAGCCATTTGGCATCTTTTTACTCCTTTAGCGGCTTTGGTAACTAAAGGGGGTACTGGCTAATCTGGGAAGTGCAGCACAGCTGGGTCCCGTTTGGTTTAAAACCCACTGTGGCTCTCCCCGCTGTGCCTCTACTTGTGCACATTAAGACGTTTTAGTCCACCAGGGGCTGAAAAGCACCATTAAATGGACCTCTGCCTTTTCAATAACTTTGCCTTTTGAGTTACCAAGGCTTAAAATCATTAGTTTATCACATTGTAATACATTTTATTCTGTTTGGTTATCCGTTTACCGTAAATGTTTTCCCATGCTCCAGTTCAATAATACATAGTAACATAGTAACTCAGGTTGAAAAAAGACATACATTCATCAAGTTCAACTTTCAACATGGATCAATTTGTACTATGAGCTATCTTCCATAACCCTGTGTTTCCTCCCTTGCTAAAAAGCCATCCAATGCCTTCTTAAAGCTATCTAATGTATCAGCCTGTACAACTGATTCAGGGAGAGAATTCCACATATTCACAGCTCTCACTGTAAAAAAAACCCTTCAGAATATTTAGACAGACCTTCCTCTCTTTTAATTGAAATGGGTGACTTTGTGTCAGCCGTAAAGACCTACTGGTAAATAAAGCATTTGAGATATTATTATATCATATCGCCTCTTCTCTATTGTGAACAACCCCAACTTGTCAGTCTTTCTTCATAGCTGAGATTTTCCATACCTTTTGCCAGCTTAGTTGCCCTTATCTGCACCCTTCTAATTCAATAATGTCCTGTTTGAGCACTGGAGACCAAAACTGTACGGCGTATTCTAGATGGGGCCTTACTAGTGCTCTGTACAATGGAAGAATAACCCCCTCCTCACGTGAATATATGCCCCATTTACTACAGCTCAAGATCTTATTTGCCCTTGATGCTGCTGACTGGCATTGCTTGCTACAGCCAAGTTTATTATCTACAAGGACTCCAAGGTCCTTTTCCATTATGGATTTGCCTAGTGCAGTCCCATTAAGGGTATAAGTGGCTTGGATATTTTTACATCCCAGATGCATGACTTTACATTTATCAACATTGAATCGCATTTGCTGCCCAGATTGCCAGTTTGTCAAGATCATGTTGCAAGGATGCCGCATCCTGGCTGGAATTTATTGGACTGCATAGTTATGTGACATCTGCAAGTGGACCCAATACCGATCCCTGAGGGACCCCACTGAGAACCTTACCCAAGTAGAGAATTTACCATTAACAACCACCTTCTGTACCCAATCCTGCAGCCAATTTACTATCCATGTGCAAACAACTTCATTAAGCCCAACAGACCTTAGTTTAGAAAGCCGTCATTTGTGGGGCACGGTAGCAAACGCTTTGGCTAAATCTAAATAGATCACATCTACTGCCTACCTGCTGTCCAGCATCTTACTTATCGCATCATAAAAAGCAATCAAATTAACACAACCTATCCTTCATAAAGCCATGCTGATTGCTGCTCATAATGCCATTCACTAGGACTAAGAATGTGATCCCTTAACAAGCCTTCAAATAATTTGCTCACCACATATGTCAAACTTACTGGCCTGTATTTGCCAGGCTGAAATCATAATCCCTTTTTAAATATTGGAATGACATCAGCTTTCCTCCAATCAGGGGTGCTTCGCCAATGAGGAGAGTTGAGGCTGTCGCCTCAGGCGGCAGTGCCCCACTAGCTACCAGGGGCAGCAAAAATGCTGCTCCTGGTAATTTAAGAGCGAATTTCTGGGGGATGGGGGGCAGGATCGCCCCTGCCTCCAATCCATAGGTACCATATTGGATGAAAGTGAATCTGACAAAATCAGAAATAGAAGCTGGTCTAAAACTGAACTAATTTCTCCTAGAACCTTGGGGCCTTGTTTACATTCATTTTTATTAAAACTTTATGAATCACATCCTGAGTCAGCCACTGATTAGATTGAGCTGAGCCAACAGTGCAGGTATGAAGTGAGCCTGGGAACCCATACTAATCTATTGTATACACTGAAGAAAAGAACTTATTTAGCACATTTGCCTTCTGTATGTGTTACAACCATACAGGTACCATTATTTAAAGGAGCCAGCACTCTCAACCCACATCTTTGTACTATTAATATACTTTAAAACTTTTTGGGGTTAGTCTTAGCCTCTGCTGCAATGCACTTTTCATTTCCTATCTATGTTTTCTGGATTGCAGTTTTACAACTTTTATTATAGTGTTTATATTCATTAAATGCAGCTTCTGTCCCTGCAGACTTGTGGTTTTTAAATGCCTTTCTCTTCTTTCCTATTAAAGTGGACCCATCACCCAGACATAAAAATCTGTATAATAAAAGTCATATTTAAATTAAATATGTAATCCAACTTCTTTTTTTATTACACCATTCATAGCTGTTGTAAACTCATTTAAAAATATCAGCCTAGGCATAGAGGCGGGGCAAGCAATTGCTTTCACTTTCCATTCAGCACTTCCTAGATGTCACTGCTCTCCCTACTTTCCCCCAGCTCTCTTAATGATTTAATTGTGTAACCAGGGCATGTGGATGGACATTGGGTCCCTGTCCCCTGGTGCACAAACAAGATTCTAAGATGATACAAGGCTTTCCTTAATAACAGTGTCCACAAAATGGCTCCTTCCTGGTTGCTATAATTATGAGTTCCCAGACTGATGGAAACGATATTGAAAAAATTTATACAGAATAATTTTGCTTGACTAACATGATAAAATAGGATTTGGAATAATTTTGTTTGGGTGACGGGTCCCCTTTAATGTCTTTACTTTTATATTAAGCCACATAGGGCAATTCTTGGTGCTTCTACATTTGCTTCTCAATAGATAAAGATCTCTGATGCGAGCAGCGCGACATTTCTGAGCATTCAGGTGCATCGTCATTTGTCTGCGCGTGTGCGAACAACGCAACTTGCTCACCAACAGTGCGCAGCAGGCCAGGGAGTTGGCGCTCAGGAGGGGGCCCCCAGGACTGCCTGGAGGGCCTTTCGTTTGCACCCCCAGTGGGCCCCCAGGGCTCAAGTCCGACCCTGCCTCTACTCTTGGTCCTGTTTCTGAGATCTTTCTGCCTTGCACGCTATGGCTGCTCTTTTATAACTCTTGTTTTATACCAGCTCCTCTAGTTTACATTAGGTAGCGTCCATATAAGGGGAATTAACTGTGACATAATTCACACTAGTTTAACTAGCTATTGTAAATAACATTTAAGGGATTAGTGTGAGGCATTTTACCTTTGTCACTGAACAAGTCACTTTATGGGTCATTTACAACACAATGCAAGCAACTTGTTTGGTTGCTGGGGAAGTTGCCCTTAACTGGCTGTGATGCCTGCCTATTATTACCTGCACTGGCTACACATGCAGGGGCACTGCTGCCTTGCTCAGCAAGTTACCAGGGGCAGAAAAAAGCCTCCCCTGATAAATGAGCCAAGATTCAAATTTTTAGAATTTCAGCTCTTCCAGTGCTGAGAGCACCATGGCCCTAGTCAACCTGCTCCAACACTTAAAAAGGTAAGTGAGGGGGAGCTGTGCCAAATTGGCCCTGTCTACTGGGTGTGTCTGAGATGGAGGGAGGCAGGCCAAATGCACTTCCGTGCCTAGGTCTCCATTTAGTATTCATCTGGCGACACACGTAAGAATGACTAAATGTTGGTAGTGATGCCCATAGCCCAAGTTTCTATGCATTTAAATATCTCTATGCTAGGGTTCCTCAGACCACTTTTGTCAAGCTAAATCTCATGTAGCTATTTGACAAGTAGAAGCGTTACTACAATGGCACCACAAAATACCTTTACATTTGCAAGTATGAAAATATCCATTGCAATGATCTGGCATAATGGTGGTGGGAAAATGCCTTCTCCTGCATAATCCTGCAATAAGTAAATATAGGATTACATGTTATAGTAAGAAACAAATCTGCTTATTACTGTCCCACATCAAATGTCCCACAATTCTACCATGTACTGGAAATGTATAGCAGCATTCTGTGTGGGACATTATTTTCTCTCTCTGTGCTGAAAGGCCCTGCAGTAATTTACAGCTGAATCCCATTCATCTCAGAGATGATCCTGGCTGCCTCCAAATTGTCAACAGACAATTTGTTTTCCCTGACAGACAGGATTATTTGTCTGAAGAACTCCATATGGCTGCATTTTATATATATATATATATATATATATATATATATATATATATATATATATATATATATATATATATATATATATATGTGTGTATGTATATATATATATATATAATTGCTTCCGGTTGAGCCAGGGCAGTACCTTTTATAAGTGCACTACAACTCTATATATATATATATATATATATATATATATATATATATATATATATATATATATATCGAAACAAAATGGAGTGGAGTATGCACCGGTCTGTGACTTAGTCCACTTAAGGACACAATGTATAAAAAACCAAAATAAAGTCCAGACAACTTATCTTGTGAAGAAAACGAAAATTCTTTATCAAGCAAAAAATGCAAGAATCTGCAACGTTTCGAAGCTCCCGCTTCTTTATCAAGCAATCTAGTATACAATGTTCACACATCCTTAAAAAGGTTACAGCTGTAAACACGCCCCCTTCAGGGGTGGTACAAATTCAAACACATATTAGCATTTAACCCATTCAGGTATTATACATAGAAACAATCATAAGGTTACAGAGAGTATGACTTGCATGCTTTTATATAGTGAGGTTATGGGATGACCTATACATATAGAGTAGAGGCTGGGACTTAAATGCATCTTTGAACTATTGTAATATTTTCAGAATACACTTTGTAACACATATTGCTTATGTAACTGTTATGACATATTCGAGTAACCTTATGATTGTTTCTATGTATAATACCTGAATGGGTTAAATGCTAATATGTGTTTGAATTTGTACCACCCCTGAAGGGGGCGTGTTTACAGCTGTAACCTTTTTAAGGATGTGTGAACATTGTATACTAGATTGCTTGATAAAGAAGTGGGAGCTTCGAAACGTTGCAGATTCTTGCATTTTTTGCTTGATAAAGAATTTTCGTTTTCTTCACAAGATAAGTTGTCTGGACTTTATTTTGGTTTTTTATATATATATATATATATATATATATATATATATATATATATAAAATGTTCTATCTATCTGTCTGTCTGTCTGTCTGTCTGTCTAATGCAATTTAGTCACTTTATGTCAAATTGCAATATATTCGTTTTTTTAACCATTGTAATTTCTAAAAATCTCTGAAAAATACCAGCCTTTCTACCCAATTATTAATATTGGCAGTGAACATTATTTTTTACTGGCCAAATGGCAAGCCTACTGGTAACTGGTAATGCCCTACCATTAGGCCTAGCATCACTCTGACATTAGGAAGTGGCCTTTCTAAGTATGGAACTATGGAGCCGATACATTATTTAACTTAAAAATGATGCAAAAAATATAATATTCCAAAAAAGGATGCAATAGAACCATTCCTTTAGGCAAATGAAATGTGGAGCCTGACGGAATAACAGAAATCATTCCTTAAAGCTGGCATAGAGGTGAAAGAAGTAATTTTAGCAGCGCAAACCCAGACAGATTCTTGGCATTCTATTACAGAGCAGTCACTTACATTCTTGTCCCCTACCTTACAGTTCTGTTCTCTGACATTTTAGCAGGGGGCCTCCATATCAACGGAGTTCTCCGACGCAATCATCATATTAATCTGTAAAATTGAAGAAACTATTAACTCTTGCTCCAAATTTAAGACTAGTGGTTTTAAATATAGACTGTAAATTGTTCACTAAAGTCTTGGCCCTGGAGCCAAACAAAGCTTTTAGTTTATAAAACACTGAAACTGGGTCAGAGTAATTCCAAATAACTTCCTACAGAAAATAGCAAAAATATACATTTAGGCAGTTGATATTGCAGTGCTAGGCTTATTAGACTTTTAGGCATTAGCACTTTATATCACCTTACTCATCTGTGTCTTGCTTTCCTTTTGTTAGCTAAATAATCTTAGATTTGCACTGTTAGATATAATTGTGCTATATATAATTCTTTCACAAACTGGTCTTATTTACTTATATAAATGCTAATATAGGTGTAATTGCCAATATCATCCAACCACCAATTAGCTTTTAACAGTCTAGTACAGTAACAGTGACCGCATACTGGTAATTATATTTTTATTTATATTAGGGATGTATCAAATCCATCATTTTTGGATTTGGCCAATTTGGATATGGTGCTTCTTTATTAAGAACTGGATTTATTATTGACAATCTTCAGTTTATGAGCCTATGAAAGAGAAGAAGCACAGCTATAGTTCTCATGATAATCAAACGTAAAAACTGCAAATACGCTATGGGGGAAATATAATAAAAGTCAATTTGCACAGATAAGAAAGTACGTTTGCATTTTGCAATGTAATATTTTTCATTAGACTGGTATTGCATTGCAAATTTTAATTGTGCATTGCACACTTTTAAGCCATGGTTGAAAGTGGCATAATCTGTTGGAGCAAGTATAACAACATCTTCAGTAAAATGTTTTATTACATATGCAGTGCATTGGCACAAACTATAAAATTAACAAATTTTTCTTTCACTTTAGGAAGTAGAAGTGGGATCAGTTTCTGGGTTAGCAAAATCTAAAGTTGTGAATATTTTTTAGGTATTAACTTTTATTACATTCCCCCAGAGATGACCAAATGTATCTGTCCAACACCTTATTCCCAAACGAATAATATTATTTGAATCAAGTCCTCTATTTGCTGCTATACACATTGTTGGTGGTATTTTCTTCCCCTTGAGTCACAAGAGCATTAGTGAGACACTGATGTTGGAGATCAGATCCGGCTTGCAGCCTTGGCTTCAGTTCACAGATGTTTAGTTGGGTTAAGGTCAGGGTTCTGTACAGTCCAATCAGGTTCTTCTACTCCCATCTCAGCAAACCCAATCTATATAGGCCTTGCTTTGCACATGGGGGCATAATTGTACTAAAACATGAATAGCCTTTCCCACACTGTTGCCACAAAGTAGAAACCACAAAATTGTCAATAATGTCAATGTACACCCAGTGTCGGACTGGGACACCAGGGGCCCACCCAAAACCCTTAGACCAGAGGCCCACCCAAAAACCCTTAGATCAGGGGCACACTCTAAGTATTATTTTCTTCCTCTCCTGACTCAACCTCTATTCTCCTATTCTCTTTTCTTTACATACTATAACCTGTTATTCCATCTATTTAGCATCTTTATTCTCATAGAAATAGGCAATGACCATGAAATAGGCCAACTTTTTAGAAGCAGGAGGGCCCACTGACACCTTGGCCCACCGGGAGTTTTCCTGGTATCCCGGTGGGCCAGTCCGACATTGTGTACACCATAGAACCAGATTCCCTAGCCCAAATCACAAAAAGCAGCCAGAGATTCATATTCCTCCTCCATTTGTTGACATTATTTATTCAGCCAGGTCTTCTTAGCATTTGGCAAACCCAGATTCAACCATCAACTTGCAGATAGAGATATGCAAACTATGACTTCGGTGAAGAAGTTTCAACTGTTCCAGAGTCGATTGGCAGAGACCTTTACATGACTCCAGCCAATGGTTGGCATTGCACATGGTGATATCAGGTTTGTCTGCAGCTGCTTATCCATAAAAACATATATTAATAGCTCTTGTGCTCACATTGCTTTTGGAGACAGTTCAGTAGCAAGTTCGCAAATTTCGCGGGAACAAACGGGACAAATTCGCCCATCACTATTAGCAAGTCAGCAACCCTTTAAACTGCACCCCACTTATTTTGTACATTGGAATTCCATTATTTTTTTTTAAGGTATAACCAGGCATGGACATGATTTTCGTTTCTTGTTTCCAATATTAATTTCTTATAGCTCATCATAATTCCCCTTCTACAAAACCACACATCAACACATTATAATCCCAAAATTAACTCGACTTGTTTCTTCATCTTCCAGTAGTTTTATATATTAATTGCACAGCATGGGGTAGTATCTGTTATCTGTTAAAGAAGTAAATGAATAATATTAATTTGTAATTTGATGATACAATGCTTTCATTTAGTTTCTAAGAATAAAACTGCAATTTTTGAAGCTTAATTTAAAAGTGCAATAGGAAAAGTATTACAAAATAAATGAGCTGTATGACTGTGATCGCCAGCTTTCTGGTCACAAGGAAACCCTGCATGATTATTGAATGTGAACTTCACTGCTCCTTACTGAGTGGCCATTACGGACATAATACTAATGGCACATGGGCTGCTGGGGAAGCTGGAACAGACTGATTTCATTAGTGTGCAATGGCAAATACTCTACTTATTGGAGGCTGGCACACTGGCATCATCACAACTAGCATACGGACCAAGATAACAGCATTTTCTGAACGTATAACAAAGCAGAGGGGTATCTTCTGAAGGACTAAGTTAATAATTCACTTCCATAAATCCTCCCTGTCCTGGGAGGACACCAAAGCCAAATTTCAAGAGGAATAATGGAGTGAAATATACTCCTGAATAATCCATTATATGGTTTTTATTATATCAGATAAACACACTACAGTATGTCAAATGTGTGTTACTAATAAATTATCTACAGTTGGTTAACTTATAATTCAAGGGTCTGGTTCACTCCATTATGCTTGTTGATATTCTTAAATCTTACCCAAGCAGACTGATAATAAAAATCTATTGGAGCTGGTGCATTGGACATGTCTACTTATGAAAGTAGGAGTATGGCATGGAGGAGCAGGTTCTTCGAGGACAATGTAACGCAATAACAGTAATGATTGGTAAGTATACAAGATTTGTTGGCTCATACCAACAAACACATGCAAATAATACAAATAGACGTCTTGGCGGACAGATGGGGGGGAAGATATTTTACTGGTCAAGACTGCACACCTTCAATCCCCAAGGTCCTATTGGGGATAAAAACCAAAATACAAAGAGCAAGTAGAAGGTGGATTGCAAAACCAATATATTTTATTATATAATCACTAAAACACTGGCCCGCCAGGAAATACAATAATAATTTATGAATAAATAGTAGTAAAATCAGTAATAAATACAATCCAGGTGGGTAATCACTTTTCCTGTAGGGAAAAATTCAATTGACTAATCCTTCTTGTTGGTATATGCTTGTAATTTTACAGGACAAGAGAATAGTTGTGAGTTGTAGTTTAAAAAGTTATTTCCCAGAAATAGAGACGGAATTTTTCCAATATGGCGAAGCAGTGGAGTGTGCAGAGTGCTTAGCTAGATATATCAAACAGGCAGACTGATGGATGGCTGCATGTAGAGAGCAGATTATCAAAAGGGGTGTATTGGGGCATCCCCCACTCCCTCCTCCTTGCCAGCTGCAAAAGCCCCCCCCCAAAAAAAAAAAGTTGGAATAATCACACCAGATACACAGTTCTGGAATTTCTCAAGGGCACAGCCGGATTTGAACTCTCAGCAGCCTCAAGCCTGTTTCACGAATTTTCTTCTGAACAGAATCGTAGTTCCGTGCCCTGGTCATACAAATTCATGTATTTCCCAGCAATGGGTGTCATTAACATAGATGCCACACAACAGAATTTTGTTTAGCGTTCCCCTTATAACTATAGAAAATCTATAATACACAGGGCAGTTCTCAGATTTTTCTATCATACACATCCCATATTTACAAGGGAAAATTAGTATTGTCTCCTAAATAGCTTCTCGTGAAACCACAACCATGTTATTTTGCATGGGATGGCAAGAGTAATTTGTGAGGTTTGTATGTTTTTTTCTACTTCGAATATACTCGCAATTTCAAAAAAATTGAATGTTTGCTTATTTATAAAGGAATCTGAATGTAAAAAAACAATTGAATACAATCGTGAAAAAAGCGTAAATTTTTTGAGTTTATAGGCTTAAAAAACTCGAATTTGTGAGTTTACAAACTTGAAACTCGAATTAAAACTCGAAAATCAATTTTAAAAAATGGATTGAATGTTGCCTAGGACAACTTCCATTGACTTCTACATAAACTCACCAGCTTTTAGATTACAATTTTTTTTTTTGCTTAATAAATACCAGACATTCAAGTTTTGAATTTGTGAGTTTTTGTGCAAAAAAAAATTAGAATCATGGCAAAAATTCAAATTCCAGCCTTGATAAATCTCCCCCTAAATATAGAACACTGGACTTCTGGATAACACATCCCATACCTGTATTATGTATGTGATGTAACTAAACTGCATAAATCTGTGTTGTTGACAAAACAACCCTTTGTTTTTTTATTGTTTTATTATTTAAATGAGTTCATTAGCCTTTTGCTGTGCTGATCTGAAATAAACCATTACGATCTGTGTCAAAATTGTACCAACAATTTTTTAAATCAAAATTTTGATTTGAGAAATCAGTAAGGGGCCGATTCACTAACTTCAAGTGAAGGATTCGAAGTAAAAAAACTTTGAATTTCGAGTAGTTTTTGTGCTCCTCGACTATCGAATTGGCGTAAATTTGCCTGAGTAGAATGATTCGAATAGATTGAGCGCAAAAACGCTGCGACTATTCGCCATTCGATAGTCGAAGTACTGGATAGAGCGCAAAAACGCTGCGACTATTCGCCCATTCGATAGTCGACGTACTGTCTCTTTTAAAAATACTTCGACTGCCTACTTCGCCACCTAAAACCTACCGAATTGCTTTAAAAGACTATGGGAAAGTCCCATAGGCTTGTTTTCCAAGTTTTTGATCGAATAACAAGGCATTCGATCGAATGAAAATCCTTCGAGCGAATATTCGATTAAGCGCCTATTCGCCTGGTGAATATTCGCCAATTTGACTATTTGCCAGCGCATAAATTCGCCCAAATTGCCTATTCGATTCTATTGCCCAGTCGAATTTCAAGGGATTTAACCCTTGATGAATTTGCCCCTTAGAGTTTTTGCATAGGAATATCGCAAATCGCTAGCAAATAATAATAAGACAAAGCTAATAGAACTAGTAAATAATAAGAAAATAGAAGAATAGAATATATGTATATATCCGCAATGCATACAAAAATCAGAAGTTTTGGACCTGTTGTGTCAAGATTCCAATTTGTGAATAAAAATCACCTTGTCGAATGGGGTTTGTTGCTCCTGTGATTATGTTCTGTGTAACTTTTGTCCTTGCTTTGCTTTTAAGAGAGTTTAGCATGTGTATGCTTTGAATGGAATGTATATTTATATATTTGCACATTTTAAATGTTGCCCTTGGAACACATTTCAAATGAAAAATGTTGGAATATTTTATATTGGTTGGTTAAATGGATTTATAGTTATAAAGTTAGAAGTCCAGGCAAGGGCCTTCCCATGAAGGAGAGCAATAATATAAGCAACCTTTGCTCTCTCAGAAGTAAATTGTACAAGAGCAAGTTTAATATCCCGGTGCATCTTACAAAGGCTCATTATGATGAGATCTAGGGCATGCTCTTATTTGTTTTTCTAGATATTTTTGCAGCAATAACTGAATGACTGATACAGCTGGAAACATTGGTATGTCAGTCATCCATCTGCAGAATATCTATGATAGCAAATAAGAGCTCATCCAAGATCTCTTCAAAATTACCCTTCAAGCAGGTCGCTAAAGGTCCCCATAGACGCGACGATTCTTCTTTGGTGAAAGACCGATTTCAGTGCAGTCTGACCAATCCGTCAAATTATCTGCGGTTAGTGGGATTCGCACGATCGTACATCTTACGATTTTTCGGTGACATCTGTCAGAAAATTGATCGGCCAGGTTTAAAAATCTTTATAGGTTCCAGTGCAATCTATCTATGTCTGCAGGGCCAAGCAGGCAGCTACTCTTCAGTTTTGCAGGCAATATTGCCTGAAATGGTGTTTTTAGTTGATGGACAAATCGTACATTTAAAAAATCATTTCGAGATAATCATGGATCTTTTAAAAATCTTTACATCTATGGCCAGCTTAACATTCAAGCCGGTCACAAGCTAAAAGGGGCCAGGAATAAATGTCGAACTAAAAAGGGTGCTTGGAAAAAAAAGCCCCAGAAGCTCTGAGTTAAATTAATGAAAGCAGTACTTTCTTTCTCATTGTCTCTGCTCTCACTAATTAAATTCTCTGTTTTATTTTCACCATGCTGAGAAAAGCAAAGAAAAGTGAAGAAAGGTATCTCTTTCTAAGAGTCTTATAATAAGGTTTTCTTCCCCCTCACTGCAAAGTCACCTATGGGAATAAAGGTAAACTCTTAGAGAAGCAGCTTTAGGTGAAAGATTATTTTATTGTTATTTATGTATAGTGTGCTTGCATTTGGATCTAGCACGTGCTGGGCATTCACAAAATCCTTCTGCTAACATTTAAAGCCTTATCTCACTGTATGTTTCTGGCTGTTTTCTCCTCTCAGAGCCAGCTTCTTTTCACACATCTACATCTACTGCCGTCTCTCGTCTCAAACCTTTCTATTTTCCATCCCTGAACTCCTCTGTAAGGAGGGCTCTCTCAAACTCAAACTGTACTCCAGTAAGAGTACCTTCTGGAGCACTAGAACATTAGTCTAGTCTTGGTACCTATTAGACACAGGGCCGGATTTGGTCCTAGCGCAGGGTTTCCTGCCCCCCCCAGCGCATGCGAACAATCGCCGGAGCTCTGGGGAGCTGCGTGTCCCCAGTGCTTCTCATTTGCCGCCTTAGGCCCGGGCCTTTGTGGCCTCACCACAAATCCTGGCCTGATTAGACAATGCCTTTACCTTGTACACTTTTTCCCCTCCAAGCCACCCACCCACTTAGAAAATAAGATATCCGGGGCAGGGACCTCCTTCCCACTGTGTCTCTTACCACAGAGTACTTAATCGCTGTGTCCTTAAAGGAGAACTTACTCCTAAAAATTAGTATGGCTAATATTTTATACACTTAACTTATTGTAACAGCCTAAAGTTTCAGCTTCTCAATAGCAGCAATGATCTAGGACTTAAAACTTGTCACAGGGGGTCACCATCTTGGAAAGTGTCTGTGAAACTCACATGCTCAGTGGGCTCTGAGCAGCTGTTGAGAAGCTAAGCTTAATTGCAAATTATCAGAAAGAAAATGAGGTTGGCTGTATATTTTGAGGGGGTCCCTAAGCTCAGTAGCTCAGTAAGTGACAGCAGCACAGAGCATGTGCATTGAATCAGCAGAAAAGAAGATGGGAGCTACTGGGGCATCTTTGGAGACAGATCTTTAATGCTAAAGGGCTGTGGTTGCCTTGGGCTGGTACAGAAGCAAAACATAATGTACAACATTTCTAGCTACTTCTTTAGGTAAGCTTTAGTTCTCCTTTAAATGAGCTCTGTACTGTGTACATTTTATTGTGTGACTTGTTCTGTCTGTGTGTACTTTGATATATTGTTCTTATTTTTTTAATAATATTATTTATATTTATAAATAATATTTATTTATATTATTTATATTGTACTTTTATGCATTGTATGGCGCTGCGGCTCCTTAACCGCACTTCACAAATAAAGTTATACATAATACATACAATATACTGTATTGTGTTCACCGCAGTATTAGCCAATTATCTGCACACCTACTGAAAATCTAGAATTTAATTATTGAAAGTGCACTTTGATGAATTGGACACAATTGAAGTGAAATTTGGAGTCAGCATTTGTCATTTCCATGTTTTATTAAGGTTTCTGTATTGTCTGTCTGTTTTCTGAACCATAATAAATATCAGTACATTGTATCCACTTAAGGGTGCTTGCACGTGTGGGTTTGTTTGCAAATTACCTCTTCTGTATTCTGCCAGTGGTGAATGCAGTGATAAACAGCAGAAATAACCCAGGGGGGCACGCACCACAGGTCTTTTTCCTCTAAAGTGACGTGAACCTCCCACTCTACAGCTTTAGATCTGATCCAATAGTGTGTACTCTAAGGGGCAGATTTATCAAGGGTCGAATAGTAAATTCGAATCCCCCTATTCGAATGTAAATTTGAAAGTGAGATTTATTTATCCAAAATACGATCATTCATCACCCAAGATGCTGCCAAAATTCTTATTCACTCTCTCGTCATATCACGTCTAGACTACTGTAACTCTCTTTTAATTGGCCTTCCCCTCCAGTCCATAATGAACACTGCTGCAAGGCTCATACACCTCAGCAACCGCTCCTCCTCTGCCTCGCCATTCTGTCAATCCCTGCACTGGCTTCTGCTACCTTTCAGAATCAAATTCAAATTAATGACACTGACATTCAAAGCACTTCATAACTCTGCCCCACCCTACATCTCTGAACTCATCTCTATATACTCACCCAACCGCTTACTACACTCCTCTACTGACCTGCTACTCAACTCTTCTCTCATTACCTCCTCACATGCTCGCATTCAAGACTTTGCAAGGGCTGCACCCCTCCTCTTGAGCTCTCTCCCATGGTCTGTCCTATTTTCTCTCAACCTTTCTGCTTTCAAGAAATCTCTGAAAACTCACTTCTTTCGAGAAGCCTACCCTGACTCTGCTTACCTACCAAACACAACACCACATACAGTACCACCTTTTTCACCCACTTAATTCGATCTTGCCCTCTCCCACACCTTATGTATTACTCCCTTCCCTTTAGAGTGTAAGCTCTTCTGCTTAGGGCCTTCCTCACCTTTTGTACCGGTATTGATTGTGATGTATGTAACTACATATGTTCTATGTATAGAATTCATGTGATTTAGTTGTATAATCACATTTACTTTACAGTGCTACGCAAAATGTTGACGCTATATAAATACATGTTAATAAAATTTAAAAATTTACACGTCGAACGGTCCTAATCCGAATATTCTGCCGAGTTCATGTACAAGTCAATGGCAGAGGTCCATTTGGAGATGTTAATAGCCATCCTGAAATTCAAATATGACTCAAATTCCTAACATTCAAATAAAATACGAATTTTCGGGTCGGAACCATTAGATCGAATATAAGACGTTTGAATTTTTTTTTTTTTTAACCTCCCAGTCAAATTGTGAGTATATTCGAATTAAAAAACATTCACATAAATTCGAAATTCAATCTTTGATAAATGGGCCTCTCCATGTACTCATTTTTATATGCATATACTTTTTATATTAAATTAAATCATCCCCATATGTAATAAAAGGCACCAAGTTTACCACGATACAGTAACCGATAGCAAGCAATAATGTGTTTGCTTTAAAACAGGTGACCCTGCTTCCTGCTGATTATAGCAATCAATTGGATATTTTTTTCAGTTAACTGACAACTAAAAGTTACTTGCTAATTGGTTGCTAAGTGTTGACTAGGCCAAACTTTGCACCTTTTTTACATTTCCCCTTTAAAACTTAGCTATAACATTGGGTTCTGTTACTTTGATTATTTGTTATATCATAACACAACCATATATTTTTATGCTTCATCCTTCATTCATACCATAAAGCCCATGTAGGAAGGAGTTGCAAAAGCCTGCAAAGCAAATATGAATTCCTGTTTGACTAGAAGGTGAGTCTTATTTACAAATGTGTTGATGGCAGGTCTGACATATTTGTTTTGACAGCAGCTTAAAGGGGAACTATTAAAAAATTAATATTAGCTTCAGCATACTGAAATAAGAAACTTTCTAAATACAATCAATTAAAAAAATTTGGGTTTTGAGGGTTTTGTACCTACCAGTCAACAAAGAAATAAAATGGGGAGGTATTCTACTGATTAGATCAGGCAGATTTTATTGCAGGCCTAACAGCTTAATTGTGTTGGGATGATTGGGTAGTCAGGAAGTCTGATACAGAAGTCCATGTGTACACAATAGAAGGAAAGAAATGCTGTGTTTCTTTTGAAAGAGAACTCAGAGCAGCACTTCTTTGAGGGTTTACTGGTATATTTAGGTGGACCTATCTGTAAGGCTTACTTAGTTTTAACCTTTCCTTCTCCTTTAAAGTTAACAAAATCTAAAGGAAAATTTCTAAATGTACTAGTAATTACAGCATACAATTACAACAGATTTTATTATAGCACACAGTACCTTCCATGTTAAATAAGATCTGTTGGTACTAGTGGATTGTAGAACAAGGTGATTACCAGCAGATCACAAATCAGAGAGTAGAACTGCATAGTTTCTCCCTGGCCCATATAGAATGCAGATTCTATGGCACTGGGCTGGGATTAGAGGCTAGTGAGATATCTTTTGTGTTACAAAACCTTTCACTACTACTATTTCACTACTATCAGACTCAAAAAAATATTTAACTCTATTCTAAATGTGTCAGTAACACCTCCTTCCCACTGCTCAGTCATTAGGCATTACATGTGGTGCAAAGTGTTTGGGTAACTTTTATGTCCAGAAGCAATGAGTGATTCCACTCAACCCTAGATATAAATATAGTACCGATGAAGCTTCAACAAAACCAATAGGAAACATTATAGAATATGGGAACATTGGGAACACCTTCTGAAAATCAGCAAGAAAGAGGTTCTTTCAATGGAAGTACAAACTATTTTTTAATTACTTTACTGTTTATTTTCTCTAAACTTATAACAGGTGGTAGAACATAATTTCGGTATAAGCCAAATGTATTAAGCTTATGTTAAAGGGATACTGTCATGGGGAAAAACTTTTTTCAAAATGAATCGGTTAATAGTGCTGCTCCAGCAGAATTCTGTGCTGAAATCCATTTATCAAAAGAGCAAACAGATTTTTTTATATTCAATTTTGAAATCTGACATGGGGCTAGACATATTGTCAATTTCCCAGCTGCCCCAAGTCAAGTGACTTGTGCTCTGATAAACTTCAATTACTCTTTACTGCTGTACTGCAAGTTAGAGTGATATCACCCCCTCCCTTTCCCCCCCCCAGCAGCCAAACTAAAGAACAATGGGAAGGTAACCAGATAACAGCTCCCTAACAAAAGATAACAGCTGTCTGGTAGATCTAAGAACAACACTCAATAGTAAAAACCCATGTCCCACTGAGACACATTCAGTTACATTGAGAAGGAAAAACAGCAGCCTACCAGAAAGCATTTCTCTCCTAAAGTGCAGGCACAAGTCACATGACCAGGGGCATCTAGAAAATTAACAAAATGTCTAGCCCCATGTCAGATTTCAAAATTGAATACAAAAAAATATGTTTGCTCTTTTAAGAAATGGATTTCAGTGCAGAATTTTGCTATAGTAGCGCTATTAACTGCTGCGTTTTGAAAAAAACATGTTTTCCGATGACAGGATCCCTTTAAATATATTTGTGTTTGGTTCATTTAATTGTTTTATTGTTATATTAAAAAGCTTAACCAAATCCAAAGTTTACTTGGCCAACGACTTAAGGATCCATCACTGATTTATGAGTGCTGTCAGGCTAAGCATGGAACATCAATCACCCAATCAATGGAGCAAAGATACCTTTGGCAGGTAAATAAATTGCAAGCTGCAGCAAGATCACCAGTACGACTAAGCTTAAGTCCTGTTCTACACTGAAAATAATTATTCTAGCCTTTATTTACCTTTAGTTACATTTTCTAACTTTTAGGGTACGGTCACACTGGGTGATGAAAAATCGACTGCGGCATGGCACACAAGTTGCTTCGTATTCCAAAGTTGCCTGAAGTTTCCTTGCGAGGCAACTTTGGGCGACTTCGGAATACAGAGCGACTCGTGTGCCATGCCGCAGTCGATTTTTCAATTTAGCCGGTGCAAGACAGATGTAAGGCATTCGGAGAGATTGGTCGCCGCAAAGACGAGGCGATTAGTCGCCAGGCGACTGAATCTCCCCAAATCGCCCAGTGTGACCTTACTCTTAGGTTAGGCCCACATGGGCTAATAAGTCACCAACATGGTTTTATCTGGTGAAATTAGCACAGGTAGCAGTGTGTTTTTTTTAAAGGTGGTTGGGGTCTTATGGGTTTGTGGAGAGCATTGTGATGTTCTTTTTAAAGGGGACCTGCCACCAAAACATAAAAAGCTGTATAAAATGTAAATTTCAAACTGAACATGAAACATGCTTTTATTAAAACATCCATACCTTTTATCAACACATCTCAAATCTCAACATATCATGTATTGCTTGCTATGTACAAACTGTTCTCCTGTTAAAATCCCCGCCAATCGGCCGTCAAGTCACCCCCAGTCCACAGATGGTATCTTATATTTTTATGGTTTTCTCTCATGCTACCGAATTTTAAAAAGTATTGTACACATGGTAAAAAAAACTGTCATTGTGCTGTAAAAATATAATTATCAACTTGGACTATGAGCTATCTCCCATAACCCTGTATTCCCTCACTTGCTAAAAAGCCATCCAACCCCTTCTTAAAGCTATCTAATGTATCAGCCTGTACCACTGATTCAGGGAGAGTAGTCTTGAATATTTCCCATAATGTATCCATTACATCACAGAATTGGCATAGAAACATGCTAAATGTCATTTACAAGTGCAGTGCAATGTTGGATGCATTTTGCCATGTTTTTCCTCAGAATGTTCTCCATAATTCCAGTGTAATTGCAGCAGCAACTTATCAAAACACGCACAATTGCATACTCTTCTCTTGCAACACACACTTTGATAAAGTTGGAACACAGAAAGCATTGAGATCATAACGTCACCATTCATATCATAGATTGTCAGTTCCAGTACATCCGACAAAGTCAGCTATTACTGATATAATGCAATTTTGCCCCAGCCCTGACCTTTCTGCCCAACTCATCTCCCTTGTTCTTTATTTCTCACAATCTCCAAGCGGCTTTTAAGAAGGTTCTGAACTTTGCAACTGCACATGGCATCAAGTTAGATTTCTGTTTCCAAGGGGAACATGAACAATTTAACAGCCTTTTTACTGATGCATAGAAAAAAGCTCTGGAAATGTTCAGCTTTGGAACAAGTCTTATTATTGAACTATTGTGCGACTGACAAGAAATACAGAAGTACCGCAGCTTGCATTGACCTTCATTGGCCTTCAGCACAAAAACACAGGAAACAAACACAGTGTCTCATACATCTGGTTACAATGATTGTGAGTCAGACTAATGTTTAGTTGTTTTAATCTCTTTTCCCTCAAATGGTTAATACCTAATTAGTTCAGTTTAATGGCAGAGACACACGTGGAGATTCGGGTAGTCGCGCGGCAACAAATCACCTTCCCGCTGACTAGAATCTAAATCTCCGGCGGGATGGCACTCGGAGCGCTTTGTTTTCCAAAGTCCCCCAAAAGTTTCCTCGTGAGGCAACTTCGGGCGATACCATCCCATTCGGGCGATTTCAATTATAGTGGCAGGAAGGCAGTTCGGGAAGATTAGTCGCCCGAAGAAGAGGCGATTTGTCGCCGGGTGATTAAATATCCCCAAATATCCATGTGTGTCTCTACCCTATTTGATGACATCGTAAACTAAATCCCTTTTGCCACACCGTCCATGCAAACAAACTGCCTGTATTTGGAAAAAGTAAACAGTTAAGCTGGCCATAGATGCATAGATCTCATTGTACGAATCAAGGATTCATACGATTTTCGGAACATGTGTGGAGAGTCCCGACATTTTTCGTCCTGCGGAGATCAGTCATTTGGTCGATCAGACAGGTAAGAAAATTTCTGTCGGCTGCAGGTAATATCTCGGCGTGTATTGCCGATCGTACGATTCTCAGTGGGAGACTGTCACTAGCTTTGTCTATCGTACGATTGCTGTCAGGGGCAGAACATCGGCTGATCTGTTTTATTTACTATTTTATTTGGTCGGAATGGTAAGACTTTGATCTGAATGGTTAGTGGCAGGTCGGGAGATGGGAAAGTCCGATCGTACATTGATTCATGCGATCGGATCTTTGTGTCTGTGGCCAGCTTTACAGTAGAATAATCTGTCTATAGATCTAACTGACAACCTGTCAGTATGTCTATCAATCTATCTACTGATCTGCCGATATCTGTATATCTGTGTATGTGTGTGTGTCTGCCTATCAGTCTGTGCCTATTGATCCATCTGTATCTATCAAGATATATAACTGCTGGATCCTTCTGCGTACTGCCATTCATATTGGTGAGGTTAGGTAGAGGAGAAATGTACATATAAGGATACCTTTCCACAGTAAAAGTATTCAGATTGAAAGTGGTGCACATCCATCTAGTTTTGCACACACTGTATTTTACCATTCCTATGCCACTAATTATGCTAAAAAAGAAGTGCCACTTGAAGGACTGCAATCCACTTCAAATGGGTTAAAAAAAAATCCTGTGACCAGAAAGGTGATCATTGACGTTCGTGATTCAAACTTTACAAAAATACAACATATGCATTTTGGTTATATTGGATTCAATTAATAGCAACGCAAATAGGGTCATCTTTCGTCTTGATCGCTGCAACCCAACAGTTTGCTTCCTCAAATAAAATCATTATAAAACCCTAATACCGGGGTTCAGCATTTAGTTGACTAGAAAGATGATTTATTGAATGGGGCTGAGCGGTCGATATTGGTACCAATCAGTGGCGTAACTAGAGTGCGCTGAAGAAAAAAAATCTTCAGAGGGGCCCAGCGCACTCCAATCCCCATCCTCTCGCCCACTTCCCACAAAGATTCCTCCCACTCCCTTCTCAGACTCTGCCTCACCCAGAATCAGACACGATCTGCTTCCCCACGGCAGGTAAGAGAACTGCTGATTGGGGGGGGGTTCTTGTTGGCTTTCTCTATAGTTACGCCATTGGTACCAGTGACAAAAAGTAATGGTGGTGGGTGGAAGACCTTAAAGAGTTCAGGGGTCTAATATTTAATAAAAAACATTTTTCAGTTATTGTTTCATAAATTGTACAGTTAGGAAGAAGACAACTGGAGCTGAAAGTGCTAAATATTTGTCAAAAGTGTTGTAGGAAAAGAGTGTTTTTGGGTACCTAGAGCACTGGGTTTATTTTTTCTTGGGGTAAAATCTAATTGCACCTCAATGGAAAGGGGACACTGTGCTAGGGGAAAGAATGACTTAGGCTGTAGGAATGTTTAATATAGTCAAGGGGATTGGGTGAGTTAGAGCATTATGGGGAAGCTATTGTATACAGGGCATTTAGTTTACAAAAGTGTCAGGAGGGAGAAGTCATGGGGCACATAATATACTGTCTAACAGTAACTAAAGATCTAACTCTCCATTGAATTATGTAAATACGAGAGGGGCACATCGTAACCATCACTGCCTGCTTGCATGGAGCTTGTATGAAAGAGCTGGAGTTTATTGCATATACAGTACAGAAAATTATAATATTATTGGTAGTACCAAGACCTGGTGGGATTAAACATGTGACTGGGCTGTGAGCCGCATCACGTCAGCTGCCTATGGGCAGCAACAGGGGCCAAATTGCTCCTGTAGTCTGAGTGAAGAAAGACATGTTTTACTATTAATCAATCAAGTGTTTATGACGTGGAATATTTCTATGTGATTACATATCACTGCAATGCAGCAACTCACTGCTGAGAATTGTGTTTTACCAATATTAGGTAGATTTGAGATCTGTGGGACCCCATAAACCCAGAGGGTCATGATTTGTTTATGGCATTGTGGCAATGTTTGTGCTGCTAACTGGCTTTTGTGGGAAATATCAAATGGAAAGTGTGCACTTCAATGCAGCTCACTTGCAGCTGTATGTCATTTCAGCTTGTTGGAAATGACAAACCATTGTACATTTTTTAAATGTGACCATTAATTTTCAGAATATCTTTCAAGTTAACACTGAATTATGCACTTAGTAAGGAATACCTATAGAACCCATGCGTCAAAACAACTGTTATTTAACTCAAAATTCAAGGAATCCTCAATCTTTCACTATTATGTAAACCCTTGGTTGTAGACACAGACAATGTAGGAAGGAAGGGCCTAATTGTCTGTTTCAGGGGAAGTAAATCTTTTACAATAAGTGTCTACGTACAACTGCTTGATGGTGCAAGGATCTTCCTATGCCTAGAGGTTAGGAAAGGAAATGCTATGGCTTACTTGCAGATAAACATTAACATTATTTTCCATTGCTGCTGGGCAGGTCACAGGTTGTCCAGGATATTTTTAATGTCCTTATTCTGGTTTATCAGACAGAAAAAAAGAGTTTTGCATATTCATTCATGAAATAATACCCAGAAAGTCACGCAATTTCCCTCCCCGCCCCTAATTTGCATATGCAAATTAGGATTTGGTTCGGCCGGGCAGAAGGATTCAGCCAAATCCGAACCCTGCTGAAAAAGGCCAAATTCTGGCCGAATCCCGAACCAAATCCTGAATTCGATGCATCCCTAATAATCACCCAACATATATTGTCTCCGTCATCAAAAACACCCATATATTTTATCTTTTGCAAACATTAGCTCTTTAAAGTGGACCTGTCACGAAGACACAAAAATCTGTGTAATAAAAGTCCTTTTCAAATTAAACTTGAAATCAAATTTCTATTTTTATTAAATTATTCATAGCTGTTGTAAACACATTTAAAAATCTCAGCTGTCAATCAAATATTGTCTACACCTCCTCTATGCCTCAGGCTTTAGTATTCTCTAATACAATGTTTCTCAATGTTTGTCTTGGGGCACTCAACTTAAATCTGAGAATCACGTTTGAAACCCAGAAAATAGTTGATTGGGACTACCCTAAAGAGCATGGAGATCTGTTTTGATTCCTAAGCCATAAGTTTAGAATCCTTGATTTACATCTGTGTTTGGGTTACCTCCAAATTCTCTGACCCACTTAACCAAATATTAATCCCTATCTCCCAAAAGTCTCCTCTAATAAATATATATGGTCTTTATTTTTCCTCCTTTCCATTTTTGTATTTTCTTCCATGTACGTTCTGTCTAGCAGAGGAAGATGTGTGGTATTGGTTCAAGCATAGAAGCTTATATTAACAGAAAGTCTACTGACACTTGGGCCCACTAGGTTTTTCCTGGTTTCATGTTTGGGCATTCTGAATCTGGTGCAGATTGTCATAGATATCTTTTTATTCTCTGCCCAGCACATAGATGGCCTGCACACACATCCAATGCCTGTGAATCACCAATATTCTGCTGTACACTGTTTGTGCAAATATATGCTAGTTAGATAGAAGGCAAAGTGTGGGTAATTACAGATTCTGTAAGCAGTTGTCTGCCACATATACCAACAGGATTCAAGTGGAGTTACACAAAACAATAGCATTTTCCTAATTTTCTGAACTGGCAGCATGCAGAACAAGGAAGGACATGGCACTGCAAGGCTCTGATTTTTGAATCAGGGTCTATTTGAGGTCAGACACTGAATGGAGGAGGAGGGTGCTATAAAATGTTGTAGCCTTAGTTCAGAGCTAAAACTCTGGGGAAGATTAAAGAGATATAAACATATATTGGGAGAAAGAGCTGGCAGCCCTGCTCTGATTTCAAAGTCATTTATTTCCTGGTCGTTAATAATTTGTGTAATAAAACATTTTGTGCTTCTCTCAGTTAGCCGGCCTCCTTGGCACACAGTTACTGGTGTGAAGCTGTTCTTGGAACATAAATTATTCCTTTCTTATCGGTTAGCTATTAATTTTTCATGCTGCTTCTACTTCACAGCTGGAATGAGAGCCCAAAGCAGTGAAGAAACTGATCCTACACACCTGTTCTGTGTGCTCCCTCCTAATCATGCAGCAAGGCTGATCAATCTGCAGTCCTTCAGTTGTCATCTTCTCCCAGCAGCCTGTCTGAGGATGACTGAACTATTAGTATAGACCCTGCTGGAGAACCAGAGTAGGTCCCAGCACTGCATTGGAAATACCCAGTTAGGGCCAGCTTTTGAGATGTAGGATCTGCCGTGAAGCTTTGCACGTTGCCATATAGTATTATAAACAGTATACAGCAAACCATAAACCAGATATTGTTAGACATCAGCCAGTGAATACAAGGTTATTATATTGTATAAAAACTGTATGACTTTTTTTGCACCCACTGTAATGTTATTTGCCCTAAAGTTGGCTCTGTATCTGGCTGCATTTGCATTGTGAGTAATAAAGAATTGCATTCAGGGATTTCCCTTCTGCACAGAGCTTTGTCATGAACCAGTGTTTTGAACACCATGATATTCGTGCAGTCACTAAGAGTCAACAGACGCTATCCACTTTTTTTTTATAATATCCCATTGCTCTGTTAATAATTTATGTATACACTTAAAGCAGTAATTCCTCTTGGTATACCTCTAGCTCTTGGCAGTGTAGATTTTCAATCAAGCAAACTAAAGAGCTTTCCAGATTCAGAATCACAATGCACCACCCCATGCTCATGAATGAATGGAAAATCCTACAGTCCTAAGGCCACACCTTAATTGAATATTGCATGGAGCACAAGGGGCACTCATTCAAATTAAAAGGGAAACTCTCACAACAATTGGCAGCACCTCCACTTGGAACATTCTTTTCCAAACGTAAGAAAATTTCATATCTCAAGACTCCTTCCTTGCTGTATATGTTAAGGTATGTTCAACTGGACATCAGAGGAGTCCTCTGACTCCAATGCATATATTTTAATTTCTGCAGTGTTGATATGCCCCTGATGCATTATTGCAGTGACATAAAATGCACTGGGTGTCAGATGTTGCTAAGTCATCTGATGTATGTGAATCAATTCTCTTTCTTTATTAAGATCTATTTTTAGTATAATCAAATTATTTACCTATTTACTAAAAGCTTAATAGTTTATTTTATGTAGGTATGGGATCCATTATCAAAACGCTTAAAAATATGAGAGCCATTTTCTATTTTTTTGACTGATTTCCTTTTTCTCTGTAATATTACAGTTTTAATGTATACTTGATGGTTACTAAGCTGCCATATCTATACTTCTTCATTGAACTATGCCCTGTTTATAAACCTTCATCATACACATAGACCAATATAGCACTTTCAAAGTTCAAGAAATCCCAAATGAAAATTAGTTTTAATCCTAGAAGTTGTCATTTTCATGGAATACCCATACCCTGAAGTACACCAACTTAGTTGTAACTACAGCCAGTCCATTGCTAATCAGCCCAAATACAGATCATTTGCTCATCAAAACATTCTTCTCAGCATATGTTGCCAGAGAAGACCCTCTCCTTGACAGGTGCTGATCAGAAGGCTAAGTTATTAACAAAAGTGAAAGTGCTTGTTTGGACTCATTATGGATATTCACAAAAGATACTTGTCGGGAGCGCCAATGCACCCGGACAGTCTGCTCTGATAAATGATACACAAGTGCATGCATAAACACTAAGAAACCCTGAAACTACTGTTAGTAGTAGTTAGTAGTTAATGTTGATAATATACAGTTTTCAGTGATGTAAGAAGGTTCCTCCTAATAGGCCTCCACACATTCTGTGGGATAACAGGTCACATACCTGTACAGTATGCATAGAGGGGCAGCATATATGTACTGATGACACAGATAATGGTACTAAAATATCTACTTTTAAAATCGTATTTATGTAGAAATGCCTGGGGGAAAAAAAGAGTAGCACAGACACAGGGGCAGATTTATCAAGGGTCGAATTTCAAAGTGCTAAAACTTTGAAATTCGACCATCGAATTGAGGTTTTTTTTTTTTTTAAATTTAGCTGTTTTTGATCGAATTACAATCGTTCGATCGGTCGTAGAAATCGTTTGAATAGAACGATTTAATCGAGCGATCAAGCAATTTTCAAAAAAAAAACTTTGATTTTTAAAGTCTTAGCCAAATGTTGGCTATAGGTTCTAGGAGGTCCCCATAGGCTAACATAGCAATTCGGCAGGTTTAAGATGTCGAGGTCGAAAGTTTTTAAAAGAGACAGTACTTCGATTTTCAAATGGTCGAATATTCGAAGTATTTTCAATTCGAATGTTTCAATTCGAGTGATCAGTCAAAAAAAGAAGATGACCAATTGGCTGATTTTGCATGTATTTCCATTCATCACCTAGTCAGGAAATATGCAAATACATTTTTGGCCCATTTGGCAAATTGTATGGATCCTGGTCCAATGAAAAGTTCACAGAGACGTGACAATACCAATTGGTTGGTCATGGAATGCACTTGCACTTCAATGCAAATGGTAATCAATGTACTGAACATTTTCAGAGTTGGAATTGTGTCATTTCTGGTCAAAATAATGTCTGTCATGAATCTATAGGCACACAGTAAACTGCTTACTTCAAGGAGATGGTATCTCCAGGGTTCACCAGCATCAATAGATAAACGTAAGCAAGATATACAACCAGGAGGTGGGGAAGGAATGACTATGCAACTGTGTGGAAGTGCAAGAAGCAGCTTTGGACACAATTACCTTTAATAAATGCCATACATTTGCATGCCTATATTTGCTTTAGGTCCTTTTACATCAATGGTGCAGGGGGCTTCTCTATTGCTTCTTCTCTCCTTATCTTTCTCTCTGTGTTCCTGTATATCAGCACTCTCTTGATATTGCAGTGATCCCTCTGACTGGGCCATGAGTTCTCAATGCTGGAGCTTCCCTTGGAATTTCTCTTGCTGTTGTGGAGGCTGTAATCTGGTACTTGATATGTTACTGACCCACCTTACCAGGCATTAACTGAAGCTCCAGCAAGTATTATGAGTTGTAGATCTTCAGCTAGGGAAAATGTCTATTTTAGAATAAAACATAAAGCTGTAATCTATTCTTGAACACCTTGTGTTGTCTACAAAATTTGATGGTAGAGAAAGAAAAGCGTGTGGGTTTTAAAGCTCAATTAGGAAATACAATTGGTCGGGGGAAGGTTGAAATTTAAAAAAGTATTGTTCTTTATGGCAGATAGTTCAGGCTTTTATGGCATCTGGAGAGCTAAAGTGTATGAATTATGAATGGTGTTTGTGAAACCTGAAAGTAGTTGTACAGGTTCAAATATTTTTTGTCATTGTCATAAACTGGAAAGCCAGCCGGCAATTGTACTATGATATAATTTAGCAGGACTTGATAAGTGGATGTTTGACTATATTGCCAAAAGTATGTGGACATCTCTTCAATTAGCAACACAGGTGCTACTTACTACTTACTTCATACAGTGGCATGACAATTCTGTGCTTCCTGCATTGTGGCAAAACAGGAACGTCCAGATGCACAAATTGAGGTTCTCACAAAACTGCTGAGATGGGGGTGGAAGAGCATTACTGGCCTATATAGAACCTTGATTTTAGCCCAAGTGAACATATTTGGGATATACTGGAAGACACAACATCAGTACCCAACATCCCTAATCCTCTTGTAGCTGGAGGCAAATCCCACCAGGAGTGTCCCACCATCTAGTGGAAAGCCTGCTATAGCAGCAAAGGTTTTGCTTTTTAGGTTATTTTTTAATACCATATTCTAGGCATTCTGCAAAATGGAATACTCCCCACACAAATCTGTATAATCACTCTAACCAAGGCTGTAGATTTGAAATCCTTCCTTGAGTTCACTGAACATAGTTGTGATACACATGTGCTGAGCTGAAAGCATGATTTGCTTTTTTGTAGTTGTTATTAAGATACATTTTTTGTAAATAATAATAATACATATAATTGCCTCTTCAAAAGGAATATCATGTCTGACATGATTACCAATACCTGTATGATTTGGGCAATATATCTTTCAGCACAGTAGTGTGGTGATTTTGTCATACTAAAACTGTTGAACGTGCCAGTGCAAGTGTTTGTGTGTCATGCTGTAAGCAATGTAAGATTAACAATCTTTGGCAGGGACAGGTTAATGCTCTCTCTTTCTGCCATTGATTTTCTCTGTGCCATGTGAAACCAGCAATCAGCCTGTGTGGTTTAAAATTGCCCTGAAATTGGAGCTGAGCCTTGAAACAGCCACCAACATGTTTCAATTAGCAGACACTATATTGGGGATCCCACCCAAGGGGAAAAACAGCCTTCCACACTTTGACAATTACCATATATATAATACTGCATCTATATCCCTCTTAGTTCTCTGTGCCACTCAAAGTCTACAGCACTCATCTGATATCTGTTTTCTGAGCAAAAAACAAGAAACAATCTGAGTTATATGCTTATCCATAGACAGTCTGCATATATTCTTTCTATGGATTTAAATGCACAATATGGCCAAATATGGCTCTATATCCCAGGTCTTTCCAACATTTCATCCCAAAACCAAGAATATTAATATTATGTTTTCTCTTTGGGGCTATAACAGCCCCATGTCTTCTTGGAATGCTTTCCACTAGATGTTGGAACATTGTTGGTGGTATTTGCTTTCATTTAGCCAAAAGTGAATTAATGTGGTAGTGCACTGATGTTTATGATCAGGCCTGGCTCACAGTTGGGGTTCCAATACTACAAATATTTAGCTGTGTTGGGGTCAGGGCTCTGTAGAGGACAGTCACTTTTTTCCACTTCCATCTTAGCAAACCCATTCAGTATGGACCTTCCCCAAACTGTTGCCACAAAGTAGGAAGCACAAATTTCATTGTATACTGAAGTGTTATGTCTTGCTTTCACTGGAGTCAAGATCCCTACACCAAACCATGAAAAACAGCCTCAGACCCTTATCCCTTCTCAATCAAATTTTACTGTTAGCACAACATCAATAGTGTCCTCATGGCATCAACTGAATTCAGTCATTTTTCAAACTGCCAAATGGAAAAGTGCAATAAATGAATCCAAAAAAACAATGTGTGCAACTGCTCCAAATTTCAATGGTGGTGACATTTATACCGGCACTTGCCATTTTGCAAGGTGAATGAAGGCTTGCGTCCCATGTCCCAATAGTCTTGTCCAATCTCTGGGACTCAGCAATGAGTCTTCCAAATGAGAACATGTTTTAGAAAGAATGTAAGGATGCTTTGCAAAATATTTGTCTGGATACTTTTGCCATATAAGGTTAAATTGAGACTTGTCACTGCCCAGCAGTAAGAACCTCACATAGGAACCTAGTGCTTCTTAGAAATAGGAAAGTAGGATTTCTACTAGACAGACAGTGTAGTTGGCTGTACATAAGGGTCAGCAATGACACAAGTGAGTACCATGTGACCTGTGCCTTATTGCCATATGGGAGTGAATGGAACAACAATGTGCAGGGTTCAGGCTCAGAATACTCTGCATGCTCTAGCCCAGGGATAGGTGTTTGAGCCGAGAGACTTGATCTAGTCCCAGTGTAAAGGATAGTTGCAAGGAATCGAATATTTGTTGTGTTTAGAGAGGAAAAATATTGGTGTAATTAGGTTAAATGGTGCTAGGTGAGTTTGTTTTCGCATTTCCTTCTCCTTTAAAGCATTGTTTTTACTAAGATTTCAATTGTTTTTTTTTAAAGGATTTCCAAAGAAAACTGTTTAAAAAAAACTTGGTTGACTAAATGGTGGGATAAAAAGTAACGTGATAAATGAGAGAATAACGTAATTGTACTTCATCATAAAGTTATCTTGAAGCTCATTCTTCGTTCTTTAGGAAGCAAAGAGGCCACCAGTTTACTTCAGGCAGTTACTGATGTGTTTTAACAAGGTTTTCCCTGATGTTTGGTATCACGGTGTGGGGCATCGGTTTCCATGGAAAAGTAAGGAGGAATGAGGTAAATGGGCCCTGCGGGTTAGTAAGTACAGGACTTGCTCTTTATCCAAATTAAAACACGGCCCTGCCAAATGAATCTTTTCTACACATTTGTCCAAATGGTATGTGATGCACTCATGTTATAGTTGGTGTTGGCAAGGAGACTGCTAGCAATCTACAGCTTGAAACCAAAGACGGCCCCCTGGGAACATTGCCTGTTGACTCACACTGTTTCCCTCAGAGCTGCCGGATTGGAGCTGAGCATTCGCTCTGTGCGTCATGGCAAGGACACATGTGGATTCCAACAGCTCTGCAGGAGGCCACAGGCTAGTTAACCCTCTCCCCTAGAAGCACTCTTACTGGCTGGGTTATCATCTGATCTCTTAGAACAAGCCAAGGTACTTGCAGAAAAAAAGCAAATCAGACAACAAATGCACGAAAGAACTTGGCTTTTGATGCACTTGTGTAACACGACTACAAATGTCCTAAATCAAAAAAATGTAAAGGTTAAACCAGCAATCAGCATGAAGCATATCTTATAGGTTTCTTTTTCATGTAAAGAGGGTGTCTGAATCATGACACTGAGCTTCATTTTTTCTGTATTTTTTCTCTGGTTTGTTGAAGCAATCCAGCTTTTTGGGGCCAGAGGGCAATAGCCCCTGGGATTGCTGAGATTTGAAAGATTAGATCTCCATGTGGAGACTGAGTGATTACATCAGAGGGTGACGCCTGCAGCTGCTGTTGGATCTCTTGAAGAGAGAGGTTCCAGTTCACACTGTAAGTCAGGGCAATTCAGCTTGGAGCAGAAGTACAGTACAGAAGTACACTGTATGGCTATACCCCTCAAGAAGTACCGCAGCAATGAAGGGCTTGTTGTATTAAAGAATTCACCTCAGAACTCTAGATATGTATCATATTTACTGATGGGTCAGTCATGAACTCATTACCAGTCTTATTTTACAGAGAGGAATGATAAAATGCAGACCACATGGATGAAAGCAAAAAGTTTGACAGCCTACAAAAATAACATGACAACTTCATCATAATCTCAATGACACGATTGGCCCATGCCCCAAATCTGGCATAGAGGCAATCCAACCTACAGATAATTACAACAATTGGATGTTTAATACATGGCCATAATGTTTTCCAGGCAATACATATGGTGTTACAGTCAACCCCCCAAGCTTGCTATGCAGTAATGCATGCTCCTCTGTTTATAGCAAGACTCCCTCTTGGCTTTTAATTAGTGAGGCTGGAAAATAATACACAGCAGGATGCCCTGAACACTTCAGGATCTTAATTCTTCCTCTGCAGTGAAACTAAGTCAAGGGGCAGGTTTTATATTTTAGAATGACATTAAAAGTATATTAATATTGAGTATTATTATTCTTTGTGTAGATGATACATCTTATGGAGAACCTACTAAATCACATTATACCATGCAACAGAGGAGACTGCAATCTCATTTCACACTCATACAAAAGTCAGTTTTATTAGAAGCCGATTATCATCATGCCACTATGATTTCTCCTGCCTGGTGACCCAATACCTATAGAAATCTAGCTAAAGAACATACAAACGCCATACAGCTGCTCTGGTTGGATTTAAACTCAGGCCACCAGCTGCACAGAGAGGAAGTGCTGATAAGGTGACAAACTTTGGGAATTTCTCCCAATTTATTTAAAAATCAATACTGGGAGCACATTTGTGCCACTATGAAATGCCGACTGTTTATTTACCCAAGGACATTTGCCTAATGTTTAAAGGGGAACTCCGGCTTCCAAACCAAAATTTGAGGCCCACATAACACAGAAAGCCCTAATATACCCATCACAGTTACCTGTTTCTTCAAAAAGTATGAATAAATGCCATTTTCTATCCTGCAATCCAGCTGTTTAACAGTTCTTCTATTTCTGCATTATTTGAAATCCTGGCAGGGAAGGAGGGACTAAAACACTGATGTTACAAAATGTAACAACTTCTCCACAGCTTGCAGACAGCATGAATGAACTGCATAACCCACAATGCACTGTGATATTCTGTTCCTTATTGAAATCAAATGTGCAGGGAATTGTGGGGTTTGGATGATGCAGGCTGAGGACAGATGGCTGTTGATACAGTACCAGTAGTCAGCCAGGTCAGCAAAGTAGTCAGACAGATCAGCAGAAGAGCAGGGGCTATGCTTAGGGGACTGTTCCAAACCATTAAAAATCATGAAAAGTCTGCATATTTATAAATTGATGTAAGTTGCTTGAAATTATGTTTACTTTTCCAAAAGCTTAAATTATGTTTGTGTGGCGTTCCCCTTTAAGTGCATCCAAAGTTTTTGTCATACACCCACTGAGCTATTGCATGGGTGAAAAAAAGGCTTGACACAAACTGCTTTCAGAGACAGATCCACAGTGACCTTATCGGAAAATATAAGTCAGATTAAGGCACAGGCTCACAGAGGCAGCATCTAAAACTGGGTGGGGGCAGAAACCAATTTACGGGACAGGAACTTGGGATATAAGATATTGGAAGGCTCATTTGCAAATGCAAGTGCACTGTGCTCCAACGGACATGTGTAAATGCATCTATACATGCTTGTTTGCCACATGCAGCAAGCAACAATGTTCTGCTTCTGCCTGCTCTGAAGAACTACTTGTGAGGGCATGCATAGTGCCACACAGTTAACCTCAGACCAGAATCACAAAGAAATACAAAATAAATATACATACAACATATATCCACATTTCAGACATGCAGTAACAAGGCATATGACATACCCAGATCAAAAGTGGACATTTTAGCCACTATATAACATACTCAGTTTCAGTTTTTCAGGGTGATAGGCTGCAAAATATCGTAATTTTTTTTTAGGGTACACGGCTACATTTCCTAACATATGGCACCTAAACTATTTCAGAAACAATGCAGACTATTTAATTGATTATATATAGAAAACTCCTTATTTCAGTATAATGAAACTTATAAATAATTTTCATTTTCGCTATAGTTCCCCTTTAAGAAACGAGCCCAGGAAAGTACTAGTGTAAAAATGTAGTTGAGATGTAAGAGACAACAGGCAGCCCTGATCTCCATTCTTTGTTAATCCTGGGTAGCATACAGATGGTCCTTTTTAGGTATCTCTGGTACCACTTCTAGTAGGTGTGTATATATTGCTGGGAGCTCCATAATTAAATGTATTGTCTCTTCCTGAAGCAGATGAGAAACAATTTGTGAGAATCTACTTTGAAGCCCAGTATGCTAAACGTATATGGCTTTCCATCCATGTAAGCAAATCCCTTGCATACCTCCACTACATAGAAAAGGGTAATTTACAGATGCCCTGGATACAGCTGACATCCAAGGGTGTTTCAGGGGGTCCTTGCTGCCCTGAGGAGGTCTTTCTGATGCTGCCCCCCTCGCACTGGTGCATACCATTTTGAGCGCTGGTTGAGTGTAGGGAGGGCCACATTGCTAGTGTGGAGAGCACAATTGCACTCTCTGCACTAGCAGAGCCGAAATTCCAATTTAAAAATTAGAATTTTGCCTCCTAAAGCTACCAGGAAAGGCTTTCTTTTGCCACCCCTGCTGCTGCCACCTGAAACGGGTTTCCCAACTCACACCCTGCTGTCATCTATGAAAACCATGGTGGCTTTGGACCAGCTTTTTGCACTTTGTACCCTTTTCTGATTTTTGTAAATGAGCCATAATACATTTGGGTTGTTAAATTCTTCCCATCATAGCTTTAAACTGAGCTACTCCACCACTCACTCACTTGGACACTGCCATTTAGCAACATTTATACCAGGTCGGTGTCTTTTGCATGTATGTCTTTCCTTTGTTGCAATCTCTTTGAAAAAGGAGCCGGTATGTTCTGAAAGCTTCCTACGATTATCTTCTTTAGTGAACAAAGTTATTACCTTTACAGGAAATGTATGCATAATTTAGAGAGGTTACCATGTAACTTTTTGATTGTCTAACACAATATGACACCGTTAAGTGCTACTGCAATGGAGACTGTCTTTATATTAAAAGTCTACAAAGTCTTTCTATACATACAGTAATACACAAAATGACAATAATGATGTTTCTTTTATGCATATTAATTGTGACATGTGTGCTTTTGTATTTCTAAGCAGGCCCTTATTATCTTTCTGATTGAACTCATCAGCTGCTGTATGCCATACCTGAATACAGTTTTGTACCACTTCAAATGTATCATTCAGTCAATAGATAGTCATAAATGGCTTTAAAGGATAGTAAACCCTAGTATGAACCAGGTCCTATTTGCATCAATCTAATGACAAAGTGTGAGTAGTTACGTAGCCACCAGCCATGGCAGACTGCCCCTGCACATCCAAATCAAATATGCACTATTTTGTTCGTTTTTTTTTTTTGGAAGAAATACAAAGTCTAGTAATGTGAAATCAAATAGAAAGGCAGGAAATAGGAGACATATTTGTGTAAGTATTTGGGTATCATTGACAAATTGGAGTTCACCAGTGTCAACAGTAGCAGATGTAGAATTACAAAATAAAAAAGTGACCTTTACAGTTGGTAGACAGTAGATCATTAGACATTATTGTCAGTGCTGTGTCAGTAGAATGTAGAGGGCAAAATCCATTGGATTGATTCCCTTTATTGACCTTCCTTTCACCTGACTGTCCCCTGCAATCAATATAGAGCACTGCTGTCAGATGCATCAGCTTTATTCACCAGTCTTCAGTGCTGTTCCACTAAAAATACTTGCACTGGGATCTTCTAAAACTCCAGAATTAAATTCAAAATCCCATATACCTAGCTCTTTAAAGGTCTACCTCTATTATATATCAGAACTTGTATTCCCTCAACCCCCATTCCACACTAGCTATGACTAACATCTATCACTTTCATTACCTTCCTCAACTGTCACTCTCAGGACTTTTCCAATGCTGCAAAGTATTCTCATTCCTCCAGTAGACAGAACCCTTATATATAAGACCCCTCCTGAATTTCTTAAAAGATTAACATTGTTTTCAAACAAATTGTCATTCTTGTGGGACCCTCTTGATCAACTATTTTTGGACTCCCTAACATCAGTCAGAGACCAAGATCATATTAAATATATACATTAAAATGGCCATTTAACAGCTTAACTAGGTACTAGGAGAATAGTCCAAACATGCTGGTTACTGCTATTCCCAAGAATTAACTGAATAACAAAAAAAGACTTTCATTGCCTCACTTACAGATTATTAAGTCACTGTGTACCAAAAATGGTACCAATTTATGAAAAAATGCACTTACTTTTTTTCTTTGACCATCCTGGTATGTGTTGAGTGTCCAAGCTATTTAATAACATTATGGGGCAGATTTATCAAAGGTCAAGGTGATTTTTCGAATTACGAGCTATTTTTTGTGTACTTCGACAAGGGAATAGTCCAAATTTGATTTGAATTTGAAAAGAATTCAAAAATTTGAAATTTATCATGTACCGTCTCTTTTAAAAAATTCCACTTCGACCATTGGCCATCTAAAACCTGCCGAATTGCTGTTTTAGCCTATAAGGGGCCTCCTAGAACCTATTTGGAGTCAATTGGTGGAAAAAAAATTTTGCACCGAATTCGAATGCGTTGTTCCTTCGATTCATACGATTCTAATTCCGCCAAATACAGACCTATTCAATCGAAAATGGAACTATTCGACCAAAAAAAAAAACCCTTCAACTTAATATAGGTTGGTATATGTAAATAAATATGCCCCTATGACTAATGTGGGCATAGTGTGGGAAAAATGGAAAACAGAGCAGAGAGTCTGAGACTGTTTACCTTGTAAACTCATTCTGGATATTTGCAAGTAACTACATTACCCATCCTCACCTGAACCAGAAGACAAATCCACCTCCTTATATTCCTATGTTTCAGACTCGGGGCAAATTCACTAACTTCCAAAAATTCGCCATCGACAGCTTCACTCACAGCACAACACTTCGCCAGGAGTAGATTCGCCACGATAACGCTAATTCACAAAAATCTGAAGGGCACCGAACGCTGGCGAGATGCACTAGCGTTACTGCGCCAAGCAAAGCAAAGTTGCGCTAGCGTTGCCTAATTTGCATACAGCGGGAAGTTAAAGTTCAATTGACGTATATGCAGCTAATACATTACACTACACAAGCCCCGGAAACCTTAAAGGGGTGGTTCACCTTCAAGTTAATGTTTATTATGTTATAGAATGGCCAATACTAAGCAACTTTTCAATTGTTCTTCATTATTTCTTTTTGATTTTTTTTGCCTTCTTCTTCTGATTCTTTCCAGCTTTCAAATGGGGGTTACTGACCCCATCTAAAAACAAATGCTCTGTAAGGCTACAAATGTAGAGTAATTGCTACTTTTAACTACTCATCTTTCTATTCGGGCCTCTCCTATTCATTTTCCAGTCTCTTATTCAAATCAATGCATGGTTGCTAGGATAATTGAACCCTAGCAACCAGACTGCTGAAGCTGCAAACTGGAGAGCTGCTGAATAAAAAGCTAAATAACTCAAAAACCACAAATGATAAAAAATGAAAACCAATTGCAAATTGTCTCAGAATATCACTCTCTACATCATACTAAAAGTTAATTTTAAGGTGAACAACCCCTTTAATAAAATAAAATTAATTTGTTATATAGCTGCTGTACACATGAGCCCAGCGTATAGTTTATGTGCCATTTGTTATGGAAATGTAGGGGGGAAGCCGGTTACCCAAAAAAAAAAATTGCGCTATTTTTCACCCTATCACCCTGAAAAAGGAAAAGATAACTTAGAAAAAGTCCTATCTACTCTATTGCACTTCACCTGGTCTGAGATGGTGAAGGCAAGCCTGGCACAAGAGGTAACGTTCAGTAAAATCCTCATCTTAGTGAATTTGCGTAGTTACGTCCATTCGCCAGAGCGCAAATTCACTGGGTTAGGGAGCGAAGTACCGATAGAGTCTATCTCCTTTGCTAACAAAGTTATGCCATCAACCGCTAGTAAATTGGCAAAGTACCGAAATGATGTTGCATTTTAGTCGGCGTTAGTCACTTCGCCCTTTAGTAAATTTGCCCCTAGGCGTTAAAACCTGAAAAGTTTTCTTTCTAACCCTTGAGGAGAGTAGCCAATAAAAGAAGAAATTATATAAAAAATAAATAATTATCTGCAACCTTTCTCTTTTTCCTTTGAGAAAAAGAAATGTGTTTCTCTTCCTGCCAGTGGAAGTAGATTAAACCCTTTGATTTTTCTGGCAGCGTCAAGGGAGAGGATGGCAGAGGCATAACAATAGTGGCAGCAAACCCAGCACCAATGGAAGAACAGGAGTTTAGCGTTGAACTGGAGCCCAGTGTTTACATGGGATATTGGGTTGGGTTACTTTAATCTGTAGTACAGGTATGGGACGTTTTATCCAGAATTCAGATCTTTTCTTTCATACCTTAATACTAGAAAATTATGTAAAGGGAATCTGAGAGACAGCCTTTCCATAATTTGGACAACAGATTTTTGGACAACAGGTTTCTGAATAATGGATCCCATAACCGTGGTGAATTCTGTATAGTTTGACGTGGTGATGGTTAAAACTAAAGGACACATGCAAATTAATTACTTGCACAGGGGCAAAAAAAAAACTAGACTGCCAGAATATATTGTTATGGTTTTACAATGCCAGTTGGAGCGATGCAATGTTTTATGGGAAATGAGATTATTGTACCTGCTTTTCTGTAATGCCCATTGTTAATAGGTGCTATTGTGATCAATTATACCTAAGAAAATTGTAAATAGCCCCTGGCTCTCTAATGCTCTCATAACATGGCTATTTAAATGCATTCCAATATATTTGCAAAGATTACTTTTTAAACATTAAGGACGTTCTGGCATCTATTTAATATGTAGATATACGGAATAAATTTTGTTTAATCTTTTCAAAGAATGAGTCTTTTATCTGGTATTATAATACTTTGCTATTGGGCTGAAAGGGCCTGCGGCGCTAACTGTGTGTTTGTTTGGATCATTAAAGTCTTGATCCTTATGACCGGCAACCTGATCTGGATATTAAAAATTCCCACAAAAACATTTTGTTGGTTTTATACCAACAAACAAAGTAGTACAACATGGCTCTTCTCAGCCATATTGGATTTTTACATTTTTACTGAACAAAGAAAACTCCCCAGTAACTTTGTTAAAATGAGTATGTTTAATACATTTTATTTGTTGAGCAATGTTACTTGCTGCTGAGCAGCACAGGGACCACTATATAGAGTTACCTTGGTGGCAAATGCTCAGGACAAACTTCCTTTTTTCTTTTAATGCCCCCCCCCCAAAGAATATCATCTCCAGAGTATAAAACACTAGTAAATAATAACAATATTTTAAAATGATTAGCCTGAACTGCCACTTTTGCATTGCTATGCGAGTGGCAACCGGGCAAGAGAGAATACAGAAAAAAATGGTGGAGAGAACATTGATACAGCCCAATGGCATTTGCCGATTGCTAATGGATTGATTTTAGGCAGAGCACACTTTTTTTTTGAAAAGTTGTTTTTATTGAACATTTTTGTAAACAGACATACAAGCACATACAATAAAGCAAAAAAGACAAGGGCAGGAGAGAAATAATAAATCAAGGTCAAAATACAATGCGGTATCAAGGACATACAGGAGCAACTCGCCCTACAGTATGAGGAATTGTGAAGAATGGTCACATCCACGAGCCAGACATCCTGGCTGAGATTCAAGGTACAGAGGCTGCATTGCAATAAAAGATAACACTCCTGTAATTAAACACAAAACATTTACCCAACTTGTTCTGGATTTTGTTGTTTCTGTACTAGGGGGGAAAGGAGAAAATAGGGGGTGTACTCAAGGGGTTGGCGGGGGGTTTCCTAGATCCAACATTTCCTCTGTGTGGGGCAGCAATGATGGCATATGGTCGGATAGCCACGGGGACCAGATCTTTCCAAACTTCTTGGGGCAACCTCTACACATATAGGTGATTGGATATAAGGGCAGTGAGGCAGTCACCAGTTCTATCCACTGCTTTTTTTTAGGTGGGTGCTCGGACTTCCATTTGAGAGCAATCAAGCGTTTTGCTTGGATAAACAGGAAATTTCACAAAGCCCTCTCAGTCACTGTGGGGGCCGTTTCTTCAACTTGATTTAGGAGTAAGACCAGTGGGTCCATAGGAATGATAAGAGCCGAGAGCCCGCTAACTTTCTCTGTCACCTTCTTCCAGAACATGGCGACACAGGGACAACTCCACACCATATGGATATAGTCTGCTGGGGATGAGTTGCACTTGGGGCACACATTCGGGATGGAGGGGTTCATCAGATGCAGTCTGTGGGGTGTTAAGTAGGTTCTATGCAGATATCTAAATTGAATCATTTTGTCTTTTGCACTTATCAGTACAGCCATGTGACTGTCTAGAACATCTTTCCACATATCAGGGGTAAGGTGAGGAGCATCAAGAGACCATTTAGAGAATAATTTTGGTAAAACTGGTTTCTGAGGTGCGTTTAATAGGGAGTAAAACTGTGAGACAGGTTTACTAAGGGACAAATCAAATGCCAAAACCTCCAGCCGTCTGGGTGTTGTATCAATTTTCGTGGTGCCAAATTGCGCTCTATAGGCATGTCTCAATTGAAGATATCTAAAAAACATGGTATTTGGTAACTGAAACTTCACTTTCAGATCGTCAAAAGGAAGCAGCTCACCCAATTCAGTGATTTGGCCCAAGTACTTAATATGCAGTTAGCCCAGAGTTGGACATCTGGAATAGTTCTCAGCTGGGGGAGATGGGGATTAAACCATAGGGGTAGGCAGCCAGAGTATTCATTCACCTTCTTGGGGAAGTATTGTAGGGCCATCTTCCACACTTGTATCGTACTAAGCATAAGTGGGGTTGTGGCGCTAATTCCTCCTTTACCCCGATACAGTAAATTTTTAAGGGCCTCATAGGAACCCACCAGTTGAGCTTGCAATATGGTAGCAGCGTTTTGTGAGTTTGGGGCACACCCCCACCAGACATTGACTAACTTAGAAGCAAGGTAATAGAGGAATAAGTTGGGGGCAGCCAGTCCCCCCATGTCAGCTGGATGTTGTAATGTTGTCAGGGCTGTTCTAGGAGAGGAGGCAGCCCAATAGAAAGTGATCAGCAATGACCTGAGTTTCTGAAAAAAGCTTGTGGGTACGGCCACCGGGGCTTGACAAAATATATACGTAAATTTAGGTAATAGTATCATTTTGAACAGGTTAATCCGACCTAGGAGTGTCAAGGGAAGGCTACACCATGCTTTAATTTTATTTTCAAATGTTGACAACAGTGGCTGTAGGTTAAGTTCTACATATTTTCCCAGTTCCTTGTGGATCTGAACGCCCAGGTATTTAAAAGAAGAGGACCATTGGAGGGGGGCCCTGTACCTATTTTTGTCAAGCAGGAAGTCATCTATGGGGAATATAATGGATTTGTTCCAGTTGACCTGCAAACCAGAGTAGGTAGTATGGGTGTCTAGCAATGCTAGTGCTGTATCTAGTGTATCATAAGGGTTTTCCAAAAACAGATTAGTATCATCTGCATACATTGCCACCTTCTCAGTATGAGGCCCCACCTGTAAACCCCTGACCTCCACTGAGTGCTTCATGAGGGATGCTAGGGGTTCCATTGCGATAGCAAACAGCAAGGGCGAGAGGGGACAGCCCTGCCTGGTACCTCTAAGACGCGAGAATGGAGAGGAGACATTTTGGTTGGTCCTAATCCTAGCTTTAGGATTTCTGTATATGGCTCTCACCCAGTTTCTAAAGTTCGGCCCAAGTCCCATGAGTTCCATCGTGGCCCAGATATTGCCATTCGTCAGAGTTGAAGGCCTTTTCGTTATCCAATGCAACAATGACCCTGTGGCCGGCGTTAGTGTGAGGTGCAACAATGTTAGTAAATAGTCTACGGACATTAATGTCTGTCATTCTACCGGTAATGAACCCTGTTTGATCAGGTGATATTATTTTGATAATAACCTGGTTCAATCTAATGGCAAGAATTTTAGCTAGGAGTTTTGTGTCTGCATTGATCAAAGATATGGGCCTATAGGAAGCACACTTATGCGGGTCTTTTCCCGGTTTCAAGATAAGGGTGATTAGAGCCTCACTCATGGTGTCAGGCAGGTCTCTCCCCTGTAATACATCATTGAATAGTGGGGTCAGCATCGGTACCAACTTCTTCTCATGTTTATGATATACCTCAGGGGGGAGGCCGTCTAGGCCGGGAGATTTTCCCGATGTTAGAGAGGCAATTGCTGCACTCAGCTCTAGTTCAGTGATTGGTGCCTCAAGTATGTCTGAATCGCCCTGAGACAGACTGGGTAAGGGAATGTTATGTAAATAGGAGTGGATCTGTGGGGCGGTACATGTTATGCGGGAGGAGTACAAGTCAGAGTAATATTCTTTAAACACCCTGTTAATCTCAGTCGGGTCAGTTACCAAAGAGTCGTTGCTGTCACAAATAGCAGGGATGCTCGTCAAGGGGGTTAATTCCCTGGAAAGTAAGGCCAATAATTTACCATTTTTGACACCTGTAGCAAATACGTTGGACTTTAAGTAAATTTGTGATTTTCTGACCTGCGTCAACTGTTTAGTATGCAAAGCCGTTTGGGCAGTAACCCAATCATGTTTCGTTTGCGGGTTGGGGTCCTGAGTAAATATCTTTTCTGCAGTTAGTGCCTGAGCCTCTAGCATATCAATTTCATGCTGGTTATTTCTGTTATGGGATTTGATTTGCAGGATATACTGCCCTCGAATGTAGGCCTTCAGCGAGTCCCACAGAATTTGGGGATTAACAGAATTACTGTTGAGTTCAAGAAAGGATTCGATCTCCCCGTCTACTGCTTCGGTTACGCCCTCTTGTTAGAGCCAGTACCTATTGAGTTTACATATTCTATCACTAGGTATTAGGGATGTTTCAATCTGAAGTAATACCGGGGAGTGGTCTGAGATTCCCCCCGGAAGTATGTCAACCTGGGTTGTCTGTAACAGAATCTCAGGGGACCCAAAGGCCAAATCAATACGTGACATAGTGTTGTGTGAGGCAGAAAAGCATGTAAATCTCTTTTCCCCTGGGTGTTTCTCTCTCCACTAATCAATGAAGTGAAAGGTTGACGCCCATCGAGGCAGAGAGGGTTAGGGTCTAACTCCAGGTTTCAGTCTGTCTAGAGGCTCAGACATAACAGAGTTGAAGTCCCCCATCAAAATGGTGGGTGCAAATGGCAATAGTAAAAGTTTTCCCATTAGGGTTGACAGCAGCGAGTCATTGAAAGGGGGGGAATATACACATTGATTATGTTATACATTTTCCCATTCAAGTAACAGTTTAACAATATAAATCGACCCTCACGATCCGTCACAATTTGAGACACCGTAAATGCACAGGTCCTAGTTACCAAAATCGAAACCCCCCTTGCATAGGAGGAGTAGGTGGAGTGATAGCAGGCCCCCAACCAGGATTTTCTCAGAGTACAGACCTTTTGGCCTTCAAGGTGGGTTTCCTGAAGAAGAATTAAATGTGGTTTAACCCTCCTAATCACCTTAAATACGAGACCCCTCTTTATTGGGTTGCCCAGTCCCAGGACGTTCCAAGATAAGTCTTACCTCCGCCATGGTCTAAAAGAGTGAGAAACCCTCAGGGAAGGAGAGGGCATACTCACGGGGAGGTAGAGGCCGAGTAGATTGTAAATAGCAGAGAATGAGACTGCCCGAGAGTAGATAGGTAAACACGAATAGGACCAGAACAACGACATCCAGAAAAAAGTTCAGCAGTGACAAAACAAAAAACATCCCCTCCCCACCCGTTCCACCCCAACTTGAGCGGGTTTCGTTCCAAAACTATAAAGCATAACTGCAGGGGGAGGAACCAAAGGGTGTAAAACGTAGTTCTCCGGTTCCAGGGCTTTGGACGATGTAGATCTTCTTTGCTTCTGACGCCGATGTCACTCCGAGACATGAGGCAGGAGAATTCCCTCATAATGGTATTAACATATCAAAACTGGAGAGCCAAATATTAGGCTTCAAGATGAACAGGGCTTGGTGGTCGTTGATCTCTCGGTTGTCGGGCGGGTAAGGGTGGAGAGAAACTTGCTTCAATCCAGCGCCGCGCTTCTTCAGGAGCAGTGAAGAAAAAGGCCCTGTCATCTTTTACCACTCGTAGACGGGCATGGAAGGACATGGAGTATGGTACTTGTAGTTTCCGTAGTCTATCTTTCACTTGATTGAATTTCAGCCTCTGATTACGGACCTCCATGGAGAAATCAGGATATATTGAAATTCTATGGTTCTCATATTGTATGGATCCAAGGATCCTGGCTTCCCGCAATAACGCATCACGATCTTTGTAGTTGAGGATGCGGGCAATGATTGGCCTTGGTGGGTGCCCCGGGGGAGGCTCTTTTGTTGGGACTCTTTGAGCCCGTTCAATTATGAAGCATTGTGAAAAGGGTTTTTTGCCAAAGGTATGAGCGAGCCAGGATTCTACAAAAAGTTCCACTTGCTTGCCTTCCGCTCGCTCAGGAATACCCACAATGCGGATATTATTCCGCCGCAGCCTGTGAGATTTGCCGAGCATGATCCTCTAGGGTAGCACTGTATGGCCCAGTCCTATCTTCTAGGTCTGATATGTGCCTCTCAGTCTCTTGAGTGCGCTCTCTAAGTTTTTGCACGTCCAGTTTTACTATATTAAAGTCTGTTTTCAGCTCATCTAGCTTATTCAGTACAGAGACGTGATTAGAGCCAAGTTGTTGCATAATTTCCCCCAGAGTGGGCTCTGTGGGGGGCTCCGCCTGGGTGCACGCCGCTTCCCCCAAGGGTACTGTAGTAGCAGCCATTGTATGGCAATCTGATGGTGGGGGGTCTTGCTCAGGTGTTCTGGCGTATTTACTGAGGGAACGCGCTGCATTAAGGCTCACCTTGCTTAGCTGCGCAGCACCTCGTTCCAGCTCTGCCGTCTCCCACACAGTATCAGGTGCCGCGGCACCATTTTGAGGAGGCGCATAGTGTGGCTCTGCAGATTTGGATTGTGCCGGAGTTTTTGCAGGGTTGTTTCTGCCCATGATCGACGGTACTGGACAGGCAGCAGGTACTTCACAAAGGCAGCAAGCGGCAATAGAGACAGATGGTGAGGGTTTGCAGGGTAAAATCAGGGATTTCTCTCAGAGCGCTCACACTTCCGCGTCTTACTCCATGCATCGCTGGCCACGCCCCCCAGGCAGAGGACACTTTAGTGTTTATTTTCTGCCCCTAAATTGACTTTAACTTATCCTTAAAGGGATACTGTCATGGGAAATAAACATTTTTTCAAAATGCATCAGTTAATAGTGCTGCTCCAGCAGAATTCTGCACTGAAATCCATTTCTCAAAAGAGCAAACAGATTTTTTTATATTCAGTTTTGAAATCTGACATGGGGCTAGACATATTGTCAATTTCCCAGCTGCCCCAAGTCAGTGCAGAATTCTGGTGGAGTAGCACTATTAACTGATGCATTTTGAAAAAAACATGTTTTCCAATGACAGGATCCCTCTTACCTTGTCATAAATGGCTTTTAATCAGTAATGTTAAATTAGTAAAAATATATTTACAAATGGCCTATTTTATATGAAAGATGTATTCATTATATAGATCTGCAGATAATTAAACCCATTGTATTTGATGTGTAACTTGGGCCTTTCAGACAGATTTATATAAACTATAGTTGTGTTTCTGAAGCAAACATAGTTTTTACCAGTTATATTTTAATTTCTTTAAAATACTTTCATTGTTTCGGTGTTACTGTTCCTTTAAGCAACATTCAGAAGTAAAAGGAGAAACAACACTAGTACGAAAAATGTTCTTGGGGTGCCAAATAAGTGCTGTGATTGGCTATTTGGTAGCCCCTACGTGGATTTTCAGCCTACATTGAGGCTCTGTTTGGCAGTACAGCTGGTTTATATACAACCAAAACTCGTCTCCAAGTCTGGAATTCAAAAATTATCAGCTTGAGGCCACTGGGAGCAATATCCAAGGGGTTGGAAAGCAACATGTTGCTCATGAGCTACTGGTTGGGAATCACTGTCTTAAAGGAACAGTAACATCAAAAAATTAAAGTTTTTTAAAGTAATAAAAATATAATGTCGTGTTGCCCTGCACTGGTAAAACTGCTGTGTTTACTTCAAAAACATTACTATTGTTTATATAAATAAGCTGCTATGCGGGTCGGGTAGCAGGTAAGAATGCAGGTTGCAGGACTCTAATGGGGGCAGCCATTCAAGCAAAGAATAAACAGTATATAACTGATCTGTTCTGATGAATCCCATTGTATACTACAGAGTTTTATCTGTTACTGTATCTGCTGTGTATCCTGTGCCTTTTCTCCTTTTTCATCTTTGAATGGCTGTCCCCATGGCTACACAGCAGCTTGTTTTTATAAACTATAGAAGAGTTCTGAAGCCATTACACCAGTTTTACCAACACAGGGCAACAGTATATATTTTCATTACTTTAAGACACTTTAATTTTTCGGTGTTAGTGTTCCTTTAAGAAAACTGAAGAGATCACAAAAAAACAGTCTTAAAACCTGTAGAAAATGTTCCAGCAATCATTCTGCATTTCTGGACTCTGGATGTTACAGGGTAGCAAGCCCCAAACGTCAGCTGCCACCCATATCTGAACATAGGACAGACTGCTTATAGACAGGCGCTGGTGCCAGGCATCTGGCTGCACATATCAATTTGAGAACTTAGCTGTCTACCATTAAATACCCGCAGCTAGTAAAGCCCAGTTAGTATGGAAAACCAGTACAGCCGTGTATCAGTGATGATGTGGGCAGACCCTCATCTTGCTCATTCATACAACTACTAATATATTTATGACTGGCAGACAATGGAAAGAGCCTGGAAAGATCACCGGAGCTTAGAGCAGACCATTAAGTTATTGATTTTGCTTACCCGTTGAGCCTCACTACTGCCCTCTTGATCTGTGCTATTTGTAGACTTTGTTCAAATGGCTCTCTACAGTATATGGGGGTGAAAGATACAGGCGTAAGAAAACAATAAGGATGAACTACAACTGTACTTGATTTGTCATCTGTTATCTGGAGCACATACTAGCATGATGGCTGCATGGCTGTGTTAGTATGCAGAACTCTATGCGTCTGTGCTCTGGAGCTTTTAAACGTTAATCCCCTTCATTATGCTCATTATTATTAACATGTATTTATATAGCGCCAACATATTTTGCAGCAATGTAAAGTAAATTTGTTTATGCAACTAAATCACATGAATTACATACATAGAACATATGGAGTTACATAAATCACAACCAATACTGGTACAAAAGGTGAGGAAGGCCCTGTGCAAAAGAGCTTACAATCTAAAGGGAAGGAATAAGACACAAGGTATGGGAGTGGGCAAGATCAGAATGAAGTGGGTGAGAGATGTAGTACCGTATGTGGTATTGCATTTGGTAGTTAAACAGAGTGAGGGTAGGCTTTTTAAGAGATCTTTTGAAAGCTGAAAGGTTGGAAGAAAGTCGGACAGACCGTGGGAGAGAATTCTAGAGGGGAGTGCAGCCCCTGCAAAGTCTTGAATGCGAGCATGTGAGGAGGTAATGAGGGAAGAATTGAGTAGCAGGTCAGTAGAGGAGCGTAGTAAGCGGTTGGGTGAGTATGTAAAGACAAGTTCAGAGTGCTTTGAATGTCATAATCATTAATTTGAATTTTATTCTGAAAGGTAGCGGAAGCCAGTTCAGGGATTGGCAGAGTGGCATGTCAGAGGAGGAGCAGTTGCTGAGGAGTATAAGCCTGGCGGCAGAGTTCATTATGGACTGGAGAGGTGACAGTCTCTGGCAGGGAAGGCCAATTAAAAGAGAGTTACAGTAGTCTAGACGTGATTTGACAAGAGAATGAATGAGAATTTTGGCAGCATCTTCGGTGATAAATGATCTAATTTTGGATATGTTCCTTAGGTGAAAGTGACATAATTTAATACTGTAAGTAATAAGTAAGTACACCATTTCTGTTTTAGAGAGGTTTCATTTGAGGTAGCGTTGCGACATCGAAGTAGAGATAGCGTACAGGCTGGAGGAGACCCGAGTTAGGAGTTTTGGGTTGAGATAAGGAGAGGAGAGATAGATCTGAGTATTGTTAGTCATAGTAGTGGAAACCATACGAGTTGATTAGTTTGCCGAGGGAAGAAGTATAGAGGGAGAATAATAAGGGGCCCAGGACAGAACCTTGAGGAACCCCAACAGAAAGAGGTAGGGGAGAAGATGCTACTCCATTGTAGGAAACACTGAAGGAACAATTAGTGAGGTAAGAAGAGAACCAGGGCAGCGCAGTGTCACGCAAGTCAAGAGGGACTGGAGGAGGAGAGGGTGATCCACAATGTCAAATGCAACAGAGAGATCAAGCAGTATTAGTAGTGAGTAATGTTTGCTGGTCATTAAGGTCATTAGTTTGTCGGGTTAGGGCAGTTTCAGTGGAGTGTTGTTGCAGGGGGTCCAACAGGTTGTGTCAGAGAGGAATGACGTTAGTCGTTAGTCGGTTGTAGACTAGACGCTCAAGTAGTTTAGGGATGAAAGGTAGCAGGGAGATAGGTAGGAGGTTATCAAGATTGGAGGGACCAAGACAGGATTTTTTCAGAATGGGGATGACAAGAGCATGTTTTAGTTGAGAAGAAAAGATTCCAGTTGACAGCGAGAGATGAGTTAAGGCTTTGATTAGACAAGGATTGATATTGCAGATAAGTTTTGAAGGAATGTGATCAAGCGGGCAGGTAGTAAGGTGAGAAGATGCCATAAGTTTTGAGACTTCCTCATCAGTTACCAGGGTGAAGAAGCACGGGAGAGACTGGGGAGTGTGAAGGGAGGGTGGTGGAAGTCTAGTGAAAGTGTAAATTTTGTTTTTGAAGTGCTCAGCAATATCTTGAGCAGAGACAGATGTGCATGGAGGGGGTGGAGAAGGGGAAAAAAGAGGTTAAAGGTGAAGAAAAGTTGTGCTAGTTTTTTAGAAAGGGAGTTAAGCTGGCCATAGACGCAAAGATCCGATCATAAGAATCATCGTATGATCGGACTTTCCCATCTCCCGACCTGCCACTAACCATTCCAATCAAATAAAGTACAAAAGAACAGATCAGCCGATGTTCTGCCCCTGACAGCAATCGTACGAAAGTTATGTCCGACCAAAGCTAGAGACAGTCTCCCTCTGAAAATTGTATGATCGGCAATACATGCAGAGATATTATCGGCAGCCGACAGAAATCTTTTAACCCGTCCTCCGATCAACCAAACGACCGATCTCTACCGGACAAAAAATGTCGGGACTCTCCACACACGGTCCGAAAAGCTGATCTTCGCGTCTATGGCCAGCTTTAATGAGTGAAGTAAAGTAAGTTTGTTTGGCTTGGGAAAGGCTGGTGTTATAGGAGCGCAGGGCAGATTTGTAGCTCCAAAAGTCTGATTTGCACCAGTGATGCTCAAGTGTGTGTGAATGTCTTTGGAGAGCTTTTGTATGAACAGTATGCCATGATTGGAGGGGTTTGGGTCTAGCACATTTCGTTTTTGCAGGAGCAAGCTCATTAAGGGCAGTGTTGAGAGTGCTATAGTAAACAGAGGTAGCCACATTAGGACAAGAGATAGCTGAGATATTAGAGTGACGAGAGTCAAAGGAAGAAGAGAGATGTGACACATCTACAGCTTGCAAGTCACGGTAGGTACGTGTTTGGGGGATAGAAGGGGGTGAGGATCAAGTTAGTGAGAGTTGAAATGTGAGCATATTGTGATCAGAGAGAGGAAGCGGTGAGTTAAGGTGGCCATACACAGGCTGATAAAAGCTGCCGACAGACCGAGTCGGCAGCTTATTGGACCGTGTATGGGGCCCTCCAACGGGCTTCCCGATCGATATCTGGCCGAAAGTCGCATGGCATCTGTTCGTTGATGCGGTCCCGCGATCCGACCGCCCGTTACCCACCTCAAGGTGGGCATTTCAGGGAGAGATCCGCTCAACGAGCGGATCTCTCCGTGTATGGCCACCTTTAGTAAGATTGGTGGTTGAGTCTGGTAAATATGAGATCCAGAGCATTACCATTTGAGTGAGAAGGGGAGTCAAAGCACAGAGATAATCCTAAGGAGGATGTTAGCGATAGAAGTTTGGAGACAGAAGGGTTATTAATATTGTTAACAGATATATTAAAGTCACCTTATAGGATGGACGGGGTGTTAGATGAAAGAAAGTAAGGAAGCCAGGCAGCAAAGTTGTCAAAAAATGAAACAGGAAAAAAAGAGCAATGAGCCTCAAATGAGGAGAATAATAGGGAAGGAACAGGTGGAAGAACTTCAAGAACTAAAAGTACAGCGAGGAGAGAGAAGCAATCCTACCCCACCCCCAGGTCTGTTTCCAGGCCTGGGAGTATGAGTAAGGTGTAGGCGCCCATAGTACAGGGCAGCAGGTGAAGCAGTGTCAGTAGGAGAAAGTCAGGTTTCGGTAAGTGCGAGTAGATTGAAGGAATTAGCAATGAAATGGTCTTGTATATCGGTGAATCGATCGGGTGTTCCAGAGTGAACAGGAAAGATTAACTGGGTTAATATAAGAGTTCTGTACCATTGAAAAAATTACACAGAAGGGAAGGAGCCCGTGGCATAACTGGGATGGGGAAAGGTCCAGGGTTGGGGGAAATGTCCCCCGCTGACAGCAATAGAAAGGAGAGATAGACTAAGTGAGAGCGGGATTTGTAAATTCTTAGCTAAACAGAGTACTTTATAAACTTGTATGGAGAGGGAAGGAGAGGAAAGTAGAGAGGCTGAGATTTCTCTATCTTTGTGACTGGATGGGGGATGTGGTGAAAAATGTTTTAGGAAGCATGAAAGTGCAAAGAGGAGGATAAAACGTTGTTGGAGTAAGAAGTAACAAACTAGCAGGTATAAACAGATCTGGTTTTTTTCTTGTCTAAGCTGGTTCACTGTTTATTGCGGGGGAGTCCAGACCCTTTTGCCTTGTCAATGCTTTGTCCAACTGCCTTGTATAACTGCCTATCACACACCTCAAGTTTACCTCCTGACCATGTAGGCAATATTGCAATAGCGATTGGGGGGGGGAGAAATACCACTATCTGCCTGTCGCTGCTTTCCATAAATATCCCATGGAAAATATGCTCCCTAAAGAACCAAGTGACATAAGCCGGAAAAGGCACGACTAGGGACTGAATGCCCCAATTCCTTTTTTAGACAGCAGAGAGAGCTACACTATACCCCACTGCTAAAAAGATGGGGAAGAAAATCTGCCAGGGAAAGTGTAAATGAGAAAAACCTCAAAGAGCCGCAGGTACCCCACATTATATATGACTGACAAGGAGTCAGACTGCATCTGACTCAATTACCAAAGATTAGGGGGAATCTGTATTTGAATTTAAAAGAGAACACCAGATGATTTCAGATGCGTCTAAATATGGAGTTATTCATTCTGCTACAAATATTAACCTACTGATCATCCATGTACTGTAGATTATTTTTGTGCCATTTGTCAAACAGGACATATTTTTAATAACAACACTTTCACTAAACGTATACAATATGATACACTGTATGTGCTTTGCCTATGATTTTTAAGGACAATTTAATGGAAATGACAAATTGATCCATGACATGCACGCAACAATAAAATTTACCTTTTGTATGGATCCTGCACAAACTACATTCTTGGATGTTAAAGGTATTAAAAGTAATAAATATTATAAGACTGACTTATATGTCGATATAGACAATTTTCTATACTTTAAAACATTTCATCCAAATAATGTATTTAGGGGACTACCACAGAGTCTGTACAAGAGAATGAAAGAATAGTATCCCAAATTAGATGTGGTTCACTAAGACTACAGAGTTCATCTTATCCTGCAGAGGGCCTATCCTCCAGAGGGGTGAAAAATATGGCCTGTGTTTAACTACAGAAAACAAAAAAACTTGCCTAGGGTAGAGGAGCTTGTCTTAGCACTGAGGTACCACTTGCCGGACTAGGTGTAGGCGACTGCAAGGTATGTGCCTGGCGCCCCCCAAACGTTGTGCTCTAGGCATTTGCCTCTTCTGCCTACCCCTAGTTCCAGCCCTGTTCACTGGCGTGCACCAAACCTTACCCAGTGTAGAGAGCTTGGGTGCACGCGTTCCTGGATCTGCATGCATCCGTACCCACCAGCAGCCTAGAAGGGGGCCTGTGTGAATGCAGCCTAGGGGTTCACTGGTTTCAGCCCCAATGCTCTTCTCAGCCTGTTCCAATGCAGTAGTGATGTGCGGTCCGGCCCCAAACCCGCAGGTCGGGTGGGTGCGGGCTGGCTCCTGCACAAAATCTTCGGGTCACCAGCTTCAGACGCCTAAATTTGTAGACTCCCGCCTATCCCCACCTCTTTTGTGACATCACTGCAGGGCGGGACTGTTGAGGACTGGGTGCGGGTTGGGAGGGGGTGGGTTAGAGTTGGATGCGGGTCGAGAATTTCTCCACCCCCACACCCCTACAATGCAGTGCCTATGAATGCAGATGCCGGAGCAGGCTGAAGAGAGCAGAGGGGATGCATCTTGCCCTGCACTTATTGTCAGGCTCGTTCCGCTTGCGCTCCAGCATGCGCCTCAATGACGTCTAGGAAGGCGCGCGGCGCCGCAGGCGCGAAGGCGCCGCAGCGTGGTGACGCAGGCGCAAGTGCGCCGTTGGGCGCTGCGTGGTGACGCAGGCGCCGGTATTTCTGCCCACGCTGGAAGCCTCTCAGTGCTCGGACATCGTTTTACCTACTCTAAGTAAGTGATTCCCTGCTCCTATTTGAACTTCTGCCTATTTGATCTACCGTTGCTGACCCCTGCTTGCTGCTTGACTTCGCTTCTGTGTAACCCTTGGAACTTTGCCTTGCCTTCTGGACCTTCTGTTGCCGACCTCTGCCTGACTACTCACCTTGCCTTTAGTATTAACCCTCCTGAAACCTTGCTGGACCTGATTACTCGTTGCCGACCTCTGCCTGACTCCTCACCTTGCCTTAAGTATTAACCCTTCGTCCTTGCTACCTGTTTATTGTTACTGGACTTGTGTTTGTTCTGTCTAAAGAACCTCTGCCAATCAAGTTACTGAACTTTACTGCTATCTAGCTGTTGTTCTGGTTTTCACCTTTCTCATTCCCTGGGAAGCCTGCTTGTGGTACAACTTGGCTCCAACCGAATCTACTACGTAAGGAGTGAGCGGTTCCCTACCTTCAAGCTTACCATTCTACCAGCGGACTATTCAACCGATCCACGACTGACGTAGAGGTGACTGCTGTACCAACGTCCTTGTGAACAAGTCCAGCTAAGTTCGTTCTCAGCTAATCCTACTCTTACTGTATTACAGCTGAAGCACACCATCAACCCACTACTCCACAGACGAGTGCAAGCTACCAAGTACCATAGGCTCCCATACTACGTCCTCATTAGTCTCCCTTAGTACTAATCAAGGGTGTACTGGTGGGGAAGCTGTAGGGGTAGCTCTCCTGTTCATCTTGCTCCTGCTTCCCTCATATTCGTGGTCCTACTTGGTTCGGTAAGTCTGACAGTATGTCCGAGCCATATCTACAGGAACCACATGAGGAAGCAAGTATCCTTGAGACTCTCTCCCAGCAGATGGCTTCCTTGACAAGGGCCGTGCGAGACCTGCAAGGTGGCTACCAGAGTATTTCGGCTCGACTAACTGAACTTCCTGCGGATGACGCTGACTCCTCTTCTGCATCCTCTTCTGGACATATGGAGCCAAAGATTCATCTACCTGAGAAGTTTGGTGGAGATCGTAAACAGTTTCGGGCCTTCTGGAACAGCTGCAGACTCCTATTTTCTATGAAACCTAAGACTTATGCCGGTGAAAAAGTCAAAGTGGGGGCTGTTATTTCCTTCCTACAGGGTGAACCTCAGACTTGGGCTCACCGTTTATTGGAGATAAATAGCCCTCTTTTGAAGGACGTTGAGACTTTATTTGCCGCTTTGGCCTCCATGTATGATGATCCACAGCGTCCAGAAACCGCTGAAGCTGCTTTACAGGCCCTCACTCAAGGGAAACGGCCTGTGGAAGATTACGCCGCAGAATTTCGAAGGTGGGCTGTGGACACAACCTGGAATGAGTCGGCTCTCAGGCATCATTACCGGGTAGGCCTTTCTACTCAGCTAAAAGATGAATTGGCCAGAGTGGGGGTACCTATTCCCTTGGACGAGCTTATCCAGCTTACTATCCAGATGGATAGACGCCTGAGAGAAAGACGTACCGAGAAGACTTCCATGCCAGTCTCCTGGGTGGTACCTAGGGCACCCTTTTCAGGTACCTCTTCTGCATCCATTTCCATCCCTGAGTCAGAACCAATGCAGTTGGGTCTCATTCATCCCAGTTTGACTCCTGAGGAGAGATTGAGAAGGAGGCGTTTGAATCTCTGTCTTTATTGCGGTGCGACCGGCCATCTATTGCGGGCATGCCCTCTTCGCCCTGACGGTAATTCTTCTTTCCGTGGGAGTGGTTTGGGAACGGGGTTACAATCTAAAAATACCCATGTTTCCCTTTTGCTCTCGTTACAGTGGAAAGAAAGACAGTTACCAGTGAAGGCCATCATTGACTCCGGGGCGAGTAGCTGTTTCATTGACTTTTCTTTTGCTCGCACACATGGTGTTCCCCTACGATCTAAACTACAACCAATGATGATCCGAATGGCGGATGGTTCACCCCTTAATTCTGGACCTATTTCCTTTGAAACTGAACCTTTAAATGTGTCAATAAATAAATTCCATCATGAAGTTCTTCATTTTGATGTTGTTCCTTCACCTCTTTTCCCAATTATTATTGGGCTACCGTGGTTAAGGGTTCATAATCCATCTATCGACTGGGGTTCAGGAAAGATTTCCTTTTCTTCGTCTTTTTGTCTCGACAAGTGTGTACAGACGAGTTCACCAGTCCGCCACCAAGCCTTAGTTTGTGTGTCTGAAGGAAACCAGGAATTGTTGTCCATGGTCCCAACAGTGTATCATGAATTCCTTGACGTCTTCAATGAGAAACAAGCTGACATTCTCCCGCCACACAGAACTTACGACTGTCCTATTGACTTACTCCCTGGTGCACCTATTCCTTTTGGTCGCATTTTTCCTCTTTCAGAACCCGAACTTAAAGTTTTACAGGAATATATTGACGAGAATCTCAAGAAGGGTTTTATTAGATCCTCTACGTCCCCAGCAGGAGCAGGAATATTTTTTGTCGAAAAAAAGGACCATTCCTTGCGGCCTTGTATTGATTATCGTGAATTGAATAAAGTCACAATCAAGAATAGGTACCCTCTTCCTCTTATTCACGAATTATTCCAGAGGTTACGTTCAGCAACTATTTTTTCTAAACTGGATCTGAAGGGTGCTTATAATCTTATCCGTGTAAGGAAAGGAGACGAGTGGAAGACTGCCTTCCGTACTCATTACGGGCATTACGAATACCTCGTCATGCCATTTGGCTTATGTAACGCCCCTGCAACGTTTCAGCACTTCATCAATGACATTTTTCGGGACATTTTGGATACCTTTGTAGTGGCATACTTAGATGACATCTTAATCTATTCATCTTCGTTAGAAGAACATCGTATCCATATGCAAGAAGTCTTCCGCCGCCTACGCTCTCACAGTTTGGTTGTTAAAGCGGAGAAGTGTGAATTTGAAAAAGACCAAATTGAGTTTTTGGGGTTTGTCATTTCCACTAGTGGTATTGTTATGGATGCTAAGAAGGTCTCGGCTATCCTGGACTGGCCTACTCCTGATAACCGCAAGGCGGTTCAAAGGTTCATTGGATTTTCTAATTTTTATCGGAAATTTATACGCAATTTTTCTGGCATCATTAGACCACTTACTGACCTCACCAAACAGAAAATTAAGTTTCAATGGTCCGTTGCAGCTCAGTCAGCTTTTGATCAACTAAAAGAAGCTTTTACCACTGCACCTGTTCTTATGCATCCAGAACCTTCTCATCCCTTTGTCCTAGAGGTTGACGCTTCTGAAATTGCTGTTGGAGCTGTTCTTTCACAACGTTCTACTCCTCAGGGTTTATTACATCCAGTGGCATTCTTTTCCAGGAAATTATCCGGGTCAGAGCAGAACTACGATGTTGCTGATAGAGAACTTTTATCAATCAAGTGGGCCTTGGAAGAATGGAGGCATCTCCTGGAGGGGGCCGCACATCCAATCTTAGTTCTAACTGACCACAAAAACTTAGAATATTTGCGGTCTGCCAAGCGACTCAGACCTAGGCAAGCACGTTGGGCACTTTTTTTTTCTCGCTTTCAGCTTCATATAACTTTCCGTCCAGGTTCTAAGAATGTAAAAGCTGATGCTTTGTCCCGGATGTTTTCTGTAGAATCTTCACAGTCTTCTGAAGCAGATCCTGTTCTTCAACCAAATTTCTTTTTGCTTCTCCAACCCTCTTTTTTACTAAGGATAAAGGAATTCTCTATTCCAACTTCTATTCCCAGCAACCCTGTGTTGGAAACACGAGAAGGTCTTTTTTATTTTGGGAAGAGACTTTTTATTCCGTCCAAACTTAGATTGGAAGCCTTGGGTTTTGTTCATGACACTCCACTGGCAGGACACTCTGGTCTAAGAAAAACTCTAGACTTGGCTCGTCGACATTTCTGGTGGCCCACTTTGGGTAGTGACTGTGCTAAGTTTGTCCGTTCCTGTGAAATTTGTGCGAGGTGCAAGGGAGCTGCTGCTAAGCCTGTAGGGCTTCTTCACCCGTTACCAGTACCAGAGCGCCCCTGGGGTTCCATTTCCATGGACTTCATCACGGATTTGCCGTTGTCTGAAGGTTTTTCCACTATATTTGTGGTGGTGGACAGACTTACAAAGATGGCTCACTTTATTCCTCTTTGTGGCGTTCCTTCAGCTTCTGGATTGACCAAAACCTTCATCCAAGAGATTGTTCGTCTCCATGGTCTCCCTGAAGACATTGTGTCAGACAGGGGAGTACAATTCACTTCAAGATTCTGGCGTGCGTTGTGTGAGGGGCTACGAATCGGGTTATCTTTTTCCTCAGGCTACCATCCTCAGACGAATGGACAAACGGAAAGAACGAACCAAACTCTGGAGCAGTATTTACGATGTTTTTCTACTTTCCTACAGGATGATTGGGCCTCGCTTCTTCCAATGGCAGAATTTGCTTACAACAACTCCGTCCATTCTTCCATCAAGCAATCCCCGTTTTTTGCCAATTTTGGGTTTCATCCAACAATGATTCCAGGAGTGCCTCAGTTGGTGTCAGTTCCTGCAGCCCAAGAGAGACTTGAGTTTCTTTCCTCAAACATTGTGACTATTCGTCAGAATTTACGTAAGGCTCAATTGAACTTCAAATATTTTGCCGACAAGAAGAGAACTCCTGAGCCAGAATTTAAGGTTGGGGATAAGGTCTGGCTTTCAACCATTAACTTTAAGATTAAATGTCCCACGAAGAAATTGGCTCAACGTTTCATTGGCCCTTTTGAAATTCTTCAGAAAATTAATTCTGTTACTTTTAAACTTCTTCTTCCAAAGTCTTTACGGGTTCATCCTGTATTCCATACAGCCCTTCTTAAACCTGTGGTTCCAAATCAATTTGTGGGTCGGAGGTCTTTGGTTCCTGATCCGGTTATTGTTTCCGATCATGAAGAATTTGAGGTTGAAGCGATTGTGGACTCTAGAATCAGGAATAAGAAGCTCCAGTATCTCATCAAATGGAAAGGGTATGGTCCCGATGAGAATTCATGGGAACCTGCTGACCATGTTCATGCTGCTGATCGGGTAAGAAGTTTCCATCAGAAGTATCCAAGCAAACCTTCCCAAGCTCACGTCCAGAGGCCGTTCCTAAGGGGAGGGCAATGTCAGGCTCGTTCCGCTTGCGCTCCAGCATGCGCCTCAATGACGTCTAGGAAGGCGCGCGGCGACGCAGGCGCGAAGGCGCCGCAGCGTGGTGACGCAGGCGCAAGTGCGCCGTTGGGCGCTGCGTGGTGACGCAGGCGCCGGTATTTCTGCCCACGCTGGAAGCCTCTCAGTGCTCGGACATCGTTTTACCTACTCTAAGTAAGTGATTCCCTGCTCCTATTTGAACTTCTGCCTATTTGATCTACCGTTGCTGACCCCTGCTTGCTGCTTGACTTCGCTTCTGTGTAACCCTTGGAACTTTGCCTTGCCTTCTGGACCTTCTGTTGCCGACCTCTGCCTGACTACTCACCTTGCCTTTAGTATTAACCCTCCTGAAACCTTGCTGGACCTGATTACTCGTTGCCGACCTCTGCCTGACTCCTCACCTTGCCTTAAGTATTAACCCTTCGTCCTTGCTACCTGTTTATTGTTACTGGACTTGTGTTTGTTCTGTCTAAAGAACCTCTGCCAATCAAGTTACTGAACTTTACTGCTATCTAGCTGTTGTTCTGGTTTTCACCTTTCTCATTCCCTGGGAAGCCTGCTTGTGGTACAACTTGGCTCCAACCGAATCTACTACGTAAGGAGTGAGCGGTTCCCTACCTTCAAGCTTACCATTCTACCAGCGGACTATTCAACCGGTCCACGACTGATGTAGAGGTGACTGCTGTACCAACGTCCTTGTGAACAAGTCCAGCTAAGTTCGTTCTCAGCTAATCCTACTCTTACTGTATTACAGCTGAAGCACACCATCAACCCACTACTCCACAGACGAGTGCAAGCTACCAAGTACCATAGGCTCCCATACTACGTCCTCATTAGTCTCCCTTAGTACTAATCAAGGGTGTACTGGTGGGGAAGCTGTAGGGGTAGCTCTCCTGTTCATCTTGCTCCTGCTTCCCTCATATTCGTGGTCCTACTTGGTTCGGTAAGTCTGACACTTATACAGAGGCTGAGAAACAGGCCGGTGTTGCACTTGTCATAAATAAACTTAATAATGTGGATAGATACTATCTACATGTGAGCACTACGCAAGAGTCCAAATGCACACAGCAATTAATCAATAAAACCTACAAAGTGACTCCCTTCAAACATTTATTTGTGCAAAATCACCACAGGAAACAGTTTCAAATTATAAAAATTAATGTAAAATCATTACATCATAACATAACACAAAGCAGTGTCTTTCTCCTCTCTGCATACCTCATGTCGGCCACTCCCTCCTGACGCGTTTCAGCCCATTGGGCGCTTCATCAGAAGAGGTTGCACTTGACCAAGACTCAACAATGCGTGGAGTAGTATCTTTAGAGGTGATCATCTTGTAATCTGTAAATCTACTGGAGCAAACTGAAAATACATGAGTGTGAGTGTGGCCAAATTTGCTGCAATTAAACAAAATAACCATGGTATGGTGGCTTGGCAATGTTAACGATCAAAACGTTATGACAGCTGCTGAAAATGGATGCACTGGCAGAGACTATATGCTGATAAAAAATGGAGCAGCGAATGTGTATTGGTTAAATACCTATTGTGCGCAGATGAATACTGTGCTTTCCTGTCCATACATAAGCCCAGATGTTACTTTTCCTTCTCCACCAGATACCCACACTAGGAATGACTCCTTCTTTGCCCCAGTCAGTGCATCCTTAACACTTCTCAGCCTACTTCTTTATTGTGACTTGATGCCGCTATCTCTCCCCATGCACAGTGTTTCATCCTCTTGCCTGCACCCAACCTGACCAGAACATTCCTGGCTCTGATGTCCTGATCCTCAAATTTTGGTAAATCCACTTAGTATATATGGGTAGAGTTTGTAGCTTATATTGACTCTTGTTTGCACGGCTTCAGTTACTGAGTTGGCAGCTTACTGGGTCATGGATATTGTTGTCACTTCTAAGGGGTATATTTGTCAAAGAGTGAAGTTAGAGATCACCACAGTCCTCTAGAGTGAAATTCCACCACTCTCCATTCATTTTTATGGTATTTTGAAAGGCATATTTAGCAAAGGATGAACTTTCACTTTCACCCATTGATACTCTTTTAAAAATCCCATAGTAATGTATGGAGTGGCAGAATTTCTGTCTAGAGGACTGCGGTGATCTCTAACTTCGCTCTTTGATAAATACTCCCCTTTGCCATAGACCAAAAGATCCGATTGTACGATTCCTCAATTTGTACGATTTTCGGATCGTGTTAGGAGAGTCCCTACATTTTTCATCCCACGGAGATCAGTCGTTTAGTTGATTGGCCATGTTAAAAGATTTCTGTCGGCTGCCGATAATATCTCTGCATGTATTGACGATCGGACGATTTTCAGTAGGAGACTGTCACTAGCTTTGTCAGACATAACTTTCATACAATTGATGTCAGGGGCAGAACATCGGCTCATCTGTTCTTTCACTACTTTATTTGATCTGAAAGGTTAGTGGCAGGTCGGGAAATGGGGAAGTCCAATCGATCTTTGCATCTATGGCCAGCTTTAGGGCTGTGGAAGGTGGAGGTAACATAAAGGGTCTGAGTGATGATGCAAGGGGTGGAGCAATTACGTAATGGGTGGACCATTGGGCACATTCTACAAAGACAACAAAGACAAAGGGCAGTGGCAAAAATATTGTAGGCCCTTAGCCATGTATGGTGGCCTCCTGTTGGCCAGAGCAATTCATAGCTTACTGAGAAGTCCCAAGATATTTATCGGACAGATTAGCAAATCCCCTCCCACAAGGGCTTTATAGTTGATGTGACTAGGGCCTGTGTTTGTGCCCATGGCTGTGCCATTTTATGGTAGGTTCACCTTGTTTGTGTCAGAAACAGAGAGGGCACAGAGGTGGTCAAACTACATCTTAGCCAAACACCCGAGGTGCTCTCTATCTGCCACTGCCACCCCACAACCTAGGGTTGCCAACAGGCCTGTATTTTACTGGCCTGGCAGGTAAAAATGATGGTTGATCCCAATGTTATTAATAGGGAAAAAAGATAAATATATAGGAAGGCCAGTATTTTTTTCCAGAAATGGTGGCAACCCTACCACAACCTCATATAGTCTTACTGGTAATGATTACATACAAGTGCAATGATTCTACCCTCTATTATCTTTTCTGCGCACGTTTAAAAAGCTGTGCAGGGAGAAGTTGCCCCATGAGTAGTAAACTAAATGTTTTCACACAAAACCTTCTGTGCGTCACGGGGATGAATTGTCAACCGGCAGCACGTGACTGCGGAGGGATCAGAGCTCGGCGCTAATGTGCGCTGTCCCAGTGGAAGTGCTAAAGCAATGTATTAAGTAACGCGGCTCTCGATACTGCCATTTGGTATATATAGTGTGTACTGACCGGACCTTTTTATTTCCCATACTCAATGTCATAACTAGAAGCTCCCACAGCTCTTATATAACACGCTATTGCGCTCTATACTGACAGATAAAACTATACAGCTATTACAGCATATTCGGGCAGCGGCGGGGTCGGACACGGTCTGGGAGTAATTACACATATTTGATACAAAGCAGAATATTATTTCTACGACTTTATATCAACCTTCTTTAGAAAATAAATTGCCGACATCGACTGGTGAGCTTTAGCGCAGTGATCTGTCCCAGCAGCGCAGCGGCAGTTTCAAGTCGCCCAATCGCTGCTCGTACCTCACGCGCCCCCCTAAAGCCGCCGCACACCGCCGGGAGCCCCTGAGCCGTCTCTATCCGCCAGGCCGACAGCTCCAGACGGCTCAAAGCTCGGAGCCTCCCCCGCCGGCGCATCGATCCGCTCGCCTTTCATGTGACCGGCGCTGGGGGGGCCAGGCTTCCTGGAAACAGCCCACAAAGGGTCACAACCTTACCGGCCGCTGCGCTTCCAGGCACCGCCAAGTACCCTTTCACTGCCGGCTGCAGAACTACACACGTGACAGACAGCGGGAGCCTCATTACCTGCTGAACATTATACCGACATTTAACATTTGCCTAAAGGGCACCTGCGCTGCTTGACTCGTACATACACATTTATATAAGGAGACACCAGGGTAACATCTAGCAATAAACCCGCATTGCTGCTGCTTCAGCAAATACACAGGGGACATATATTACTTTTATACACAGGCTAACAGGGCAGTGCAGGGTTACCAGGTCTCATTGTCAAAACCAGCCCAAAACTATCCACAAAGCACAAAAGTAGCCCCAAAATACCCTTATATGTACAGTAAAAAAAGTCTAAAAATAAATTAATATATGTGATAATACTGCCTTTTTGTTTTGCAAATGTTTCCCCCGAAGCAAAGATTCACCAGGGGCGTAACTACAGAGTGGGGGCCCATAAGGCCTAATACAGTACATAAACAATTTCAATAAATATTGGTAAAACAGGTCAATCTCTAGGCATTTTGGTGGCCAGTAGATTTTTGCCCCAAAATTGCCTAAAATTGAGGAAAGTCATCGGAAAATGCTTAAGTGAGACTGGGGTACAGAATCTGGTAACTCCCGAGTCCTGACTTCTACACAAGTCAATCATCATTGCATTCTGGGTATTGTAGTTTTAAATTAACTTGGCAGTTGTCAAATTGCTAAATAAAAACTACATTACCCAACATGCAGTGGGAGACACAGGCTTGGCACATTAGGGCAAGAATAAACTTTGGCTGGTTTCCAAATACAACCCAGCCAAGGGCCCAACAAGTAGCCTACATATGTACCTTGGCTAGTTTGCACTTTCAGAACCAGCCTGGGCTTTAAATTAGTAACCAAATTTGTCTGGAAACTCGCCAGCCTGGCAATCCTGTAAAAAGAGTTTGGGAGCTGTGATTTGCTATTTGGTAGCCCCTATGTGGACTGGAAGCCTACAGGAGACTTTGACAGTAGATCTGGTTTTTATGCAACCAAAACTTACCTCCAAGCTTGGAATTCAAAAATAAGCAACTGCTTTGAGGCCACTGAGAGCAACATCCAAGGGTTGTTGTGAGCCACTGGTTGTGCATCATTGCACTGCTCTGTTTTATTTTTTTATTGAAAACCGGAGTACGTGATTTCGAAGCACCCTTGGTGCACAGTGCTAAAGTTCAAGGTGCTCCCCAGGAGTTCTACCCAAAGGCACGGGCTCCCATACCCAAGTGTCCCAGGCCAAGAGACAACATGAGTCGTTGGGCTCAGTAACAGAGCTAGGTGGGGGCAGAAAGGCACAGATGGGGGGCTAGGGTCTTCGGACTCCCCTTCGCCTCACAGCTAGGAGGAGTCCCTTTATCCTGGGTTCTGCCGAAGCTTCCCCCAGGGCACCAATACCTGGCCTGGGGTCGAGCCCAAAAGGACTGCTAACACCCAAAGCCCGTGAACCAGCATTCCGCACACAAAAAAAGACACACAAACACAAAAAAATAAGTGCTAAGTGCAAATAAGTGCAGTGTCATATGTGCCAATTAAGGCTCCGGCTGGTGGCCGGTAGACAAAAACTTTCTTGCCAAGCCAAAAGGCCAGAGCAAAGAAAAGCGAAAAAAGCAAAATGAAAAGCGTGAAGTGTAGTGCAATGTGCGTGACCCCAGTGGTGAGTCAGGCACCCTCGGGCACAACAACTCCGGCTTCCATAGTGCTTTGGCCTCTTGGTTTTTTCCCTGTTTCATCAGAAGGGACTGCCACCCCCAACTGACAATTCAGGTACTTCACTTAATCTTAGCCAAAAGGCTGAGAAGCTTTGCCCCGCTCTGTTATAGCACTTGCACACTAGAAAATATTAGAAATAAACAAATCAGTAGGTGGAGGAATACTAATCTCTAATCAGTCCCTGAAATGCAGCCCTATGATTGGCCGGTTTCAAAAATCTGTTCCTGTTTTCCTTTCATTGTAACTGCTAATAAGCTTAGCGTGCTCCCTCGCCTTTTTTCTTTTTATAGGAGGCAATACAAGCGGATAAGTGTGTTCTGCAGAATTGCGTGTCGGAAATGAATGCATTGCCATGAAAAAGGATTGATTACCCTGGGTATAAGAGGAGTTCCTGTACTACAGTGGCACAATATTAAGTCACACGGTTGCTCTGGACTAGGAGGTGACTGATCTGTAGCAGTAACAAGGTTAAATAGCTGCCATAAGAATTATGGTGCACCACTGAACAGACATATAATGTCCGTGGTTAATCAGCCACTAATTAATGACCTCTGGAAATAAGAATCTGCAAAGAACTACGCATGGGAACATTATCACTCGTGGAAAAGGGCAGTTTCTTTGTACAATACATTTAAAAAGAATACAATATATTTTGTTACCAACTCGAGTATTAGACAGGGATATAAATTTGATTGGTCATGAAAGGTAAACACTTGAAGCAAAGAGATTTAACATTTTCCTTAGAAGTAGCTAGTCATTGATCAGAGACGCTTTAATGGACTGATGGGCCAGCATCCCATTGGTGGGTTCCAACTGCCACCTTACTAAATACACACATTTGTTGATATTAGGGCAGTTTGCTAGAAAGCACATCATTTGGCATAAGCTGTCCATACCCATCAAGATCCACAAAGATCTTTGCCAAATATGCCACCTACACACAGAGCCTAATTCTAATTGTGCTGATTCAGTCATTAGTAATGAGCAGATAATAACAGAGGCCTATGCAAGTTCATTGGGAGAGGACTCGTCAACACAATGATATGGCCTCGTCCAATGGGATTTCCAAACCTGCCGGATAGATATTTCTGTTGGAGAGGCTGATGGGAAGGGCCCATAAAAGGGTTCTGATGCTCTCAAACTCAGTCTAAAGCGTATGAATCTGCAGCTGAAATTTGTAAATGTTTCTTAACAGGCATTAAGTCTACTTACTTGATTAGCCAGGCCCCCCTGCTTTCTGAGAGCTGCTGACTTTGGGAAGGCAGGGCGGGAGCACAAGGGAGGTATCTTCTGTCCATTACTTCCCCTTATTGGTCACTGAGTTTAAGTCCCGGTTGAGCTGCTCAGGGATTGGATAGCTGAGGTTTGAACTTCTCCTGCAGCTCATCCAATCACCATGTAGCTTTACCAGGACTTGAAATTCTGTGACCAATAAGGGAAGAAAATGTTGTTACTGGAAGAAGATGCAGCCAACTGTGCTCCCCTCCTTCCTTCTGTAGTTGGCAGCTCACTGACAGCAGGTGGGCCACACTAATGAAGTAAGTACAACCCTTTGTGGTCCCTGTTGTGTGGTGGGGCCCTGGGCACCATATTTTTTTTAAACTTCTGGGGGGGGGGCAAGTTTTTTTACATGGACGTTTAAGGGGGGCCCTGGCCACCAATTTTTTTATAACGTGGGGGGGCCTGTGTTTTCCCCATGTGGGGTCCTAACCACCAATATTTTTTAATGGGGGGCCCTGACCACAAATGTTTTTTTCAATGGGGGGGCCCTGGCCACCATTTTTTTCCCCATGTGGGGTCCTAGCCACCAATATTTTTTAATGGGGGCCCTGGGCCACAAATGTTTTTTTTAATGGGGGGTCCTGACGACAAATGTTTTTTTCAATGGGGGGACCTGGGCCACCAATTTTTTTCCACATCTGGTGTCCTAGCCACCAATATTTTTTAATGGGGGGCCCTGACCACAAATGTTTTTTTCAATGGGGGGCCCTGACCACCAATATTTTTTTATTAACATGGGGGAACCATAGCAACCAATGTTTTTTTTTTTTTTAGTGTGTGGTGGACCTGTGGGATGGGGGGTGGACCTGTAGGTGGGGCTTGTGGTGGGCGCAGGCCAAGGAGGCCCAGGAAATTTTTTGTATGGGGCCCTGCGATTTCTGATGGCCCCGATGGTAGTGGTAATATGGCAGAGCTCTTCCAGCATCCTTTTCTCTGGAATGCTTAATTGAAAATTTGTTGAAGATGAAATGGCTGATGATGAGCTCTATCTAGGTAGGTGCAAACATTTTTTGCACCTTCAATTAAAGGGGTTGTTCACCTTCCAAACACTTTTTTATTCAGTTGCTTTCCATCTTTTATTTTTTACCATTTTCCCAAAATGTAAGTTTAAAGTTTAATGGCCCTGTTTCTAGTGTTTCAGTCTGGCAGCTCAGTGATCCAGGAGCAGATTCTGAACTGTTACAATTAGTTGATACAATTAGTTGTTACATTTCTCAGCAGCATCTGTAGAATATTACCAACTATTGTATCAATTCTAACAGCTGCCTTTAAACTTTTAGTATGTTATAGAATGGTTAATTATAAGCAACATTATAATTGGTCTTAATTTTTTAAAAATAGTTTTTGAATTATTTGCCTTCGTCTGACTCTCTCCAGCTTTCAAATGGTGGTCACTGACCCCATCGAAAAAACAAATGCTCTGTAAGGCTACAAATATGTTTTTATTGCTACTTAAAAATACTTAGTTTTCTATTCAGGCCTATTCATATTCCAGTCTCTCATTCAAATAAATATATGGTTGCTAGGGTAATCTGCACCCTAGCTACCAGATAGCTGAAATTAAACTGCTAAATAAAACGCTAAATAACTCAAAAGCCAAAAAATAAAACATGAAAACCAATTGCAAATTGTCTCAGAATATCACTCCCTAGATCAGGGGTCGCAACATTTTTTACTCGTGAGCCACATTTAAATGTAAAAAAAGAGTTGGAGACAGTGTTGGACTGGCCCACCAGGATACCAGGAAAACTCCCAGTGGGCCCAGGTGTCAGGGGGCCCTTGAGCTGCTAAACATTTAACCTATTTCATGGCCATTCCCTATTTCTATGAGAACAAAGAGGCTAGATAGATGGAATAATAGATTATAGTATGTAAAACTATAAATAGAGGTTGAGCTAGCAGAGGAAGAATAATAGTACTGAGAGTGGGCCCCTGGTCTAAGGTTTTTGGGTGGGCCCCTGGTATCCCAGTCCGACACTGGTTGGAGAGCAACACAAACATGAAAAAATCCATGGTGATGTCAAATAAGGGCTGTGATTGACTGTTTGGTTGCCCCTATGTGCACTGTCATCCTACATTGAGGCTCTGTTTAGCAGTACACCTGGTTTTTATGCAACCAAAACTTGCCTCCACACCAGGAATTCAAATATAAGCATCTGCTTTGAGGCCACTGGGAGCAACATCCAAGGGCTTGGTGAGCAACATGTTGCTCGCAAGCTTCTGGTTGGGGACCACTGCTCTAGATCATACTAAAAGTTAATTTAAAGGTGAACAACCCCTTAAATGAAACTCAGGGATTCTGCTCAGCAGGGCCAAATATAACAAATTTAGCAACTGCGTGTCAGCGACCCCCCCTCCCAGAGCTGCTTTAGAAGGTGAAAAATTACACAATTTACACATCAATATTAGAAAAATGGTCACAAATACAAACTATAAAGTAATTGGAAAAAGTATTTATTTCTGGTGAACTATCTGAAACCAACTGAACTGAAAAAAGTTTTGAAGGCGAACAACCCCGGTAAGCAGATATGCCCTGTTTGACTTTGCTTTAGTAATTTCTTTCTCTTGCTTCTGGTTATCTGTGAGTAGGGTTGCCACCTGGCCGGTATTTTACCAGACTGGCCAGTAGAAATGATGGCTGATCCCAATGTTATCAATTGAGAAAAAAGCTAAATATTTATATTTTTATACCAGAAAAGGTGGCAACCCTATCTGTGAGTAGTAATATAATAGATATACCGCACACTCACAGTTTACTCACTCTGCAGTAGTGGTTCTGGTTCTCCATAGACCCGGCATGGTCCCACAGCAACAGCAACTTTCTATCCACGGATCCACACACAAACAATTTTCTGCAGTGGGGAAAGTCCTCCTTCTTTTTATCTGTTTACACCACCATATCATTGATATTGGTGGTATAAAGAAATAAAAAGAAGGGGACTTTCCCCACTGCAGAAAATTGCGTGTGTGCGGATCCGTAAATAGACGTTGCTGTACAGGGCTTGTAGGTAAAAAGTAAGACTAAAGCTTTTTTGTTGATATGTTGCTCTTGGTATGCTAACCTATTTCAGCATAAGGAAAAATGAGAACCGTGGCACTTTACCGGAAGCAGAAGGAACACATTACTAGTAACGTTTAACAGCCAAAGTTTTTAAATGGGGAGCTCTGTTCTTTTAGGGTGGTGACACATGCTAAGATTCTGGGGATATTAGTTGCCCAGCGACTGATCTCCCCTAAATGCCTTTCCGCCGGCTAGAAAGTAAATCGGCGACGGGATGGCACTTGGAGTGCTTCGTTTTTCGAAGTCGCCCGAGGTTTCCTAGTGAGGCAGCTTTGGGCGACTTCAGAAAACGAAGTGTTCTGAATGCGATTTACATTTTAGCCGGCGGGAAGGCATTTAGGGGAGATTGGTCGCCCCAAGAAGAGGCGATTTGTCCATGGGCGACTAATCTCCCCAGAATCTTAGTGTGTGTCACCATCCTTAGTAGATGACAGCACTGTGCTGTTTATACTAGTGGTCCAGCCACAGTCTGAAAGTGAGAGAGATAAATACGGGTTGTCAGTATTGGTTCTACTGTCTCAGCTAGTTTCTGCTAACCATGTAGAATCAGATAAAGTTTTGAAGCATTGGCCTTCACTGATTGTATAAAATGAGAGAGAGAGGGGGGGGAGGCTGCAGACAGGTTTGCTCCTCAGAGAGCAATAGCGGGGTCATAATTTTGACTGAACTTTAAAAAAAACACTATAATTATTTCTATTAGCCCTAAATTAAAATCTGCTTGAGGGAGATACTGTATATGGCCCACCTGAAATTAACTGGGGGCATCTAATACCAATTTAACCAATTGTGCCCTATGACACAGGCCTTGTCATTAAAGGGGATCTAAAACCCCCCAAAAATTAATTAATGTAAAACCACCCAGAGTGAGCCTATGAGCAATTTTTCCATTTACATACATTTTCTTTTTTTTTTAGTAGTTAATGGTTGGATAAATAAATCAATAGAAGTCCTTAAAAAGAAAATGAAGTTATGGTAAGTGAATATACCTCCCCCGCCCCCGCTGGGTTGTGGAATGGAAAAGTGTTGGCTGCTCCACGGCAGAGTTGTCTTTAATTTGTCTGCTCTCTAAAATAAATTCAGCCTTTAGTCATGTGAGGAAATTAATTGTGCCTCTGTTCCCAAGAGCTTCTGCAGCAGCCACAGAATTTAGTGCATCAGTCTCAGTTATGGATAATATCGCAGCCGCCTGGCAACCATTTGTCTCACTGTTCACAGTGCTACGCAATATGTTGGCGCTAAATAAATACATGTTAATAATAATAATAATAATAACCTAGGGCAGATTGATCATAGCAACAGCGATCCCTAGCAAGATTGTTCAGCGGTACAGTTATTAACTCTGCATTTAGCACACTGAGCCTTTCCAACTTTTTTAAATATGAGCACAGTAAGATGGAACTAATTGAAAAAAATTGATTGTTTTGGTTCGTTCTTTAGGCTGCAGTTTACAAAATGAAGCTGAACTTACTGGATATACAGTATGTATTTGTATAGAAAACTAAATAAGTATAGCATTTTTCATATACTAGTCTGATATAAAGGAAGATTAGGAAGATAAGGTTCAGGGAGTCATGAATTCTAAAAGAGTTTACGTGTTGGATCAAGTTGGATCAAGTGTTCTGTTTGTAGTCTCACACAAGCCTTATTTTCCTATATCACACTATATACACAAAGGTTTCTGCATACATATATGTATACTGTATTTATATACATATCTAATACACAAGAGCAATAAGTATCCTGTAAATTGTATCCTTACAAACTGAACGTGATCAGTTAAATCATTTGAGTCGCATGACTAAAACTTGTGTACTATAACAAATAATGTACCCCCTGCTATAAGATATGAGGAGGGATATTAGAATCATGACCTGTATAAAAGTACTTCACTGGTGGGCTCCTGTGTTTATATCAGGGGTGCCCAAACTTTTTGCAACGAGGGCCAGATTTGGTGAGGTGAAAATGTGTGGGGGCCGACCATTCAGCCCGACATTCTTTGAACCATTAACATTAAATTACAGGAATCGAGTAATCGTAGTAGTAATATTTGGGCACATTAGTGAAATGATCTGCCACTTGGTCTATACTGCTGCCTGTGTGCTGAAGGTGTTAGTAATAGACACATACTGGAATGTAGTGACGCCATACTTCTTTAGTTTACTGTACTGGCACGTCAGTACGTCTATGGACACCTTCAGCCCTAGAGGAGTATGCGAAAACAGCGCGTCTCTACGTGCCAGTACGAGTCTATTACTAACACCTTCAGCACACAGGCAGCAGTATAGACCAAGTGGCAGATCATTTCACTAATGTGCCCAAATATTACTGCTATGGGATTCCTGATCACACTGTGCTTGGGGGCCTCATTATTATTAATTTCATGATGGAGGCTGAGGGCCGGTGTAAATTTGAAAACGGGCCGCAATTGGCCCCCAGGCCGCACTTTGGACATGCCTGGTTTATATAGTCACTGAACACCTTGGGGTGTTCATTATTCCCTAAATATTACCCAGTAATTCCAGCTTCATTTTGTAACGGTCCTCAGGAAGGGATTTCAGAGCGCTTACGTTTTCTCTGTTTTTATTTTGGTTATCTTCTGCCTGAATGCAAAACTAAAAGGTCTTTATTTTTGCCGGCTTACTAAAAAAATCCTTTTTTGGGGCTGGAACTAATTTCAAACAGAATGTGCTCCCAGTACCCTGTGCAATATGGGCTGTAACACAGGCTATTAACAGTGACATGTTGGCCTGATAAAATCCTTTTATTGCAAGCCTCTCACTGGGGACACACACATTCATGATGGATATTATGCCGTAAATTACTCTAATTCAGCTTGATTTAATTAACCACAGATCTATAGTTGCTCTTGCCTACTTATACACATGTAGATGCGAATTTAGGTCTGAGCTCATTACATTCTTTGGCTTTTGAACTTTGAAGCTCATACATACAAGAGAGAAATGATTCGGCTCTCCAGGGGAAAGAGGGTTAATAGAGCAGAATAGTCTTGCTAAAATCTCCTGATCTTGCCGTCCCTTCCATAGGTCAACAGCTGGATAGTAATTGAATCATGCACGCTAGGTTCGTGCAACCTTTACAAATGTTGTGTGAGGAGATAGATGAGAAGTATGACATAGCAGTATCTCCCAGGGAAGGGAGCAGCATCAGACAACGATTTATATTTATACAGCACATATGTTTATTTTTAGTTCACACGATGTCTTATATGGAATTTCCCACCAACGTAGGTGGTGTGTTTTAAGGAACCTAATTCACGTTAAAACACAGACAAAACTACTTTGTTTTTCTGTAGTATCAGAGGAGAAACTGGTTGTCCCAGCTTTAGTTTCACAATATCATAAGCATCTTCTTCTGCACCTAAGAGCACTAACACACAAGGGCCATTTTGGGTAGCGAAATATTTTGACTTGTCCCTTTATTCACTTGAAGGTTAATCATTGGACCTGTATGGTGCACTTTCTAGTAATTACTATTCACTGAACTAAAACTCATACTGTATGTGTGGCAAAACCCTCTGAATCATCCCATGTGCCAGTGCCCTTCTCTGTTTGTTACAAGTAAATGCCAATACAAAGGAGACTGCTGGTGAGGTCGACTGTTTCTCAGAGTAATGTATAAAAACACTAGGCAGGTCCAGTTGACCAATGTCAACTAGTGTAGTGGCAGGAGATACAGTCATAAAGACTGGTTGACTTAGTAATTAACATTGGGCAAATTTACCCAATGTTTATAAATGACCCCCAGTACTATGTTTTATGGGAAATAGGGCCTGGCCTAAGGAAATATATGGTCAACAAGGGGCAAGTAAGACTGAAAATTGTAAGCATGGACAATCTCAAGGCTACAAGTCCCTCTCCAGTTCTTGTTTCCAGTGATCCCATTGGGTAGGACCACATGGTTCTGAAATCAGCTAGCTGAAATATGGTGGCTGATTTCAGCCCTACCATGGCCAGTAGCCTCTTCTCTTTTCCGGATTCAATCAGCTTCGGCGTAAACAGACTTTGGCAGATTTTGGCTCAAAATGCAGAGACTCACAGTTCTTCACCAAAATCTGCTTACAAATTCAGAAAAGAGAGGGGCTACTGCATGTGATAGGTCTGAAATCAGCCAGCGTATTTCAGCCAGTTGATTTCAGCCTCCATGTGGCCTTAGCTTTGTCATGAAGTCTGAGGCCCATGGCACTGTTGCCTATCTCCTGGCTGTATATGTAAGAGCAAAAATGGATCAAAGATCACTGGCAATATCTATGCCAATGCTAATAAAGGGGGCCTCTCTGGTAGAAGACTAAGAAGGATCCCTCTGCTGAGAAACAAAAAAGCACAAAAAGTATTCACCTGAACGCGCTATTATCCTTCTAACAGTTGAGACAAAATTATGAGACAAAATTGTTCTCAGTTTCAAAGAAAAAGGAACAAAATTTCATCCACACACCACTTTCTTGAATCACCAGGGTGCATTCACTTCCTTGGCTGCTCCCAAGCCCAATCCTTATCCTGCGACTTGTATGGAAGAATCACACCTATTCATCGGCAATTGCCTTTTCAATCCCTTTATTGCAACAAAAAACAGCACAAGCTTTCGGGGAGTGCCCCCCATTGCAATTTAGGAAGGGGGCACACCCTGAAAACTTGTGCTGTTTTTTGCTGCAATAAAGGGATTGAAAAGGCAATTGCCGATGAATAGGTGTGATTCTTCCATACAAAGTCAATGGATGTTTTGGAGTTGTTTTGCTGCTCCAAGAATTGGGTCCTGAGTCTGTGAATGGCATCATGAAATAAGAGATTACCAAGGCATTGTGGTGCACAAGTGACTCTGTCTCCATCACAGATCATGGGTCAGTAATGGAGACAGGACAGTCACCTGAAGCACACATATTGAGTGAAAGGTGTCAGCAGTGCCGGGCCAAGTCGACTGGGCACCCTAGGCAACCCAGCTGACTACGTCGCCCCCCCCTCGCACCTGCACAGAAGAAGGAAGTGTGAGTGTGCATGCGCAGAAGCCTGAGTGCGCATGCACAGAAGAGCGGCGAGGCCGCGCAATTACGCAAGCGTGAGAGATTGCAAGAGACGGTGAATCGAGAGTGCGCATGTGCCAAAGAGCACACACTTGAGAGAAAGGATGCCGCAACTTCTGCACAAAATGGTCCAAACTAGAGGAAGGTCATAAAGAGGTACGTGCCTGGCGCCCCTCTGCCTTTGCGCCCTAGCCACGTGCCTTTTCTGCCTACCCCTAGTTCCGGCCCTGGGTGTCAGTAATTTTATCAATGTCATTTCTTTATGATCTGAAAGTATATGTTTAGTTTTGAATGGAAAAACAAAGTTCTGTTTTATTAATAATAATACAAGGAAATGTAAAGACATTTTACCTGCCTTGCAACGAACCAAACATGCTGTAAAACCCCGGTGTGGCAGGCCAAGAAGAAGCGGCATATGCGGAGGATTGTGAGAATGGTTACAAACAACCTAAAGATCACCTCCAAAGACCTGCAAGAACATCTTGCTGCAGATGGTGTATCTGTACATCATTCTACAATTCAACCTCATTTGCACAAACAACATTTGTATGGCAGGGTGATGAGAAAGAACCCTCCTGCACCCACACCACAAACACAGTCGCTTGTTGTATGCAAAAGCTCATTAAGACAAGCCACAGTCATTTTGGAACAAAGTGCTTTGGACTGATGAGACAAAAATGTAGTTATTTGGTAATAACAAAAAGCGATTTGCATGGAAAAATAAGAAGAACACCTCATTCCAAGAAAAATACCTGCTACCTACTGTCAAATTTGGTGGAGGTTCCATCATGCTGTCGGGCTGTGGGGCTGTGGGGCTGTGGGGCTAGTTCAGGGACTGGGGCCCTTGTTAAAGTCGAGGGTCGAATTAATTCAACCCAATATCATCAAATTCTTCAAGATAATGTTCAAGCATCAGTCACATAGTTGAAGTTACGCAGGGGTTGGATATTTCAACAAGACAATGACCCTAAACACACTTGTAAATCTACAAAGGCATTTACGCAGAGGCAGAAGTACAATATTCTGGAATGGCCATCACAGTCTTGAATTGAATATCATGGAAAATCTATAGGATGATTTGAAGCAGACTGTCCATGCTCGGCAGCCATCAAATTGAATTGAACTGGAGAGATTTTGTATGGACAAATGGTCAAAAATAGAATCCAGAATCCAGACACTCATCAAAGGCTATTGGAGGCATCTAGAGGCTGTTACATTTGCAAAAGGAGGCTCAACTAAATATCTCTGTTGGGGTGCCCAAATTTATGCACCTGTCATGTTGTTATGATGCATATTGCAATAAACGTTATCTCACTGCTAAAATACTACTGTTTCCATAAGGCATTTTATATATTAAAAAGAAGTTGCTACTTTGAAAGCTCAGCCAATGATAAACAAAACTCCAAAGAATTAAGAGGGGTTCACATATGCATATGAATGTATAAGGCTGATAATTAATAATGATAATTACTACATGGCAGCACAGAAACCAGTGCAATTAGTATCAGAATTTAATAATCAGCCCTGTAGCATCAGCCTATATTATAGACCAACCTCATTTTCTGCTTGATAATTTGCGACGACCCCTAAGTTTAGCTTCTCAACAGCTGCTCAGAGTCCAATGAGCTTATGAGTATCGCAGACACTTTCCAAGATGGTGACCTCCTGTGACAAGTTTGAAGTCCTGGATCATTGCTGCTATTGACAAGCTGAAACTTTAGGCTGATGCAATAAGTTCAGTATATAAAATATGACATTTTTAGCCATATACATTTCTAGGGTTTTATTTCTCCTTTAATGCTCAGCACTGCTGCTAATACCCTATAAAAAATGAATGTTTTGACTACTCAAAGCGCGTGTGTGCTCAGCAGAGGGGCTCCACAAGAAAAAAACATAGGAAGAAATATTTATTTGCTTATGGATGTATCCGTATCATTGGAGGGACTCAGGCAAAGCACTACACACCCATGCGTGCGTGTAAATCTAGGCTGAGGAGGCTCTCGCCGGATTTGGAACTTGGAGAGGAACAGCTGTTTGGCCCATCAGCCGCTGTTGTGCAAGGCTTTAAGCCAAGGCGTATGAGCTGGAATCCTCTGTGAGCACTTGGAACGGAGGCACACAGATGAAGCAGCCGGCTGTGAGTCAGCTCCGGCTCACCAGGGAATGAGGCTGAACCCCCCCCCCGCATAGTTACAGGGTCAGACTTAAGGGCTCACATTACCCACTGTGCTGCCACAGATGTTGAGTTAGTGAGGGGGAAATCATAGGGGGGTGGATAAAGATTAGATTTACAAAGGGAACACACTGATCATATTATAACCTTTTACAACAGAGGAGTGCTTTTGTAATATTAAATTACACTGTGACCACAATGAGGGGGTAAAAAATACAAATGCAAATAGTACTGTGGATCATGGGTCTAAAAATGGAAGTTTAAAAAGCAGGCGAAGAGTGACAGTGTACTGTTGGCTACTCAGTGCCCTTTCCGTAATGGCACTGCATTCCTGACATCCATTGTAACAACATGTTCTCTTGTATTAAAGTGGACCTGTCACCCAGACACAAACATCTGTATAACAAAAGCCCTTTTCATATTAAACATGAAATCCAATTTCTATTTTTTATTAAAGCATTCATAGCTGTTGTAAATTAATTTAAAAATCTCAGCTGTCAATCAAATATTGACTGCCCCTCCTCCATGCCAGGCGGGGGTGAGACATTTACTTTCACTTTCCATAAAGCACTTCCTAGATGTCACTGCTCTCCACACATTCCCCAGTTCATTCACCGATTAATTGTGTAGCCAGGGCATGGGGATGGACATCAGGTCCCCCATTCTGGTGCACAAACAAGATTCTGAGATGATGCAAGGCTTGTCTTAATAACAGTGTCCACAAAATGGCTCCTGCCTGCTTGTTATAATTATGAATTCCCAGACTGAAGGAAACAAGATTCAAATTATTTATACAGTGTAATTAAAGGTCATTTTACCTGACATTAATGTAATTAAATAGTATTTTGAATATTTTGTTTGGGTGACGGGTTCCCCAAACATCTCAGCATAAAAAGAGCACGAGTTAAAGCAAGAAAAATATTTTTAAAAATTCAAGGAAATGATCTACTGCCGGTAACTTAATAGTTACAGTAACAGTATGCTAGGTTCTCTACTTCATTTGTACATTCCAAAATGGCTTTTGGTCTGAAAGAGAAGTTCATGCCTTGTAGAGAATTACATCATATTACATAATAGATCAGATGTTAATGATATCCCTGTGGATTAATTAAAGCAAACATGGTGGCCACAGGCTAAATTTGTTTTTCTTAACCCCAAGTTTTTCCCACCTTGTAGGTCCACCCTTTTGTCAGGGCACACATTTTAGGTCCAGCCTTAGATGAGAGCCTACCTTGAAGGTCAAACCTTTGTTGAGAACCCACCTTGAAGGTCCAACCTTTGGTTAGGGCACACCTTTAAGGTCCAGCCTTTGATAAGGGACTTCCTTGAAGGTCAAACCTTTGGTTAGAACCCACCTTGAAGGTCCAACTTTTAGGCTCATTTTAGCTCAAGCAGTAAGTACAAATATTGGTTTATAATCAGTCATTCAGTCATGGTTCTAAAAATATCCAGGACAGTAAATTAAAATTCACCTCTAACACTTTTCAAGACCACTGCCCTAAAGGCTGTGAAGTCTGAGGCATCCCCTGCATCACCAGGAGCTAAGTGCTATGTGCAACAAAAAAAAAAAGGTTTTCTCAATTTTTTTTTACTAGAATTCCAATTATTATCACAAACCACAAAAATGTGTGCATCATGGAGAAGCCCTGAAAATAGCACTAGCACAGACAGGTGGTAATTGCACTTGTGTCAGTATGTCCTGGAGCTTGTGCCAAGCATCATATTCAGATTAATGTCAGTAATGCTTCCACTTCAGGAAGAGTTACGGACACTGCTCTTTATTTAAGACATTTTGGCTGGCTACCATGGGTTTTCTTGTGCTGACCAAGTGATTAACACTCCAGTAGCAATAATCCCTATACAATATATGCTATTCCACATTCACCTATCCCAGACACTATAGATGACCCTGCTACTGACTCTTGTTTTTCCTCAATAAGATGAATATTTGTGGGTTGCAATAGACCTTCTCTTTTATCCCTCTGCATAAGACCCCAAAAGTGCAGGGTAAAGGGTACTTGGTAGTATGCTTCCCCTTAAAAGAATTGGACTTGTATAGTTAGACACCAACTGTTGCATTTGCCTGTTGCACAAAGATGCTTTGTGTTGTCAGCTATAAGTAGAAAAATACATGCACATTATATGTCACTTCTAAACAGAAAACATCCTATATAAAAATTAGGGAAGGCTGGCGGTGTCAGACCAATGGGCAATATCCAGGAATATACTACAGAAAATATATTCAAGTGGCCAGAGGGATTTGTCTGCAGATCTTCCAGTAACCACAGGAAATGCAAAGTGATATCCCCAGAAGAGGCTTCTTCACCCCACACAGAGGCAAGAAAATGTCTGTAATGGGATAGCAATTTTATCTTCCATTCACCATCTCATCTGCAATGGATTTTAACCCAATCAGACACTGGGAAGATTAAAGAGAGCGATATGTTGGCCTCAGCAGACAAATATGTTTATGGCACCAATTACTGGGAAGAAAGAGACTTTCTACATTCGATAAAGTGCAGACAGAAAAGCTCTATGCCGAGTACAACAGACCTATTCTTGCTGCATAACCTTGAAATAAGTTGCATTTCAGTCAGTTCAGTATGAGGACATAATGTATTGAGTGCACAGAACATTTTTTCCTCTGAAGGGACATGTGGGATTTTGTCCATTTCTGAGCTTCCTATTATTCCTACAGTTTTAGCCAAACTTACGCTATGGGTGGCACTTAGTGGGAAATGTGTCCTTAAAGGGATACTGTCATGGGAAAACATGATTTTTTTTCAAAACGCATCAGTTAATAATGCTACTCTAGCAGAATTCTTCACTGAAATCCATTTCTCAAAAGAGCAAACTTTTTTCAATTCAATTTTGAAATCTGACATGGGGCTAGACATATTGTCAGTTTCCTAGCTGCCCCAGTCATGTGACTTGTACCTGCACTTTTTGACAGGCTGTTATTTCTCCTACTTAGGCTAAGGCCACACTAGACGATAGCGCCGCGATTTGACTCGCGGCGACTTTTCACCGCGACTAGCGAGGCCTAGCGAGGCAATTTCGAGCGACAGTAGAAAAAAGATTGCCGCGTGTGTTTTTACGCTGGCGATTTTTCGCGATTCCCCATAGACGGCAGCGCAAAAGTTTCCCCAGCGATTGCGGCTTAAAAGTCGCGGCGAAAAGTCGCCGCGAGTCAAATCGCGGCGCTATCGCCTAGTGTGGCCTTAGCCTTAATGTAACTGAATCAGTCTCAGTGGGACTTGGTTTTTACCATTGAGTGTTGTTTTTAGATCTACCAGGGAGCTGTTATCTTGTGTTAGAGCTGCAATGTGGTTACCTTCCCATTGTTCTGTTGTTAGGCTGCTGGGGGGGAGGGGGGTGATATCACTCCAACTTGCAGTGCAGCAGTAAAGAGTAACTAAAGTTTATCAGAGCACAAGTCACATGACTGGGGGCCGCTGGAAAACTGACAATATATCTAGCCCCATGTCAGATTTCAAAATTGCATATAAAAAAATCTGTTTGCTCTTTTGAAAAATGTATTTCAGTGCAGAATTCTGCTGGAACAGCACTATTAAATGATGTGTTTAGAAAAAAACAAGTTTTGCCATGACAGTATCCCTTTAAAGGGTGCTCCTGCGTAATACAATCCACAGATTGCCAGTCCTGTCTGGGCTCTCAATACATCTTCTGTGTTCTTTTGCGTGTTACCTAGCCAATAGTGATAAACTATATGCTCCTCTTTCCCTGTGTTCTTAGGTTACGGTAAGTTGGGTCGTGAGATTAATTGATTCCATAGATGGTTGGCTGCAAATAAGTGCTCTGTTACTTGCTCATTCTGGTCCTGTTTGGGACTAACTCAGCTAGGACAGGTTAGTAAACCTGAAGATAAATATGTTTTATTTCACTTTTGCTGAAATATTTACTAAAGGCATTTGTTAGCAGGTGAAGGACTGTATTTCAGTGAGTGAAAAACAACTTGTTTATACATTTCTAAAAAATTCTAAGCAGGATTTCTGTTCTCTGGTGTAAAACTCAATGTGTGATATATAGCAGCACGAGGTTGCACTCCCTCTCTTACAAGGTTACACAGTAACTGCAATGAGTCTTGTTCTGCCACAACCTCCCCCTGAGCTTCATTATTGCAGCCCATCTCCTTGCACTGTTGCTGATGCAATGGGGGGGCCTGAAAAATTAGTTGAAACAATATTGGGTCTGATCAGAATCAGCTTTGGAGATAATATCAAAGTGCCAAGTTAACAGACAATTGGAGTGGAATATAGGTTAAATGGTTGACAGATGGAGTGGCAGGTTGCTTTTTTATCAAAAATATTTTAGGTTGATTTTTTTTTAACTTTTTTTTTTACATTTTGGTGTATATCTTAGAGACTTAGAGAGAGTATATACTGCCAAAAAAGTATGTAGAGACAGAGATAATTAACTAATATTCCCTCTAATTCCTATAGAAATCTCTCTTTTTGTACATATATTTGTATATATTCTGGACTCTCTGCCAATTAAGTTAGAAACTTTCTATCTTTTTCTGGCTGTTCAGTGCAGGAGATCAAAGAGAAAGTCGGGATATTTCAGTAACAAATCCAGGACTGCGGGCTGAGCTGTCAAAATCGGGACTGTCTTGCGAAAAACGGACAGTTGGGAGGTATGTAGCAGTATCTGTGCCCCCTAAAGTTACACCACCTGTACCATCTGCAATGGCTGCCCTGGTGACTTGTTAAGCTCATTCTTCCCAAGTGTCCCAAAATTGGCAGGAGATATCCTGATAGCTTGCCTGAAAAGGTAGGGGTATTATTGCATGTAGCTGTTTCCAGTTGTTTAACAATAGGTGAGGCAGACATTGCAGCTGCTGCAGGGCCCATGAATGTAGAGGGACCACTGGGTTCCTGATATGTAGTACGGGGAAAAGTAAGCTTTGCAGGAACATTATTCTGGATCTATAAAATCTATTACTCTATAAAAATACTTTTTTTGTAGGATTAATTCCAAGGAAGGCTTAACAGTTGATAGGTCATACTCAGGCAGTATTTGATGCTTTATCCAAGTAGTAAGAAACAGGGGTCTGATATCATTCATACATCTCTGCATACAGATAGGATTAAAGCATTTAATAATGCATGACTGTTACTGCCAACAAATATTTTATTTGCTAATGTTGGACAATTGTAAGAACCAATGTATGTTTTTGGCATCCATGGCCCTTTAACATATGGCATCTAATGCTTTTAGTGTATGTGTTTATACCTGTGCCAGGGTGCAGTGGTGGAGGAATTAGATATGGGGCCCCTAGGCTACATTCACAGGACTCCTTGTAGTCTACTTCTGGGTCCCAATGCATGCAGATCCAGGCACATGTACATCCAAGCTTTCTAGATGAGTTTGGCACAAGCTAGGGTAATCACTAGACCTGCACATATCCTTGAGAATGAAGCCTTCTTCTCCCAGCAATTGTGCCTGACCAGACCTAAATAAAAATAAATTAATTAATTAAAAGAGAAGGAAATAGAAATAATAAAAAAAACTGATTACACTGGACCCCTAGTGCATTAATCCACCACTCCAGTGTGTGCAAATGTAGATGCATTCTGCTTCACTTGAGATTGCTTCTTGACAACATGGGCTTTTAATTATACCGCACACACACAAATAAATCAATTTAAACCTTCTTGTGTATATGGTTGTTATGTTTTTAACACCACACTATTAAAGACCATAATCTGGCTCTGCTTATTTCTTAGTTTTCAAAAATATCATCTGCATTTTAGTTCTCAGCAGCGACCTTTACCAAGATCTATATCTATATCTATATATATATATATATATAGTCCTGTCCTCTAATTACTGTCTGATCGTTCTCCCTGAGGAGCTGGATGATGGGATCAGTCATTTTTGTTCAGTTATAAAGGTGAGAACATTCTCCTGATTCAACACTGATTTTATATCTATTTTTAACCACAGCATATTTTTTCTATAAACATCCTAGTGCATTTTTTGCTAGTAGGGCACAAGCGCCCTCTGTATTAAGGAGGATGCCTGGAATAAATGAAGAAGATTGGGGTGCGGTGCTAATCTTACATTACCCTGACTGGTGCTGGAAGAGCACTAGGCACTAAGGAAACAGACTGAAATTACTAAGGGGTGTCTAACAACCCGGTAGCTGCAGCAAGTTTACCTTTACCTGTCCTTTAAACTTGGAGAAATAATTACCAATCACCATAATAAAAAAAAAACTGCTATTCTTTCACTTGCAAATGTTGCTGAGAGAATCATGGCTGTGCCAAGTAGGGCCACCATCAAGAATCAAGTCTATTAAGTTAACAGGGTCCTCCTCCTCCCACTGGTCACCTGGGATCCCCTCATCTTCCCCAAATCGACCCCATCCAACCCAGGAATTGCACTTTTGTGTTGTGGGGGGGGGGGGTTGCATCTGCCACAGGATCCCTGTCTCGCTACCTACCAACACACACAGTATTTCATTAATCATACCCGTTTCTTGCCAAGGGACAGATGAAAATCATAAACGCCAAAAATGGCGAGCAGTACAACTGCCAGACCAAACTCATTTAAGACATTTAGCCAATCAGGATTGGTATATCTAGGCAACAGACTAACTTCTAAAAGGAACAGTAACACCATAACAATTTCTGAAGTAATGAAATTATAATTTACTATTGTGCTGCACTGATACAACTGGTGTATTTGCTTCAGATAGTCTAATATAGTTTATATAACTGCTGTGTAGCAGCTGTAGTTTACAATAGGATTCTGTAGAATGTCTCTATTATCTACTGTGTATCTATGGCTGCCCCCGTGGCTACACAGCAGCTTGTTTATATAAAGTATAGTTGCTTTTCTGAAGCAAATTCACTCGTTTTACCAGTGTAGGGCAACAGTAAATTATATTGTCATTCCATTAAAACACTTTTTTTTTTTTGGTGTTACTATTCCGTTAAGTCTATACTTTCAGGCAACTGTAACTCCAATGTAGTGTTTTATACAAAAAATTAATTTCTTTAGGTCACCCACAATGAAGCTTGCATATAAAGATCAGGTTTAACCTTATACAGTATAGTGCTGACACATTATCCCAGGTTCAGTTGTGAATATGATCGTTCATTCATATAAATCCCTGCCCCAGTGGCATTAGGTTATTACAAAACACGGGGCTTTGTATAATCATATACCAATTAACCTGCCTGTATGGTTTTGGAGTGTGAGTGGAAACCCAGACACAGGGAGAATATACTAACTTTTAACTGATAGTGCCCAGGTTGGAATTGTATTCAGGACCCCAAAGCTACAAAGCAGCCCCCATCCAACCTCTGAGCCTTGATACTCTACAGAATAATAAACCTATATTGCAGTCTCTGCATTATATACTAAAAACTATCTATTTATTTATCTATCTGTCTAGATGACTGTTGTGAAACCTGTAATACAGATGAGCGAATTGTATAAATGAAGAGTGTGGAGGATATTAAGAAAAGTGGAATGGAAGATAATTGAGAGAGAACTGACGAAGGCAGAGAGAATGGGGAGCTGAAGATCCAGTAAACACAGGGTCCCCAGAGGGTAAATGAAGCTTTAATGAGTAATGCAGTGACTCCCGTAACAATGAGCATCATGTTCAGCCTTCTCCAGCCCAGCTCCTGTCTGCTCAGTACACCCCTCCAGCATTGTTCATATCCTGCAGCTACCTCCAGGTCCTGCCCATCAATATCTCATAGACATCAGCACAGACACAGGGGGGGATTAACCCTTGGCAGCTCAGGCTGGGAGAACTATAACCCTAGAGAATTAGGAATATTTTTCATGTATCGAATGAAGTGTAACTTGTGATGGTTTATTAAAGCTTTGCTGCTAGAGGGATGTGCAGTTCCTCTGTAATTGCTTCCGAAACAGAATGATCTCCGTATAGCTGGGTAAAACGTTACAGAACATACTGTACCAGTGTCTGCAGAGGGATTATCTGATGTATAGACCACCGGTGTCATATCAGATGTCTCTAGACAGATTTGGACATTGATTTATACCTTTTAATGGAATTTACAGACTAATTAAGAGCTTTCTATAGTGACAGTATACTGATGCACAGTTCCACATACACCCTGGCACTATAGAATTTCATGTACATGGGATAATGTGCCACAGTGAAAAAAAAGGAAGAGATAAATCTAAATGTACCAAGCTTAACTAGCTGTAAAGGCTAGACACTTATTAAGTTGCTTGCAAAATATTTTTTATAATACTGCACAAGACGGCACCTGATTTCAGTTGGGATTACATGTTTTTATTCCCCATCATATGACATTTACACTTCATACCCATCATGCTAGATAAGCTCAATGCCATGGGCATTCTCTAGTATGACTTATATTTAACGCACTGTTAAATAATTTGCTTGTAAGAGCAGAAAAGTAATGGAGATTGTAAAGTACAAGGCTCTTCCGACTTCCAACCAATCAGCTAATAGTTTTGAACAGTCTACTATAAGTTACAGCATAAAAGCAAAGATCTATTGGTTGCTATGGGTAACTGCACTGGTACTTTGTAGCACCCAGTTTTGTATAATAGCCTAATAATGATGCAATTTGGAGAAGGTAGGCTAGATGCATCAAGTCTGACACAATATGCTAAGAACACAGTGCTAACCTTTCTGTATGCAGTCTCCATGGATGCAAAATTAAATCCATTTTTGTTCCTAGCACCAAAAGTGTTTTCAATGCACCTAAGAAAAGTCGCACGTTAATGTTGATTCTGTCCTAAACCCCATAAAGAAGATAAAGCAGAGGTGTGTAGAGACCTTGATGGCCTGGAATACCCCCCAGTAGTCCAGGCTTGGGACAGTTTCAAATTGCAGACCCCCAAAGGGACAGAGCCCTGGTATACCAATAAATACCGAATCTCCGCAGAGCCAGATTTTTAAAGTTATTCGAATTTTTATTAAAAAGAAGATTTCAAAACAGACAATTATTGACATGTGTCAACCTCTCCTGAAAACACATTGGACTGTGTTTAAAGTAAAGTCTAAAATAGAACAAGGCTAGAAATGCTGTATTTTGTATACTAAACATAAACATGAACTTTCTGCACCACAAGCCTAATCAAACAAGTGATTTATGCTTTCAAAGTTGGTCACAGGGGGTCACCATCTTGTAACTTTGTTAAACATCTTTGCAAGACTAAGACTGTGCACATGCTCAGTGTGGTCTGGGCTGCTTAGGGATCATCATAAATGATCAAAACAGCACAAGTCAAATAATATCTGCCAGAAGCCGATACAGCATTAATAATCAGAATATACAGACTGCACTGGGTCCTGTGTTGTCATGTAATCTAATGTGGATTTTATAGTATTTGTATTATTTAATACAAACTTTCTCCAACTCTGCAGAACCAGTGGCTGCAGCAAAATAAACCTCCAAATAGAATCCCAGTTTATCTGTTTAAATCTGCCTCCATGATCTTTGTCCCTCCAGCTGGAGTTGGAAACAGTAAAGGGGATGTGAAGGCAAAAATAAAATCCAATACAAATCTCTACACAGTCGCCGACTGATCTACAGGGAAATAAACAAAGCTGCTTGAGTTCTGCACGGCTGGGAAGTAAGGAGGGGCTCCCCCTGCTGTTCATAAGTATGATTGTTTCTCTGCAGAGCAGTTAGGGACCGTTTGACAATTCCGATTCACAGCAGTAAATGAAGGGAGAATTTCACTGCATACAGTCAGGTTTCTTATTAAAGTATATTGGAGATAGGTTTCTTTTTCATTAAAGAAAGTAAATGCAAGTCAAAATGTTTATTCCGTCTCGATATTCTTATACTGTTTACCACTATATCTTACATTGTAAATACCTGCTTCATATTTATTGTTAAATGCCACATTGCACATTTTACTGATTAGTGTGGTGTGGTGTAGATTTTAAAAAGTTGCCAGAAGATCCCTAGTATATAATGACACTTTCACAATCAGCAAAGGATGTTGACCTATTACAGGCCTGTTCAACTAGAGACCTGTGGGTCATTTAGGCCCTCCAATGATATTTAAAGGTGACTTCTTTTTATGGTATTATCATTTTATTAGAATAATAAAATGGTAAACACGATGGAAACTGGAAAGCACTGATAAGTGCATCACTTCAGGAGCCTTTCCCTCAGCTTCTCCTGCCTTGCTGCACTGCTCCATAGCCTGGGTGCCAGTACCACTCTCCCTGATAAGTGTGCTTCCCTTCTTTTTAACCTAAGATCTTTTTGTGTTATTCTCTCTGTGCTGCTTTGTTCCACCTCCAGAGTCTGTTGTTTCTCTCCCCACTCTCTTCTCTGCTGAGGGCACAGGTTTCCCTTGGCTTCCCTGCTTTCCATCTGCAGCCTGCCCTGACACTGACAGATGGTGCCTGTCACTCCCAGCGCTGCTCAGAGCTGCCCCTGATGGCTGCCTCCTGGCACAAAGCTGATCGGCTGACTCAGGAGGGGGTCTCCAGGGAAGCTTCTGGCAGGAGGAGGTGTTATGCAGCGGCACAGGGAGGGAGAAAGGTTCCTTCGTATTTAATTAGCAGAGAGATTAACGCAAAGCCCCCTAGGGCTGCGAATGTCCTGTGCCAATTGCTGTGTTATACTCTGCTGCAGTCAAAATCCTGTCTAGGCAGAGAAAGATTGAAATATTCCCAGAGCTGGGTAGCAGCGTTTTCTTTCCATCAATTTCCCAGCTTCCCTCTGGCACAGAGAGTTGAACAGCACCGGCCCTGTTCTGTATAACAGCCCCATTCTCTGTGCAGGTTCCTGGAAATAATAAGAAAAAGTCACATCACCTACTTAGATAAACTACTGACCTAATTTTTATTTGTTGACAAATGCCATATTTCTACTGTACCCTTGGCTAGGACGGGCCCTTCACAAAGGCCTCACATGCAAACCAGCAGTGCAGTTAAAGTCATACTACTCCCTTTATAATCACATGTTCATATACTATATGAGAGCAATGATATTTCCTTCTGTTCAACTGCAGTTTACAAACATACCCCAGTGCAATGATAAGTACAGTTGGTGGCACCTGGAAACCTGTGGAGATACTCAGTTGCGTTTCTGTAAGAGGTGCCCCCTGAAGCTGCTCCTGCAATGCCGTCCCATCCTCACCCCCCAGAGCTTTCCTTTTCTGTGCCGGAAGGGGTCAGGGGGAGCATCACTATTATGGAGAGCATGATTTCACACTAGAAGAGCCAAATTTCCCATTTAAAAAAGGGTAATTCAGTTCTTAAAGTTACCAGGAATGGCGTTTTGCCTTCCCCTGGTAACTTGAAACAGCACCCATGGGAAAGGTCACATTTATACCTTTGGTGAGGTCCCAAACAAACAAATCTCTACCTGATTTGGCCACCCACACACTGGGCCAAATTGGGCTGGGGGGGGGATTTAAATGTCAGGGAATTTGTTTCAGGCGAATGTGTTTCAGGGGTTCACTAGTAATCTGTGCTGCACTACTGATGGTAACACGTGGTGCACAGGAAAACACGTCTTCAGATAGAATCTAGGGCGAGGAAACTTCGGGCGACTTTGGAAAACGAATCGCCGCGTGTGATTAGCGCAGGCAATTTTTCATTTTAGCCAGGCGCAGAGCAAGGGGAGGCATTCTGGGAAGATTGTTCGTGGAAAGTCGCGGCGATTAGTCGCCAGCCGACTAAATCTCCCCAAATCGCCCAGTGTGTCCCAGCCCTAAACAGTAATGCTACCCACTGTGCTACTATGCTTTGGTTTAATGGATGTGAGCATATATTTCCCAGTTACTTACATAACTCCATATTTATATTTGTCATTTAGTATGAAAAAAGGTAAACTTCAGGTACTCAAATTTTCTCCAACACTCCAAAAACAGATGCGTTGGCTCCTGATAAAACTGTAAGTAAATGTGATAGGGACCTTAGACTGTAAACTCAACTGGAACTGGTGTGTATGATAAACTGTCTCTGTGTTTTGCAGAAATGTGTAGGTGCTATGTAATGATTTTATCTGAATAAATACAAATGAACTGAACATATAGGGTTTGGACCTTAAAATTAAACTTGTCACAGATAGACCTCTTTGACTGATATCTGATTGGGGCCATCAGGCAAGGATAACATCAGGCTGTGGAAAAGGTCTTTACAAAACAATTTTGCATGGGGTCACAAAGTAATACAATCAATGTCCTGATACGAGAGCCAGTGATCTGCCACTCTAGCCAAGAAAGGCCATATCAATAGCCTATATTTGACTTTTATCTGCACCAAGCCGCTGAAAGTAGTGTAAATCAGGATCAGGACTGCAGTGTGGGGGTTATGGATATCTAGAAACCTCTGCATCTTCCATCCACCTGGCATTTGTGAAAATAAACTTCCATTGCACCATCCACTTATCCCAATTTTAGTCAGATGTTCCCTGTGGTGTCCAATAAAAAAGCCAGGGAGTTTTAGGGAGGAACTACACGGACGATTTCACCGCGATCCGACGAGCTGCATAAAAATGCAGGCGTCACGTCGGATGCAATGGAAATAAGGTAAAAGATGGAAATGTCGAATGAAGTAGCAGCGTTGATCCAACGCGACATGACATGACTGCAGGGTGCAGCGTCTGCATCTCACAGTTGTGTCGCGTCGGATCAACGCTGCAACACCATTCGACAATGCTCTCACTTACCTTATATCCGTCGGACACCTGTGACACCTGTTTTTGCGCAGCGCGTCGGATTGCGCCAAAATCGTCTGTGTAGTTCCTCCCTTACTGTCATAAATGTATAATGAAGTAGTGGAATTTTCAGATAAAAGCGAGTCTAGAACTGGTCAGACTAGGAAAATGACCAGCTTCAAAGTTGGAAATGCAAATCACATATTTCTTACATTACCTTTGTTTGCAAAAAAAAATATTAAAGTGTTAATGATTCAATCCATAGTAATACCCATTAAATCCTGTTTCTGGAATGTGCTGCATCTTGCATACTATGATTTTCTGGGGATACACCACCCCTCCATGTCATGCTACACCTTTATTTTGTGGATGCAATTAATAGTATTAATATTCCAGTCTACAAGATTTTTTTTTATCTTTCTAGAGATGTTTATAGCATGAATAAATGATGGATTTGAGGTTCTGGAACACTTCTAAGACCCAGTCCATCAATACGACTGTCGCATCATTGTAGCACCGCTTCCTTTGGTCAGATTGGAAGGCAATATTGTCTGTATCTTGCGGTAGGTTTTATTCATTGGTCTCTTAAGGAAAATGTATCCAATCTGCTATCTGTCACTTAGGGGTAGGAGGGGGAGGCTAAATGTGTCTGATAAAATGCCCCTTAAATGTTCTTTTTATAGCAGAATCAACAGGTTTGGCTCGCAACCTACTATTTCAACTGAGCAGCCGGTCGTTTAACATCAGAGATAATACGCAAAGGCAAGAAGCTGATTACCATTATTACCTCTTCTGGGCTGCAGCCAGAACAGAACTCATGTCTTTGTACAATAAAAGCAGATAGTCTTCAAGCAGGAAGCTGGGAACTTGTTTTCTATGAAAGGAGCAAAGTCTTCTGAGCTTGGAAAGTCTACATTATATTCAGTAGGGGCTCTTCAGGGTATCTCATGTAATCTTAATGGCTTGATAGGTCAGTAGCATGCTGGTAAAACCATGGTCATATTCAGCCAAAATCATAGCGTGATGGTGAAACAACCCCATTAACATTCCCAGTAGAGAATGTATTTTGTAAAGTGAATTTTATATCAAATATTTTGGAGTTAATATCCCCGCAACATTAAGTTAGGTGCTGAACATGGTTTGGAAATGGAAGTGGGTTTTAATGTAGAACCAACAAATGTATTCTATGAATTTATGTTAAATAGGCAAAAAAGGAGAACCATAAGGTAGTTGATATTTCCTTTGTGAGCCTCACAGGTAAAGCATACTGCTGCAGATAACAACAAGAAATGCTGTATACTAATGCATATTGGTTACAGGAGAAGCAACCCAGGCAGCAACAGTGAACATTTCAATTTAGGAAAAACATATAAGAAGTAGCTGAGAGGGACAGAGATGGGAAATTGCAGAGGACAAAGCCATTGCAGAGATTTCACAAAAAGATGTCCCGCCAAGGTCTGACAGATGCAAATGTTAACTAAGGGTTATTGAAGCAGCAATTAAGACATTTTGGACAAAGGGTAAGGCTTTTGGGTAGAAAAGTGAGATACTGGAAAAGCTTAGGGGTGCAAGAGAGCTAGGGAGGAGACAGAGTTGAATGGTAATGGGAAAAACAGACTGGAATAAGGAAGGGTGGAGTGGGGAGTAGTGACAAACGTTGCCAGTTGAAATTAAGTGTAAAGTATGAAAGTATTTATTTTCATTGTGCCAGGCATACACAGTGGCAATGTCAAGCAAACTCACAATCTGTTCCATCAGTCATAAAGACAAATATCTGAGGCCAATTAAGTGTCAGAATATTCAAAACCATAAACCACTTAACTTGTAAGTGGCCACTTAATTAATCTACCCCACACATGAATCCTTTGTTTGCTCTCAGAACAGCCTGGATTCATCAGGGCAAGGTGGATCTAGCGCTTAACATAAAACTCTCACATTTCAATCCGAGAAATATTCTGTTATCAGGCAGGATGGACACATGTAGTTTATTTTTCTTGTTGGGCTGGTGATGCTGACAAGCTAAGTTTTGGGGTTGTCAGAAATCATCAAAACCTTAGCGGTAAATGAAGATTCAGCTGTCATAGACTCTGATGCTACAGGGCAGGTTAATCCAATCTGATACAGTATGTACTGGTTTCTATGTCAATGTGTAATGTACAAGGTAATCAACACATGCCCACAATGATGCTGGAATTGAGGGGGGAAACACTGTGAATTGAGTCTGAAAATGCACATTGCACACTGCATTTATAAACTTAAGGTTTTGGCTTCTGCATAAGGAGCTAAGCTCTATGCCTTTGAAGATACCACCAATTTTTCCCCAATCTTCTTTTCTGCTCATTCCCAGCATGCTCTGGACTGCTCAGTTACCTTACATAGTACAGTTTATAGTATATATACAATGAGTGGCTCATTCAGGTGCGGTAGGAGGAGAGGGCAGTGGCAGGACCTGTAGATTGGGAACCATACAGCAGACCTCCCCCGCTATGCTAGTTATGCTATTGTATACGATATAAAATGTAAGAAACAAGACTGATTAGTAATTCATTAAAATTGACATGAACTGAATACAATTTATGGCTAGTATTTTCAAAATTAGGGTGACATCACTTCTGGCACACCAATGTGCTCAGTATATAAAACTCAATTTGCATGCAATTCACTTGTCGCAAGTTTGTATCAGTTATTGACACAGCCTGCAGCCACAACTCTGGAATTACTTTCACATCCAGCATGGTGATACTTTCAGGGTTTTAGAGCAATAGAACAAATGTATCAAAGCAGGCTGGGCTGCCACATTGGAACTCAGTGCAACAATGTTCAAGGACCATGTGTGGGGAAAAAGTATGTTCATTTTTATGCTCCTCAGTTGTGGTTGAAGTCGTATTTCTAGATAAGAGCTGTGCAATGTGATTTGCCTCTTTCAGCCCTGCTTTTGCACTGTGTGGGAGGGCCGGGCCAAGGTAGTTTGGCACCCTAGGCAAGAGCTTCAATCAGCCCCCCTGTCCTGCATTACCATTTCCCTCCTTACCTTGATGTTTTTTAAATTAAGAAAGCAAGAAAGTGTACAACACTTCTTCATTTATATTACTGCCCCCTGTACCTGTACCAGCAAGCTCAGCAGCCATACATCATACAGACCTCCAGCAGCCATCATATTGCCCTCAATATTTACCTGTGTCAGCAGCAGACAAAAATAAATCTGATCACATCATATTGCCCCCCAAGTATTTATGTACCTGTGTCATCGCCCAGCAGCAACAGCAACATATGGGCCCAAATCTGTACCTGGCTGTGCCAGCAGGAAGCTTCACACTTTACAGTAATAGAAAGAATGTCTTCAGTTCAGTGCAACTGTGCAAGGCTGAGAGCAGCGAGAGCCACACCAAGCAGCCCCCCAGCTCTCTGTCAACCGGATCAGTGATGTCACTGACATCATTGACATTTGTAAGCAAGTCGCACTGCACCGCCGCACTCAGGGTCGGACTGGGTGGTCCAGGGCCCCCCTACAGGCCCCCCGTCCCCCTGCTGCAATGCGCTGTGCAGCACCCCTCAGTGCGCATGCGCACGCGGTGCCCCCCTCTGTGTGCATGTGCACACGGCGCTCCATCGCCATGCATGCGCACACTGTGCATCGTCGAAGATCCTTTTTTTTCCAAAAAAAACAAGCATCGGGGGAGGGGGCCTGGCCCTGCGGGGGCCCACGAGGGTCGGGCCCACCGTTTTTTTCCCGGTGTCCCGCCGGGCCAGTCCGACACTGGCCTCACTGCACAGAAGGAGCTATTATTTGCTGGCAAGAGGGAGAAGGTGAGGGAGGTGGATTCCACCTGACCGGGTGACCATGATTACTGAACCAAATGATTAAATAAATGCTTGAAAAAAAAAAACGAAAAAAAAATCCACTTAAAAGTGCGCCCCTCAATGAAGGCTCCCTAGGCAGCCGCCTACTCTGGCTACCCCTAGTTCTGGCCCTGCTGTGTTGTCATTAACTGTGCAATTACATGGGACAGGCAGCCGTGCCTTAAGAGTAACCAGTCAGCCTTTCATCAGTACTTACCGAAAATCATATATTGCAGGACTGTCCAACTACAGGTCCTTCCATTGATTTATAGGGGTCTCAGCCTACTTAGACATAATTTTTTATCATACTGTATATTGGGTGATGATGTTTATTAATAAAACTGTGAATCTAGTTTCAGATAGCTTTGTGACTAATATGATTTGCATTATACTTTAAAATGTATTAAAATGTATTAAAATTTATTTAAATGTATTAAAATGCCCAAATGGGCAAACTTGTGATTTATATAATTTATAAAGTGAATAAAGTACCACTCTTGTAAATTATAAGGATATTATTATATTTTTATACAGGTCATGGAACCCCGAGGTAACTTCTAATATCCATATATTTTGCAACTGGGGGTACTTTATTTATTATAATACACAAGTTTCAGTGTCAGTCATGTGACAGAAATGACATCACTACTCACTGTTTATAACTGATGACATCAGTACTCACCATTTATAGTGAATAAAGTACCCCCTCTCATAGGCGGATTTTCAATAAGGCTAGGGGAGGCTAAGCCTCCCCAAACCTGTCTGACCCCAAAAATAAAAAGAAATAAAACAAAATAAAACCTGCTCCGTTGCTGACTGCACTGTTTCTTTAATCACGGATTGGTAGCTAAGGTCCGCCTCCAAACCACGATGCTGAAGAGATCAGTTGCACTCTGATTGGATATATGTGGTTTGTAGCTTGTCCAATCAGAGCACAGCTAACTTTACAGACAGTGAAATGTACCAACCAGGTTCAGAGTAGGCGTGGCTGGGAAACCTTTACCGACTGAAGGCAGCATGGCAGAAGGGAGACTGATATGAAGCAGTTGGAACTTTCATTCAACTCACAGGTACTATATACAGCAGCTTCTACACCAGCTTGAATAAATATTAAAGGTTTTTTTAAGTTCTTTTTCTTTTTTTTGCTCTGTTTCTTCTTGCTTTATACTAGTTTTCTGACTTTTTTCATTATTTTCATGTAAACAGTCCTCTGTTATACCTACCATTTTTCCTGAGGCTTTTATATGTAAATTAGCATTTCATTTCCCACTGAGTATAAATGTGCCAGGACCCACAGTCTCCCACTGTGTATAATGTGCCAGGACCCACTGTCTCCCACTGAGTATAATGTGCCAGGGCCCACTGTCTCCCACTGAGTATAATGTGCCAGGACCCACTGTCTCCCACTGAGTATAATGTGCCAGGATCCACTGTCTCCCACTGTATAATGTGCCAGGACCCACAGTCTCCCACTGTATAATGTGCCAGGACCCACTGTCTTCCACTGAGTATAATGTGCCAGGACCCACTGTCTCCCACTGAGTATAATGTGCCAGGATCCACTGTCTCCCACTGAGTATAATGTGCCAGGATCCACTGTCTCCCACTGTATAATGTGCCAGGACCCACTGTCTCCCACTGTATAATGTGCCAGGGCCCACTGTCTCCCACTGTATAATGTGCCAGGGCCCACTGTCTCCCACTGTATAATGTGCCAGGATCCACTGTCTCCCACTGTATAATGTGCCAGGATCCACTGTCTCCCACTGTATAATGTGCCAGGATCCACTGTCTTCCACTGAGTATAATGTACCAGGACCCACTGTCTCCCACTGAGTATAATGTGCCAGGATCCGCTGTCTCCCACTGAGTATAATGTGCCAGGATCCACTGTCTCCTACTGAGTATAATGTGCCAGGACCCATTGTCTCTCACTGAGTATAATGTGCCAGGATCCACTGTCTCCCACTGTGTATAATGTGCCAGGACCCACTGTCTCCCATTGAGTATAATGTGCCAGGATCCACTGTCTCCCACTGAGTATTATGTGCCATGACCCACTGTCTCCCACTGTATAATGTACCAGGACCCACTGTCTCCCACTGAGTATAATGTGCCAGGATCCACTGTCTCCCACTGAGTATAATGTGCCAGGACCCACTGTCTCCCACTGAGTATAATGTGCCATGATCCACTGTCTCCCACTGTGTATAATGTGCCAGGATCCACTGTCTCCCACTGTATAATGTGCCAGGATCCACTGTCTTCCACTGAGTATAATGTACCAGGACCCACTGTCTCCCACTGAGTATAATGTGCCAGGATCCGCTGTCTCCCACTGAGTATAATGTGCCAGGATCCACTGTCTCCCACTGTGTATAATGTACCAGGACCCACTGTCTCCCACTGTGTATAATGTGCCAGGACCCACTGTCTCCCATTGAGTATAATGTGCCAGGATCCACTGTCTCCCACTGAGTATTATGTGCCATGACCCACTGTCTCCCACTGTATAATGTACCAGGACCCACTGTCTCCCACTGAGTATAATGTGCCAGGATCCACTGTCTCCCACTGAGTATAATGTGCCAGGACCCACTGTCTCCCACTGAGTATAATGTGCCATGATCCACTGTCTCCCACTGTGTATAATGTGCCAGGATCCACTGTCTCCCACTGTGTATAATGTGCCAGGACCCACTGTCTCCCACTGAGTATAATGTGCCAGGATCCACTGTCTCCTACTGAGTAGGAGACAGTCTCTCTGCTCTCAGCTCTATTAATGGGGTAAAAGAAATTCGGGATGACTTGTTCCCTTTAATTTAGCATGGTCAACTTTAGCCTCTCCAAACAAAAAAATCACCCTCCGCCTATGCCCCCTCTTGTAAATTATATAGTGGATAATGTACCCCTACTGTAATTTATAAAGATATTATGTCACCAAGGAGTTATGTGACCATATAAAAGCACGAGGCCGAAGGTCGAGTGCTTTTATACAGGTCACATAACTCAGAGGTGACTTCTAATGTCTTTATAAATTTCAGTAGGGGGTGCATTATGCATTATAATCTACATTTTGTTTGAAATGTTGGGAGGGGGGTCGGCATCCAATTCTGGGCACCGGTATCCAAATCGGGTGTGCCAGCGTCCAATTCGGGGGATCGTCTGCGTTCAATTTGAACGCGGTGGCGTCAAATTCGGACCCGATACGGACCAAATTTGGCTGCTGGGGACCCCTGTTATAAACAGTGCGTTCTGCCATCAGAACGTGCCGTTTATAAGGATATAATTTAAAATCTGGTCCCATAAGGAAATGACCAGACTGTCGATTATATTTTTATAATAGGCAAGGGCCACGTATGTCCTATACAATAGTTCAGTGATCCCAAACCAGTGGCTTGCAAACAACCTATTGGATGTCAGTGGCATCAAAGCAGGTGCTTATTTTTGCTTGGAGGCAACTTTTGTTTGCATAAATACCAGGGTTACTGCCAAAGAGAGCCTCCTGTAAGCTGCCAGTGCACATAGGTGCTACCAATAGTCAATCGCAGCCCTTAATTGGTGCCCCCAGGTCCTCTTCTCACCTGTGTTGCTCCCCAACTTTTATTTACAATTGAATGTGGCTCATGGGTAAAAAGGTTTGGGATCCCTTATAAAAGGTGTACAGTGTGTAACTTTGGTATGGTTAATGAGAAAATGTACACCCTGTTAAAGGTATAGGATACCCACAGTAAATGCGTTCAATATTGCTTGGGCTGAACATACTTTATACCTTTTGTTCAGCTAAACAGGGCATACCAGGATAGTAAGGCTTCTCCATGCTTGGTCCTTGTGAGGTTGTAAATTAGACAAACCCCCTCCATAATGGAGTTCTGTATAGTCATACACACTGATAGCCAACTAGCATTTTACTATTGATTGATTCGTTTGGCCAACAAGTATTTAGTACAAGTAGGCAACAAGCAGTAGTTAACTTGTTTTGCTAACAATTAGCTCTGAACAGAAACAGTGCACCCAGGACTAAACACTGCTCCTTGTTAGGTTACATTGACCACAAATACAAATACAATGCACTGGTTCCCAACTTTTTTTGAACTGAAGTCAAGGGAGGTCTGAACATAGTTTAGACCAAAAGTAGGGGACCTAAAAAGTAGGGATGCACCAAATTCACTATTTTGGTTTCGGACAAACCCCTGAATCCTTCACTAAAGATTTGGCCGAATACCGAACCAAATACGAATTTGCATATGCAAATTAGGGGTGAAAAGGGGGATAACATTTTTTACTTTCTTGTTTTATGACAAAAAGTCACACAATTTCCCTCCCTACCCCTAATTTGCATATGCGAATTAGGATTCGGAATTCGGTTTGGCTGGGCAGAAGGATTCAGCCGAATCTGAATCCTGCTGAAAAAGGCTGAATCCTGGCTCAATCCCGAATCAAATCGGTGCATCCCTACTAATAAGTTCCTCTATTCTAAAAAACAAGTTTCCTAAAATAGAAAAAAATGTGAAGGGCATCATAAATGAAATGTTAATGAATATTGCTAAAGCTTTAATCATTTATCTTACACACCGCATTTGTTTTAGGTAACCTAACATTATTTATTGTTCAGCATTTTTGATGCATGTCAGTATAGAGATCCCATGCATGAGTGCAAGTGGGAGGACTGCTGGTGAGGAGTTGGCCCTGCGAGTTTTACTTGGTTTATTTATTTTGTAATTTCTTTGCCAGTTTCAAAGCTTGGGCTCAAGCTGTGGGCCGCACCTCGACGATTTCAAAGTCAGGATCCAGCTTTGATACTGACAAGCAGCTCTCTGAGGCAGAAGGTACTGCTGTGAAATTCTTCAGAGGGAAGCAGAGGAGGAGGGAACGCAGCCAAGAGGGACGAGGAAGAGAGCGTGAAGCAACACGACCCTCAGCTTGATGAGAGGCAACACAAGCACAAGATAAAATGAGAAGCTGCTGAGAAACAGGTCTGTGAATGTCAGAGGTGGACAAGTTCAGCAACTGAGCAGGAGGGGCAGCAGCAAAACAGGCCTTGGGCTTGTCAGCAAAGCTTTTCTTTCCTCTGCAAATGAGCCTCCACCAACTACTGTATCTGTTCAACCTTGCCATTAGCACTCCCACTCACTGCATGGGATCTCCCCAAATCTCTCTCTCTTGTGGATCTGTTCAAAATCAGTTTTCAGCTTCTGTGACAGTGGTGTAACTTGATGTTACTGGGCCCCAAAGCAAATGAATTTTAGGGCCCCCAACATATGCAGAGGTTGTACCAATATATTTTGAAATTTCTCATTAATTAGGGCATTTTTCAACAGCTCTCCAGTATGCTATTTCAACAATCCGGCTGCTAGGGTCCAAATAACCCTAGCAACCGTGTCTTGCACCGAGCAACCGAGACTGAAATAGGAATCAAAGGTAGGTCTGTCTGAATAAAAAGACAAGTAATAAAATGTAGTAACAACAGTCAATGTGTAGCCTTACAGAGCGTTCGGTTTTTAGATGGGGTCAGTGACTCCCATTAGAAAGCTGGAAAGACATCGAAGAAGACAAATAATTCAAAAATGTTAAAAAGAAAAAAAATAAGGTTAATAGAAAAGTTGCGTAGAATTAGCCACTCTGTAACACAAAACGAAAAGTTAACTTAAGGTGAACCACCCCTTTAATATCTGTGTTTTGGAGTAAGAGGTACATATTGTACAATATATATTTGTTTCTGGTATAGGGATGTGTGGTCTGAACATGTGACAGTCACCAGTGCCTAACAGGGTGCCAGTCATTTCCACAGTGGTTTCACACAAGTGCCAGTGACTAGTGGAGGGAAGGGGCCAAAAACAGAGAGTGTGTGTACATACATAGATATATATATATATACGTATATAGAAATTACAGAGAATTTCATCAGAGCTTATAAGGATGTCAGTTGAGTAGATGTGATAGAACTATCTAGAGCAGTGATCCAAGTTTTGGTTGTATAAAAACCAGGTGTACTGCCAAACAGAGCCTCAATGTAGATTGACAATCCACATAGGGGCTACCAAATAGCCAATCACAGACCTTATTTGGCTCCCCAAGAACATTTTTATTATGCTAGTGTTGCTCCCCAACTCCTTTTACTATTGAATTTTGCTCTCAGGTTCAAAAGGTTGAGGATCCCTGATCTAGAGGGTGACCATATAATCAGTGAAATGCTCATACTGTACTTGTTCTACTCCATCAGGTCCAGACTGGATTGGCCCTGGCATTTCAAGTACACAGAGGCCCAAACAGCCCCCTCCCCACAGACCCACTAATGGTCTATGGCATGTTACAGCAGCCCCTCTGACATTTGCCTGAATGTACAGATTGCCAGTCCAGGCCTGAACCACATGACATGGGAGAGTAATAAATATGAGCATACAATAGAGGAAGCAGACCCTGCCATTGAGGGGCGGGGAAGGAGTGTATAGGGCCCAGTAAGGCTCTAATTAATGAGCAATTATAATATATCGTGATACAATAGGTCAACTTACTAGTGATGTGTGGGCCAGCCTGATAAGCACTGGATTTGGGCAGATTCTGGCCGACCTCATACCCTGCTTTCCAGGTCTCGGGTGGGTCCTGGTTGCGCTCTTCTGCCTGTTCTCCCCACCCCACGACCTAACAATGCCGGCTTCTAACTTCCGGGCTCAACTTTTATAGACGCGCGACTGCTGTGATGTCATTGACGGGTCGGGCCTATAAAAGGAACCCGGAAGTCGGGCTCGGGCGGAGATCGGGCGGGTGCAGGTCAGGTAAAACCGAACCCGCACATTACTACAACTAACCCATGTTTTCGGGACCCAAAATGTAATTTGCTGTGTGGCCCAGTAACATCTAGTTATGCCACTAGCAGCAGTAAATGTGGGGGGCTGTAGCTTGGATTTGAGTGAGCAGCTGAGGCTGTGGGAATGCCATGCGCTGCCTGCGCTAATGACAGGGCTTGCCTGGTAATTAAAGCAAAATCACTGAGGACCTTTTCTTCCCAGACAGCGACAGCATCCTGTGATTAATCCCGGCACGGCACCTCGCTCTAATGAGGCCTACTGCAGGGGACAAGAGGGGGAGGGGATGCACCAGACGCTTCTTATTAAAGAATAAATAGGGCTCCAATCTCCCTCCCCAACAGAATTTCCTGGGCCTGCGTTACAGGAGGGCGAAGCTCACACACGTGTTGAGTAGTGTGGCCTTTTCCTCTAGGGCAGCACAGATGAGGGAAAAAGCTTCTCATAATTGCCGGGAAGGCAAAGTAAATAATTAGTCCCTTCACTGTCAGGCCTGGATGGAGCTCAGCAAAGCCTGTCACAGTCGCCTCATTCAGTACCTCAGTCTCACACTCATCATCACTGCCAATTAGGCCACAAACACAATGCTGTAAATAAACATTAAAGGGCATTTTTTAACAGGAAGCAAATTAAGAAATTAAAAGTCTAAAACGGCAATTGGATTTTTTGAGTATTTGTTTCCAAGGGATTTTGATGCATATGCCAAAGTGCCAGGAGCCTTTTTTTTTTCAGATGGAGTAACATACACAGGTTTCCAACTTTCCCTTGCGCAGCTCACTTCCTTTTCCTGTCACTATATTTTGATAGCTAAGCAATATAACCACACAGTGTCGGACTGGGACACCAGGGGCCCACCATAAAACCTAGGGGCCACTCTCAGTACTATTATTATTATTCTCCTCACTCAACCTCTATTCTCCTAGTCTCTATTCTTTACATACTATAATATATTATTCCATCTATTTAGTCTCTTTGTTCTCAAAGAAATAGGGAATGGCCATGAAATAGGCCAAATGTTTAGCAGCACAAGGGCCCCCTGACACCTGGGCCCACTAGTTTTCCTGGTATCCGGGTGGGCCAGTCCGACATTGTAACCACACTATACAGACAGGTGGAGAGGTGCATACCTAGCTGGACAATTAGTACCCCGTCTAAGCACTTGCCATTTAGAATCAGCAGAAAAACAGAAAAATGGCAGTTTGATCAGGCGGAAGTAGTGGAAGGTGGCTGGCTGAAATGTAAACTCCTGACCCTCAACATTGGGAAAAATAAAGCTGTAAATCTTGGGAGAGCACAGGTGCCTTTCATTTGTAAGGAACTGCTCTGTTAATAGCATTGAGGTTGGTAATAGTGAGGGGAAGGTGTTAGTGAGTGCTTACCATATGTCAATCACACAAAAGGCAATAGGATGGTATGGAAGGAGAGGCAGGTATAGATACTGAGTTTTTAAGGCTGCCAACCACTCTTTGGCTGGGCTGGAAAGTTTACTTAAGCAGCTGTACAGAATTGCCGGTTATTGGAAAAAGCTGGTTATTCAGATGGAACCTTCCATAATAAACTGGCAACAAAACACTGGAATGAATTGGATGCAACAATATTCAAAATCTACTCCCTGAAAATTGTCACCTTCCATTCTAGACCAATGCCTTACCCTTTAAAGGAGTGGTTCACCTTTGAGTTAACTTTTAGTGTGTTATAGAATGGCTAATTCTAAGCAATGTTTCAATTGTCCTTCCTTTTTTTAATAGTTTTGAATTATTCTGACTCTTTCCAGCTTTCAAATGGGGGTCAATGATCTCACCTAGAAACAAATATTCTGGTAAGGCTACAAATGTATTGTCATTGCTTTTTATTACTCATCTTTCTATAAAGGCCCTCTCCTCTTCCAGTCAGTGCATGGTTGCTAGGGTAATTTGGACCCCAGCAACCAGACTGCTGAAATTCAAAACTGAAGAAGAAGCTAAAACCACAAATGAAAAGCAATTGCAGATTATCTAAGAAGTCTCTATATTAGGGATGCACCAAATCCAGGATTCAGTTCGGGATCCGGCTGAATCCTTGTGCCTGACCGAATCCTAATTTGCAAATGTAAATTAGGGGCAGGTAGGGAAATCATGTGACTTTTCATCACAAAAGAAGAATTTTTTTCCTTTCCTGCCCCCTAATTTGCATATGCAAATTAAGATTCGATCTGGTTTGGTATTTGGCCGAATCTTTCACCAATAGTGGCTTCGGTGCATCCCTACTCTATATCATACTAAAGGTTAATATAAAGGTGAACAACCCCTTTAATAACCCTAACTTCAAACCACTATGTGAATTGCTCCTCCTGCTTCAGTATGTGCCCCCTCTTTGATATCATGGTGAGTACTGTACCAAGCACACAGTGGGTATCATGGTGGGTTCAGCACCTACTGTAATGAAGACAAAACATAACTGACATGAAAAAGGCTAGAGGGATCATGCAGAATGTTTTATAGCTTGGTATAATGGCACAGCACAGATTCACAGAGAAGCTGCTGCTTATTATTAGTTTAAGCACCTCAAACAGATAATGCACAACACCATCATGCTTTGAATCATCCTAATTTTCCAAAGCATAAGGGTAGGACTTCATGGTGCGCGTGGACCCGACACGTCGCAAAGAGACTAAACGCATGTGACGTGTCGGATGTTTTACAGAAAACAGAAGTGCAGGAGAAATTGCAGGAAACAACTTCATTCATCCGACTGTCGGATGAAAACGCAGCGCGCTTTTCTGTAAAACATCCAACATGTCGCATGCGTTTAGTCGCATTGCGACGTGTCGGGTCCACGCGCACCATGAAGTCCTACCCCTAAAAAGGAGCTGACTTGCCAGCAGCAGTTTTTTTAATTGAAAAATAATGTTCAGAAGATGCATTAAATGCAAATTGACTAGTCTTAGAATTCAAGCCCACCATTAAAAGCCATAATGGTACTGGATAAGCTGTAATCTTCCAACTCATAAGTAGTGTTCATGCCCAGCTCACCAAATCCTGTTTAAAGAGTCTCAACAGCTGCAAACGTATATCTGGTATAGGTAAATCTAAAAATCATACTGCAAACGTATAGTGTCAGCTCCCTCTGTTGATGGCATTTAGGAACTGGATATTCCTATCTGTTTAGGTAGGGCTTTTCTGTCATTTGGATCTACATATCTTAAAGGACACCTGTTGGGCAAAAATATTAACCCCAATCAAACGTGCGGGCTAATAGATCCTACACTCCAGTTGGGGGTAATTTGTTTTTTTTCCTTTAAAAATTGACCCTGAGATGGAGCTCCCATGTGAACCATGCGCATAATGCGCTACTGACATCACGTGAATGAGCATAATGAGCAGGTTGTGCATTCACTCATTATGCACATTCGTTTGACCCAATAATGGCTGCTAATACCAGGAGCCTGCACCATTGGTTGGAGAAAAATTGTTGGCCAACAGGTGCCCTTTAAGTCTACTAGAAAATCATTTAAACATTATATTAATTATATTATATTATTATATTCATTCAATAAGAATTAATTATATCTTAGTTTGGATCAAGTACAATGTACTGTTTTATTACTACAGAGAAAAAGGAAATCATTTGAAAAAATTTGGATTATTTGAATAAAATGAAGTTTATGGGAGATGGCCTTTCCTTAATTTGGAGCTTTCTGGATAATGGGTTTCCGGATAATGGATCCCATACCTGTATAATAATCTGAGGGGCAAAAAAAAAAAATTACGACTAACATACATGAAAGCAGGTGTATGAACTCAACACATTTATACAAAAAATCTGCATACATAAACGGTTAATATAGTATTTATATGCTTTAGCATTTCCAAATGCAAGCATCAGACTGATTAGTAGAAATTGCACATGTATATGTTGGTATATGCTGCCATATGGTGGTCAGTGGAAGCATTACACTTTATTACTACTTCTAATATAGAATACGTTTGTGTGAGACAGGTACAAAAGGCAGCTTTACATTAATTATATTAAACATCTAATAACTCTAAACATTAACCCACCGATTCCTAAAGGTGTTCTGAATTGCAGCCCCCTAAGGGCAGTTAGGGACTTAATAGTCCCAATTCAATAATACAACTAATGAGGCATGGTTCAAAAAGTCAAAAGAGACTACAAAGGTCAGGGACTGGATGGTGTTCATCCAAGGGTACTAAGCAAGCTTAACTCTGTGATTGCCAAACCTGTTTACTTAAAGGGCATGTAAAGTCTAATATAGAATAAGGCTAGAAATGCTGTATTTTGTATACTAAACGTAAACATGAACTTACTGCACCACAAGCCTAATCAAACAAATAATTTATTCTTTCAAAGTTGGCCACCATCTTGTAACTTTGTTAAACATATTTGCAAGACTAAAGCTGGCCACAGACGCAAAGATCTGATTCTCAATTCGTATGATTTTCGGACCGTGTGTGGAGAATCCCGACATTTTTCGTCAGGGTAATATCTCTACATATATTCCCGATCGTACGATTTTCAGTGGGAGACTGTCACTAGCTTTATCGGACATAACTTTCATACGAAAAGGGGCAGAACACTGGCTGATCTGTTCTTTCTACTTTATTTGATCGGAATGGTTAGTGGCAGGTCGGGAGATCATTCGGTGATTTGAAGATCTGATCTTTGCAGCTATGAGCAGCTTTAGACTGTGCACATGCTCAGTGTGTTCTGGGCTGCTTAGGGATAATAAATTATCAAAACAGCACAAGTCAAATAATATCTGCCAGAAGCTGATACAGCAAGAATGATTAATAATCAGAATATACAGACTGCACTGTGTCCTGTGTTGTCATGTAATCTAATGTGGATTTTATAGTTGTTGTATTGTTTAATACAAACTTTCTCCAACTCTGCAGAACCAGTGGCTGCAGCAAAATAATCCTCCAAATAGAATCCCAGTTTATCTGTTTAAATCTGGCTCCATGATCTTTGTCCCTCCAGCTGGAAATAGTAGAGGGGATGTGAAGGCAAAAATAAAATCCAATACAAATCTCTACACAGTCTCTGACTGCTCTACATGGAAACAAACAAAGCTGCTTGAGTTCTGCACAGCTAGGAAGTAAGTTCCCTCTGCTGTTCATAGGTATGATTGTTTCCCTGCAGAGCAGTTAGGGACAGTCTGACAATTCCTATCCACAGCAGTAAATTAAGGGATAATTTCATTACATACAGTCAGGTTTCTTTTTTATTAAAGAAAGTAAAAATGGGATTTTATTTTTTTGCCTTTACATGACCTTTAAGCTTTCAGGATTCATGGAGGTCTGGCATGGTACAGAGACTGGAAAATTGCTACTGTGGTAACGCTATTCAAAAAGGGAACCCATTCTCAGCATCAAAACGTATAGACCTGTTAGTTTGACATCAGTGGTAGGAACGCATTTTAGAAGGGGTATTAAGGGATACAATGCTGGACTTCATTGCAAATCATAATACTAGGAGTTTGTGCCAGTATGGTTTTATGTGTAATAGATCTTGCCAGACTTATTTAATTTACTTTTATGAGAAGGTGAGCAGGGACCTCGATTCTAGGATGGCAGTGGATGTGATCTACTTAGACTTTGCTAAAGCATTTGATACAGTGTCACACAAAAGGTTACTGGTTAAATTAAAGGGATTCTGTCATCCGAAAACATGTTTTTTTCAAAATGCATCAGTTAATAGTGCTACTCCAGCAGAATTCTGCACTGAAATCCATTTCTCAAGGAGCAGATTTATTTATATTCAATTTTGAAATCTGACATGGGGCTAGACATTTTGTCAATTTCCCAGCTGTCCCCAGTCATGTGACTTGTGCCTGCACTTTAGGAGAGAAACACTTTCTGGCAGGCTGCTGTTTTTCCTTCTCAATGTAACTGAATGTGTCTCAGTGGGACATGGGTTTTTACTATTGAGTGTTGTTCTTAGATCTACCAGGCAGCTGTTATCTTGTGTTAGGGAGCTGCTATCTGGTTACCTTCCCATTGTTCTTTTGTTTGGCTGCTGGGGGGGGAAAGGGAGGGGGGTGATATCACTACAACTTGCAGTACAGCAGTAAAGAGTGATTGAAGTTTATCAGAGCACAAGTCACATGACTTGGGGCAGTTGGGAAATTAACAATATGTCTAGCCCCATGTCAGATTTCAAAATTGAATATAAAGAAACCTGCTTGCTCTTTTGAGAAATGGATTTCAGTGCAGAATTCTGCTGGATCAACACTGTTAACTGATTCATTTTGAATAATTTTTTTTTCCCATGACGGTATCCCTTTAAGCCTGCTCCATCATCATCTGGCCAATTTTCGGTCAGATATCGATCAGGGGAATCTGTCGGGGGCCCTATACACTGGCCAATAATCTGCAGACATTGTTGGTAGCTTGTATCGACCTATGTATTATCACCTTTACTTAAGAAATGTCAAAAGAAAGGTAGAATATACTACAGCTCAAGAATTTGTCCACAGCGAGTCTAAGAACTTTTTTGGTAACTAAAAGAATGAGATTTGATTTATGGGTATCATGGATTGGTCAAACCAAGTCTTTAACTGATCTCAGATTTGGGTCTGTTTAGCATTACACCAAATTGCAATGACGATTCTTTACTATACAGGTATGAGACCGATTATCAAGAATGCTCAAGACCTGGGATTTTCCAGATAAGAAAAAACCAGAGAAAAACCACCCAAGGCAAAGGCTGTGGTGTAGCTTGCTTTATTGTTTATGTCCACAAATATTTCCAAAAAAATTACAAAATACTCAAAATGGAGAAAACACAGAATTCACGAATTTCTGGGTTTCTACCCCCATGGCAAACTACTCCTATATACATTAAAATCTTCAAGATATATATAGAAATGGAGCAGTCTGGATGTACATTCTGCTTAATGGTGCCATGAAACAAGTAGCTTTACATTTTTATTTTATCTTTTTTTAACACGCTGAACGAGGTACGTCCGAGATTACAAAAGAAAATAAAAAGAAATGTAACAAAGGAAGCTGTGAAACAAAGCTAGAACAGAATAAAACTAAATGAAACAGAACTACTGAACAAATAATGTGCCAGAAGGATGTGCTGATCTCCCTAGCCAAGAACATATGAACCAATCCGCACGGGATACGCCTGGATCTCAAACCGTCTGCATCACCAGAACAGGCTTTTCACAGCCAATCCAGATAAAGAAACCAAGCACCCCAAAACTCAGAAAAACAAAAAAAAAAACACAAAAATGATACATGTAAGAATATATACTGCAGAAATGAGAATCCCTGCACCAGAACATTTGCAGACAGGTTGATATTAAGACATGTAAAGCGACAAATTGAGGTTGCCCGTAGCATAAGAAGACTAACTGTTGTTCCCGATCTCTATGTAATGTAAGCAAGTAGCCAATGAGTGCAAACTAATCAGTAATTAAAAGCATTATGTTGCTAAAGGTGAACAAAGGAGATTATTACAAATAAAGGTTTGGAAAGACATATTGTGCAAGTCTACAAGCAGTGTCAGGAGAATGCCCGGGGCACAAAACTTCCCCTAATATCTGCCACCAATAGGTGTTGTCTATTGTTGAAGAGTGAAGGGGTGCTTGAGCCTTTATCCACTGTGCTCTGAAATGCTAAGTGCCAGAACTAACAGTCAGAACAGCAGGGACAGTGCCCTGATTGGAGGTTGCTAGGAGACCACGTGGAAGAGGATTCTTCAGCATCCAGACAACTGCTCTAATGCATGCAGCTTCTAGAAGCAGCTTACCAGGCCTTGCCTTTAACTACAGCCTCTGCCTGCCCTTATACACCTCAGTTGGAGGGTAAAGCAGCTACTAAATGTGCCTTTATATTTGTCAGCTGCACAGCGAAATCATTTCACTCATGTCAAAACCTGCTATTGTAATGTTGGAAGAGAAGTGGGAGGGGGGGGGGAAACAATTAGATAAACAGACAACAGAAAAAAAATGACATGAAATAAAAAAATAGCCCAGGTTAAATAGAATCTGTACAAATAAAACCCTTGGCATTAGGTATAGCAGGCCTGAAACACTAAAATATAGGAAGTTTTCCTTATAAATTAAATAATAAAAGTTCTAACCCTGCAGAAACTTCAATGCTATAAAGTGAAGATACGCACAAGCCTGTGTGCATTTTGCATCTACAACTTAAAACGCTGTAGCCCCTTATCTACAAGTGACGTACAATAACTTGTAAGGAGAATCGTTTGAGTAAAACAAAAACAATTAGAATAAAAGAAAAAAACAAAACCCCAAAATCTGTCTCTCCACAGATCAAACACAGTCTGGAGAAGAGGAGAGCAGTGAATTGGTGGAAGTTGGAAAGAGGTGGTAGAAATGGGGATCACTTAGGCTCATACAGGAAGAAGCATTTAACCAAATAATAACGCAATTGCATGGATTTAGGATTGCACCATTGCATTCTTGGTAAATGTCCAAAGTCTTTACTCTTCTGTGGATCTTAAACACCTAGCTGGCACAGGATAGTGTTGGCAGGCAGTGAAGTGGTTAAACAATGCTGGCCTCCGGTTGGCTTGAACTCACAGCTAGTAACCAATACAGGGATGGGGCAGAGAGTTTTTGAGAACATTCCACCAGCCCTTGCTCTCAGAATGATTGTAGTCAGTCAGTAACAGACCGGAGCAACATTGTACAATGATCACAGTCTCCTGACAATGTAATAAAAAATGGAATTATCTGTATCACAGCACTAAGAGACCCCTGGGTGCAGCTGGAGGGTAAGTCTCTCGCATAATTCACACACAGTAAGTGATATGTGGGTCTTTGCACCTCCACAATGTGAGGAGAAAAGTCAAAACATTCCCATTGTCCATTAACTGTCCTCCCTCTCACCCAAACCTGCTCCCTCATGAGGCTGGGGAAGAATGTGCGTCATGCAGGGAACTTCCAGAACAGCTTTGAGGTGTCTTCTCTACCAATGAAGGGAAGGATGTGGCAAGTCTTAAATAGAGAATAAATCTGTGCAGCCTCTGGGGACTCGTTGTATGGAGCCTGACTCTCCTAAGGAAGGATGGAGGGGAGGGAAGGATCCATGGTCACGCTGTTACAACTGCTTGTCCCCTTCTTTCTTCAGTCGACTGAAAATAAACCAACATTTTAGCATTTGCTTGGCCCTTGATGGGAAACCATGAAAACAAGCAAAGTGGGCTGATCTTTAATTTACTCACCTGAGAGAGCAAAGTGCATGAGACAGCTGTTGTGTAAAACATTCATTTTCTGCATATTTACCTTTATACTTCATGTGGGAGTTACTGTACTGCAAACTCTACAGGAGGTACAATACCACTAATGTGTTATAATATATTGGACCACAAAGGGTAAGCTTGACAAAGTCCAAAGTCAATTTCTCTGCAGGGTGCATGGTAGTGATGTGCGGGCCTGATACCCACGGGACCAGACTCTTCTTCGCAGGTGGCGGGTGCAGGTTGAGCTCTTCTCCTGCTCTCCCCACCCGCCAACGTCAAATGCCGGCTTCTGAGTTCCGGGTTCTTCTTTTATAGATGCTGCGCCCGCTTGCCCCGCCCCTTTTGTAACGTCATCGGCGGGGTCGCCGCAGGTCTATAAAAGCAACCCAGAAGTAAGACACGGGCGGGAAATTCTGACCCGCACATCACTAGTGCATGGATCAATTGCAATCTTGAGCTATGTACCCTGACATATGTTGTGACATTTGGCCAAACCACACAGAGCTGATTGTGAATATTCTTTCGGGTGCACTATATCACATCATGAATTTGGGTGACTCAGAGTATATAAAGCTGCTGTGTGAGACGTGCTGGAAAGAAATCTTACCTGTAATAATCTTCTTGGCTGGGTAGGTGGCCGCCGTGCATGTGAGGATGCCCGTGTAACCACTGTTGCTCCATTGCTAACCTCTGTAACTCAGCAGACTGAGCATGCATAGCTTGAAGCTGGTGGGCAGCAGACATTGGAGGTGGGATACCCGCAGGCAGGTCCCGAGGGTAAGGAGTACCTTTAAAAGAAAGAAAAGAGAGTCAATAGACACCTACTTAAATGGACACCTGCTATAGGGTATTTAGAAAACTATGGTAAGAAAGTCTAAAAATGAACAGTACGATGGGAGATAAGATACAGTACATATGCACAGAGTGCTTGCACCACACAATTCTAACTTGTCTTAAAAGGGAACTATCATGAAAATGAGAATTTAGCATACTGAAATAAGAAACTTTCTAAATACAATCAATTAAAAATTCTGTACTGTTTCTGAAATAATCAATTTTATCTTCACTATCCCTCTCTCAGCATCTGTTTCTCTTCATTCTGTCTTCATGCAGCACTTGGGTGTCAGATTATAATTGACAGTTAGATCCAATATATCTTATGGGGGGCTCCTTTTGTCTAGAAGTAGTATTAGAGCTCACTCTATTAAAATCCTGATTCTGTCTCTCTACATGCAGAATTTGTGCAAAAGATTATTTTGTTAGATTTGTTTTGTGCTGGAATCAGTTATTTGAGTGAGCGCTAATACAACTGCTAGGAAAGGAAGCCCCCCTATAAGATATTTTGGATCTAACTATCAATGACTATCTGACAACCAACTGTTGCAAGAAGACAGAATGAAGAGAAACAGATGCCTAGTGAACACAAACTTGATTATCTCACAAATGATGCAGAAAATGTAATTGATTGTATTTAGAAAGTTTCTTATTTCAGTATAATGAAGCTAATATTAAATTTTCATTTTCGATTTTAAATGTTCTTTGGGCTGCCAGTCAGATCCGCCACTTCCATTTATTATCTAATAAGGATAACATAACTCTCCAACAAGACTTTGAGTTACTTTGCATAGACATTCATTACTGACCAAAAACAGGGTGTCGAAGCATTTCATGCTCATGAGGATGTTGTCCCAGCAATGGGTTGGGGATGGTACCAGGAGGGTATGGGAAGCGTGCCAGGTGAGGCCCAGCCAAGGGATCCACCAGTGGGTGAACAGGACCTGCAGACCCTGGAAAAAAAAAACAATTAGGCTTTTGTGGCAAGAAGGAGAATTAGTTGACATGAACAATACAATTAGAGAGATCTGGACTGGGAGATTGGGTTCGCGAGCATCAGATCGGATTTGCCCTCACTAAACCAACTAGTAGCAGCAGATCTGGTTAGAGAATCCCAGGCTAATTATTAACATGTATTTATAGAGCACGAACACATTGTGCAGCTTTATTAAAGGCAAATATCTCGTCACTGACAAACAAAAATGGACACGATTTCTAATGGCACAAACTGTAATGCTCATTATGTGGTGCTGTGTCTCATCTGAGCAGTGTATAGCTGAACCTATTTATTTGTTGCTGGCAGAGAGCCGATATACTGAAAGCAAAGGCTGTAGTTCTAACCTCCATCTGCCCAATAAAACTAAAACCTTGTTCTCGTATTCATGGCTTCTGTGCATTGTCCTCCTTTACAAAAAAAATAAAAAATTGTTGACACTGAAAGCTGTAGTGTACATGCCACGGGATGCAAATCTACCATCGGGTCAATCTTTAAGCAGCCCTCCTCTCCTAAGAGTTATTAGTGAGCTGAAAAATGAGCAGTGGAGCAACTGGCAGTTTCAGCAGGGAGTTTGGAACCCTCTGTGTGCTGGTGCCATCATAGCTACAGCTGGCAGGGTCATTAACTGGAACTTGAAAAAGCTGCAAAAATCCTTGCTTAGAATTCTGGAGAAGGAAAGGTTAAAACTAAGGAAGCTTTATCAGAAAGGTCTATATAAATACACCAGTTACCCCTCAAAGTAATGCTGCTCTGAGTCCTCTGTCATAAGAAACACTACACTTCTTTCCTTCTATTGTGTACACATGGGCTTCTGTATCAGAATTCCTGCTTAAACTGCCAGGGCACAGGCTTGAGCATGTTCAGTTTGCTCCTCTCTCCCTCCCTCCTCCCCTCCCTGCTGTAATCTGAGCCCAGAGCTATGAGCAACCAGGAAGTAATGTCACAGCAAGCTAATATGGCAGCTGCTATCCTAAACAGAGTTTCTAGAGCTGTTTTATGGAAAAGCATTGTAAATAATGAAAATGGCCTTCTAGCTTGCACTATTGTGGTTAATCTATTGGCAATAAATTGCCTTGGTAGCTTTCCTTCTCCTTTAAAGAACCAATAACATTTAAAAAAAAAAATTGTTAGCATACAACGAAAAAAAAACCCCACAAAGACAAATTAGACGCGCATCGCTTGATTTCTCCTCCCTGCCTTCCTTATAGGAGATATCCAGGAAGAAAAAAAATCGACCGCCGCACAATGGATGACCGCCCTGTTACCTTTTCTGAAGAGGAGCACAAGCGGAGTTTCGGTAAGTAATTTCTTAATAAAGACTTAGTGAATTCAAAATGTAAATTTGTCTTTGTGGTATATTAATTTTTTTTTTTAAAAATTGATGTTACTGGTCCTTTAAAGGGCCGATTGTGCTTCATTCAAAACACTTCTCATGTTTTACTAAATATAATGATCAGTAGGTCACAATGGAATAGCAATGAAGTCAATGACCCATTTTTGAAGTTGGGAAAACGCAGAGATAATCCGCAACCCCAAATAAGTATCTAATAAATGGATATGAGAGAATCAAATCAGTGTCTGCCTTGTAGATGGTCTTGCCCAAGACATCCTAAATTCATAGCAATATGTAGTACATCTGACATGTAATGTGGCAACTTCCAGTCATGGATATTATGTAAATATGCAGATCAGTTACACAAACACTACTCAAATTCTACAATTTAAATGGCCAGTAATATCCATACGAAAATACTTTGAGTTAAAGAATATTTATTTCCTGACACCTACAGTCCTATGTTTATCCTATAGGTGGGGACATATATGTAATGGGACCCCTGCTTATCTCCAAATAATTTGTTTAGAATACATTAATCATTAGTGCTTATCTTTAGAAGCACAGAATAATACACTATATTTAGATGCATAGAAACCCATTTTTTTTAAATGGGGAGATAAAAGATAAAAACTGCTCATATACAAAGCATTACAATTACACAACCATGTAATGAAACAGGACATCACAGACATAAAATAAAACACACACAAAAAATAACAAAAATCAACAATGTGAAAAGAAGTATAACTAAAATGATCTAGGGTACAAGTACAGATGTTTCTGCAATAAAGGAAATATGATGTGAATATACAAATACTAATTGTAGGGGATATTGTACACACATGAAAGCTCACACAATCATTCTGGCAACAAGGGCTGCAGTTTGCCTAAGGTGGTCACAGGCCCCTGTGCATCATCATTTTATAACAAATTGGCCCCCCAAATAGTGATTAATGGTCTCACCGTTTGGAAAATCACTGACTTATATAATGGTAGGCAAACACTAAGCACCCATTGACAATGCGGTGCAGCAACAAAGCAGACCTGGATTTGTTTTAGTACTGTATATCAAATAACAAGGCAAAGAAGATCCCACAAGCTTGCCCTAAAAAGTAACCAATGATAAGTCCAAACGATCCCATAGAGGACTTTATACACAGGCTGCACTACACACTGACATATAAACTTTACTTCATTATAGTTTGACATGGCCTACATGACACTCACATTACCAACCAGCACCATCATATGTTCTTTAGCGCATTCAGAAAGCATTTATTGCAAATACATTTATTTTTAGATTTTCTGTCACCCAAACTGGCGACAAAACATCCCTTTGTGTCACTACTATAAATCATTACAATTAACAATTGCATTTTAAATGGCTCACCACTTTATATGCAATTACAAACAAAGCCACTGAGACCATTGGAGGACCTCTTCAACTACGAAGTATTTCATTTCTAAAACAAATAGAAGAACGTCATGATGATATTGATGCTGGTGATGAGCAATCTTTATTAAGTGCTATGTAATCAACTAGCAAAGCCATCTGCAATTTTAAGAGCCAAAAGTCCCTTTTCAGTATGATACATTCAATCATATATGGTTAGCCATGTTACAATAATCTAATTCTCAGGCCATGGATTAATTAACTGGAGCATTCAGAAGTACATCCTATGCAGTTGCAGGTCTGCCGATATCCTTATACATGCACCAAAGTGTATCATTGTGTTATATTCACTAGTGTTCAAAAGTTTGGAATAAAAAAAGTTACGTTTTTGATAGCAACTGATGCTTTTATTCATGAAAGTAGCTTTAAATTGGCCAATGCATTAATCTCATAACATTCTTTGTATTTCACCTAGCTATTCAATTCATCAATATTCCATTTTCAGAAATTCTAGCTGTCCGTATTGAAACACTTTCAAAGGCTTTTTTCAACCGACGCCTCCTATAGCTCTTCCCAGAGGTGCCACTGGCTTGTAGGCCCTTTCCGCTGACCTTGCAGTGAAGTCCTTCAACAAAAGCTCAGTAGGGCTGAGGTCTGGTGCTTTGCCAGGCAATCCATGAAAGACAGCACCCCGGCTTCCTGTTTCTTCCCCATGAAAGACAGTACCCCGGCTTCCTGTTTCTTCCCCATGAAAGAGAGTACCCGGCTTGCTGTTTCTTCCCCATGAAAGACAGTACCCCGGCTTCCTGTTTCTTCCCGTGAAAGACCGTACCCCAGCTTCCTGTTTCTTCCCCATGAAAGACAGTACCCCGGCTTCCTGTTTCTTCCCCATGAAAGAGAGTACCCGGCTTGCTGTTTCTTCCCCATGAAAGACAGTACCCCGGCTTCCTGTTTCTTCCCGTGAAAGACCGTACCCCAGCTTCCTGTTTCTTCCCCATGAAAGACAGTACCCCGGCTTCCTGTTTCTTCCCCATGAAAGAGAGTACCCGGCTTGCTGTTTCTTCCCCATGAAAGACAGTACCCCGGCTTCCTGTTTCTTCCCCATGAAAGAGAGTACCCGGCTTGCTGTTTCTTCCCCATGAAAGACAGTACCCCGGCTTCCTGTTTCTTCCCCATGAAAGACAGCACCCCGGCTTCCTGTTTCTTCCCCATGAAAGACAGTACCCCGGCTTCCTGTTTCTTCCCCATGAAAGACAGTACCCCGGCTTCCTGTTTCTTCCCCATGAAAGACAGTACCCCGGCTTCCTGTTTCTTCCCCATGAAAGACAGTACCCGGCTTCCTGTTTCTTCCCCATGAAAGACGGTACCCCGGCATCCCGTTTCTTTCCCATGAAAGACAGTACCCCGGCTTCCTGTTTCTTCCCCATGAAAGACGGTACCCCGGCTTCCTGTTTCTTCCCCATGAAAGACGGTACCCCGGCATCCCGTTTCTTTCCCATGAAAGACAGTACCCCGGCTTCCTGTTTCTTCCCCATGAAAGATGGTACCCCGGCTTCCTGTTTCTTCCCCATGAAAGACGGTACCCCGGCTTCCTGTTTCTTCCCCATGAAAGACAGTACCCCGGCTTCCTGTTTTTTCCCCATGAAAGACAGTACCCGGCTTCCTGTTTCTTCCCGTGAAAGACAGTACCCCTGGCTTCCTGTTTCTTCCCCATGAAAGACAGTACCCCTGGCTTCCTGTTTCTTCCCCATGAAACAGTACCCCGGCTTCCTGTTTCTTCCCCCATATAGGTTTTGTATAGCTTAGAAGCATGCTTTCAATCACTGGCAGCTGTATGTTGAAACTTGTACCAAGCAAGGGCTGACAATAGGGGAAGATAAAACATTCAGTCTTGCCTTTGGCAGTAGTCCATCCTGGTAAATCCAACCATACAGCCCAAAGTCTCATGTTGAGGGAAAAGCTATACAAATATGGCAGTTTAGTATGGTTGTTTTATTACTCTAATCTTTCTTTAGAGTGGAATTTGGCATGTAACAGTAGTGCTGTGCCCTTGTGTTTTATTATCTGCTAAACCCAAAATGCTAATTTATATTATGATTTCCACATACCCTGCATAGTACCAAGAGCTACTTGCACTGCTGTTACCTACTGGAATTGGAAGTGTCTGGCCATCAAAACACCCTCTTGCCATAGGCCTAAAGGCAGAAGTGATATACAATAGGTTTCTGAGACGGACACTAATAGAATAATGAAGATACTACAAACTCAAGCAAGTCATTGACTCAAATTACAGAGCGCCAAGTGTCACATTAACCTAAATATTGACTGTTATAGGCTTGTGCTGTAAAGATAACTTTTGTCCATGATCACAGAACAACAGCTCCCATGGTATGATTTCAACAAGTAGCAAATTATACTATAGGTAATTGAAATTATGGAAAGGCCCCTTATTCAGAAAGCCCCATGTTTTGAGCATTCTGGATAACACCTGATCTTTGATGATGTTTTCATCAAAAGTTTTCAAGTAAATGACAGTACATTAGTCGAATATTTAAAGGGGTTGTTCACCTTTGAGATAACTTTTAGTTTGATGTAGAGAGTGACATTCTGAGACCATTTGCAATCGGTTTTCATTTTCTATTATTTGTGGTTTTTGAGTTATTTAGCTTTTTATTCAGCAGCTCTTCAATTTGCATTTTAACCAATCTGGTAACTGCGGTCATAATAGCAACCATGCATTGATTTGAATAAGAGCCGTGAATATGAATAGGAGAAGGCCTGAATAGAACGCTCAGTAATAAAACGTAACAATAACAATACATACACAGCATTTGCTTTTTAGAAGGGACACCCATTTGAAAGCTAAGAGTCAGAAGAAAAAGGCAAATAACTATAAAAAATAAATAATGAAAACCAATTGAAAAGTTGCTTAGAATTGGCTGTTCTATAACATAATAAAAGTTAGAGGGTGAACCACCCTTTTAGGTTTGGGGCAGACGGGGAGATTCGAGTGCATTAGTGCAGCCGATTATTCATTCAAGGCAGTTTGGGGAGATTGTCGCCCTGCAGAAGAGGCGATTAGTCGCCAGGAGACTACCGTAAATCTCCCCGAATCTGCCCGTCTGCCCCAACCCTTAAGGATGCTCTACCATGCTACATAAGATACACACTATGAGCTATTATTGCCTATGTTATCACAACTGATTAGAATAGTTAGTTGGTTAGTTTTGTGGATACAGGACACACATACAATTCTTATATAGCAAGGATTATCAGAAACACATTAAGATGCAACATGCACCTATAAGAACGGCTTATTTGCCATGCAGCATGAGGATTTTATGTAATCAGCTTTAAAGTCATGCCTTTTTTATCTAGACACTACAATTGCTACAGAACTGCAACAATAAGTGATCAAAACAAGATAAGTGCTGCTTAGTTCTGTCAAGCTTATGGTAATTCATCAGTAACAAAAGTATAGGTGACAACAGACTTGCACAGGATTTTCTCAGGCACTATATAAAGATATTCAGTAATTGGCAATTACACACAAACATGGATCAACAATCACAACTTGTTTAATCTTTTAGCCATTCCCCAAGTTCACTCACCAATGACTTCCAATATCCCATGGGCAAAATTTTTACCCAAGTAGAATATAAGAGCTTGTTTCCTACACAGTAGAATCCTGGCAAGGCAAATGTTTCTATGGTTAATGCATATATAAAAATACACTGGTGAGAGCTCTCTTGGAGGTCAGAAGAAGAATGAAATGGAAAACCTATGTAGTATATTCTGCACAGCACAGATCCCAGGCCACGCCTCTCTAAATTAAAGGTGGCCATACACAGAGATCCTCTTGTTTGGTGGTTCAGGCCACGCCTCTCTAAACTAAAGGGGGCCATACACAGAGATCCGCTCGTTTGGCGGTTCAGGCCACGCCTCTCTAAACTAAAGGGGGTCATACACAGAGATCAGCTCGTTTGGCGAATCGCCAAATGAGCGGATCTCTCACCGATATGCCCACCTTGGGCTTATCTGATAGTGGGCCCTAGGGCCCAATGATCGGATCATAACTGGCGATCAGATTTTAGGACCGCATCAACGAACAGATGCAGCCTGCGATCAGATGGGATTTTTACCCCTACCCGATATCTGCCCGACTCTCAGCTGGATGTCGATCAGGGAAGCCCATAGGAGGACCCCACACATGGGCCCATAAACTGCCAACTATGTTTGTCGGCAGCTTTTATTGCCCCATCTATGGGCACCTTAAAAGCTTTATGTATAATTAGCTAGGGCATATGCGAAATTCTCAACCAATAGAACTCTAGCCACTGGGAAGCACAATGGTGAACAGTTCTGTATTGCTGCAAGCATGTATTGCACTCCCCAACCCCTCTGTATTACACAGCAGGATGTGTTGTTAATAATTCAGATGCACAGCAAATCTTTCATAGTGTCTTGTTGTCCCCAGTAAACACAGCAGGAATGGCCTTGCCTTTCACTGAAATGAGCATTTACTGCCAATCAAGCCAAGCCCAAGAAAGCTGTATTTAGTCAACTGGCCAACATGAGTCAGCTGTTTAAAGTATGGCCCACCCGGCTATCATCGCTCACATTTCAACTTTTAGGCTCGCTTCTCCCTTTGGAGGGTTTTCCCGGTCTCCCAAGTCCTTATCCTCAATATAAATCATTGTATAAATTTACCAGGAAAGTGGACTGGAACACATGTCCCGTTTTCAGCCACGCCCGGCCAAGACTTAGAGTTACAGCAGCAGTCTATTAAAAACACATAATATCGTAAGATGCCTCTGTCTTTACAAAGTAACATAGATGCATCAACACAAATGGTTTTTAAATTTTTAAAAAAACAGGAAGGTTTGGCCACAAAGGGAATTGAACAACCCTACGTTTGATCTGTCAGTGTGGAGTCAAGGGTAAGGCATGGTGATAACCACCATTTGGGAGAAAAATCTAAATTTTAATACAATTGGCAAGTATTTTCAGTGGTTCTATAAATGTTTTAAAAGTAATTAATTATTTATTTATTTCTAATATAAAAACAGAATTATTTAAAAAGAGAGAATGCTAACATTAGGATACTGTAAACTACCTTAAACTTGTGGCTTAAGATGAGGAGCTTACGTTGGAAAAGTTTTACATATAACAAATCTTATAGTATATGCTCCATAAATCTGTGTTTTTTTCAATAATGGTTCATACTAAAATATTTTTCTCCTGGTGCAGCCGAAAAGACTGAAATGCATAAGTCAATTGAGTCCTTACACATGGATATTCAGCCTTAGGTTCCTTCACTCAGGGACTCCTGAGTTTCCTATGGGGCTTGTACTGATAGGAACATAGTGCATGAGATGCAATACGTGTGTGGCTTCTTGCATGTTCAACACTATCTGTAGTACAATACTACTAGCACTACTAGTACTGCCCCTGTATGCAGGAATATCATTTCTTTGCACATTATTGCAAAGAAAAACAACAAAATGTAAATATCTACTGTTTTTTTTCTACAAAATGAACAATCTACATTACAGGTATAGCAATCTACAGAAACGTTTGCATGTCTATCTGATCTTTGGTGCGCAATTCTGATGTCTTAATCCACTATAATGTTTCATAAAAGCTGGGAACATTACGATACATATGAGTGAAACCTTACAAATAGAGATGCACCGAATGCAGTTTGGGATTCTGCCTTTTTCAGCAAGATTCGGATTTGGCCGAATCCTTCTGCCGGGCCGAATCGAACCCGAATCCTAATTTGCATATGCAAATTAGGGACAGGGAGTGAAATTGCGTGACTTTTTGCCACAAAACAAGGAAGTAAAAAATGTTTTCCCCTTCCCACCCCTAATTTGCATATGCAAATTAGGATTCGGTTCTGTATTCGGCCGAATCTTTTGCAAAGGATTGGGTTCAGGGTTCGGCCAAATCCAATATAATGGATTTGGTGCATCCTTACTTATAATAAATAAAAACAAAATACATCTCTGGCAAGAAATGAAACCCTTATTATATTTTAGTGTAGATAGCAGGGAAGGCATCCCAAAGGATACTGCTAAAGCCAAAATGCCAAGAAGGCAAGTAGCAATAATATGACAGGGAGAATACACAAAAACTAAAATAAAATTCTAGTAAATTAAAGCAATGACCTGGTTAGAAATCCGCACTACAAAAATACAATTGGCTGCATACATTGCAAAAATATCAATTAAAACATGGCCATCTTTATAAAAATGTCGAAAACCACAAAATACCCATTTAAATGAAATGTTAACTAAAACACAAGACCTGCCTTAAGGTATTAATGAGAAACTCATGTATAGGATTAAGGGTTTTTTTTTGCTGGTGGAAGGACAAATAGGGGAATAAACTAAATCCTTTGGAAGAACAATAATGTTCTTTAAAAAATAAATAAATAAAAAAAACCCACATTTTAAACTTGAAAAAAAAAATCAGATTTCAAATAGCTCAAGCAATTAAACCATTTATAGTAAAGCCTCCATTGAAAAGCCAGAGGAGAGAGTCCATCTCTCTCCTCTGTATAGATAAAAGTAATAACTATTATAATTAATTACTGACAGGTCAGACAGGGAAATCCAGGACAGTTTGACAGATCCAGCCTGTGCTCAGAAAACATTGCAGGTTGATTTCATTGACAACTAGGGGATGCACTGAATCCAGGATTTGGTTCGGGAGTCTGCCTTTTTCAGCAGGATTTGGATTTGGCGAAGACAAAGTACTTGGCCGAACCCAATCCTTAAAATCGTATGATTTTTCATCGCAAGAACAAGGGATTTGCAATGCTTTTGTGCGTGCATTTTTTAACCCCTCCTTTCCCTGATTTGCATTTGCAAATTAGGGATTGGATCCGCCTGAATTCTGCACAAAAGATTTGCAATTCAGCCGAATCTCAAAAAAGTGGATTTGGTGCATCTCTACCGACAACGGAAGGAAAGCATAAGCTGAGTAAACTTGTATGTACTATGTAAAATAACCAACAGCAGACATTAAACAATGCCCCTTGCTGGCTCACCTTGATGTAAAGGGTCCTGCTGATGGAGATGGAGGTGTGAATGTATGTGCGAGTGTTGGTGGTGATGAGGAGTAACGTTGAACATCTGGAGTCTGGCCAAAGGGTCATTAGAAAGTGATGCCATGCGTTCTGCGTGTATCCTCTCAGCTGCCAGTCTCTCAGGATAGCTCATTTCTGGCCGTAGTTGTGGTCCTGCCAGAGCTAGTCTCTCTCTCTCTAGAGGATTTAGACCAGGGTGAAAAGCAGCAAATGGATGAGGTCCTGCTGTTGTGGGGATTGTTAGTGCACCGTGCCTTGCAAAATGTTCCATTGGGTTAGCTGAAGGGTGGAGTTGATCTAACTCAGGGGGTTTCACCTCAAAGCCAGGCTTCATCCTTTCCCGTAGTTCTCTCTCCCGGATTTCACGTTCTCGAAACTCACGCTCACGAAATTCCCGTTCCCTGATGGTATGATCAATGTTATACAATCCTGGCATATGGTAAGCCAAAAGTGGATCATTGGGGTTAAGAGGGACAAAGAATGGATGGTTGCGATTGGTAGGGGACATAACATGAGGTCGTGCGTATTCACTTAGGGTTCGTAGGGCAGGTGTGTCTGGCCCAATGTAAGGAGGAACAGCAGCTATGGTCGTTGGAGGTGGTTCAAAAGAAGCTCTGATGTGAGTTGCGGCACTCAGCTGATTATCTCCAAGACGACTTTCATGTGAACTGCAAGCCTTCTGCTTAAAAACAGAAATACTCATGTTAATTTAGTTAACTTATTTTTTTTGCTCACTCCAGCTATATTTTGTTGATAGCTTTTCAAAAACTAAGGAGACTGAGCACCTTTATTTTTACTTGTGTATGTGGTTCCTTTTTTAATGGTGCACACAAAACAGATCAACCAAACTTATACACGGTTATCCACTTAATTGATACAATAGTTGCTAATATTCCTAATATTTCTGCTCAGAAATGTATTAACTATTTCTATCAAGTAAATGTAGCATTGCTCAGAAATGTATTAACTATTTGTATCAAGTAAATGTAGCAAATTGTAAGTTCAGACTCTGTACCTAGATCACTGAGCTGCCAGACAAAACCCCAGATACAACTTACATTTTGGGAAGAACGGTAAAAAATAAAAGATGGAAAGAAATTTTAAAAAAATTATTTGTTTATGGTGAACAATCTGAAAACAACTGAACTGGAAAAAAAGTTTTGAAAGGTCAACAACCCCTTACTACTACTAAACTACTGCATATGACAATGATTTTAATAGTCCTTATAGTCCATAACTGGTTCACTGTATGGAAAAAGATGGAGAGTGCTGTTCTAGCAAACATTTTTAAGAGGAAGATTTTCAGCAACAACAAAAAAAGCTGTAAAATTGTCAAAATATACTGCTGTAAATGAAAAATTAACAGATATCGTTTTATAAATATCAGATCCGGAATAGTTTATGAGGAATCATCTTTAGTTCCATGATGCCATTTCTAAATTACTTTGTGTACTTGCCTCCCACCTCTCTGCTGCAGTCAGCATTCCAGTTTAGCACACTGCAAGAGTCTCTGGCTCATGGGAGTTGGTATTTATTTTTCAGTAATAGCCAATATCTAGCAATTCATTTCTTCAAGGCAGAAAAATTTAACATTCCTAAGAAATTAAACATCTACAGGACCAAACATTTAGACAATAACCCATGAACTTAAATGGCGATTGCCTGATTGCTAAATAAATATTCAGATTCAAATTTGATGCAGTCAATAAATATGTAGTCTATTCTATTTCTTTGTCCTCTGGGTTCTATGCCACAAAATTACAATTGAATTGTGGAGGTAAATTCCTTGTCTCTGTGGAGGCTCTACATACACAGCGAAGGAAAAGTGTTCTGATTATATGCAGTTTAGCCAAAGGCAAGCATGATATTAAAACAGGAGCTGATACTGAGATGCAGAGGTCCCATTTTTCTTGCACCAAACCCCATCATAAATAAGGTTGTGTGCATTTGGCTACTTTAATCTTATTTGCTGTGCTCGACATAAAAATGGCATCTAACTTTCTTATTATGTTGTATGCTAAGGTAACAACCAAAATATGAAGTAAAATAAATTATCACCCTACTCAACATAAACAAAAAAGGGGAAAGGTAAATATATATTTATATAAATATACATTCACACAAACATACCGCAGCCCTTTCGGCTTCTCTCTCTCGCTCCCTTTCCTTCTCTTTTTCCTTCTCCTTTTCACGTTCTCTTTCCTCTCTGACTTTCTGTTCTGCTTCTCTTTTGGCCTTCTCAGCAGCTTCCTCCCTCTTTTTGGCCAACTTTGATCCACCCAGAGGAATAAAGTAGAAGTCTGTTCTTGCACATGAGTTGTAACCTCGATCCCAATGTTTGTAGAACCTGTGTAAAAACATCTTTAATGTTACTACTTTAATGTTACTAAGATACATAAGAAAGCAAATAAATTAACAGATATGCTACCTTGCAGACTGGCTGGCATGGCTAGGTGCATCTACCACTGTGGGCTCTGGAGATGGACTTCGAGGAGGAAGTGGGGGACTTTCAGGTTCTTCAATCTCATCAGGGGCTTCTTCTTTGATCTGTATTGGGGGCAATGGTGGTGGATTTGGGGAGGGAGATACCATCGGGATACATACACCAGAAGAAGCTGTGGCATTTGATACAGGCAGAGGTGGTTGAAGACCTGGTGAAGCAGCTGGCAATGCTGAAGTTGTAGATGTAGGAGCACATGATGGTGGAGTGATGGAAGGAAGTCCACCAGGAACAAATGTGTGCTGCGGAAAAACAGGTTGGGGTGGTATGGAATGGAGTCCTGATTGAGGGTGTCCAGAAGTCTGGGGAAGGCTTTGGCTCTGAGTCAGGACTGGTGGCTGTGCTGCAGTAGACTGTAGTTGCTGGCTTTGTGGCATAAGCTGCAAAGGAGGAGGATGAGCAGAAGGAGGGTGATGGGTAGGTAATGAACTTAGGGGCTTAAGAGCAGGTGGTGGCGGCAAATTGGAATTCATGGAGAAGGGTGAAGGTCCCTGTAAATGTGAAGGATGTTTGTGTGACTGTGAAGGATTCTGAGGAATAGGTGTGGTAGGAGGTGGTTTTATATGAGGCATGGGTGCAGGAGGCAAAGGCTGCTCACGTGGTGTTTGAGAGGGAGTCTGTAGAGTTGGCTGAGCAGTTTGTTGTCCCTGAGAAGTATGGGGGAAAGTATGGGAGGGTGCTTGTGGCACTGGAGAGACCTGAGAGGCACATGGTTGAGGTGGAGAGGAAATTGGATATTGTAGAACAGGTTGTGCCTGCATATTGTGTGGCATTGAAGGTAACGGCCCATGATGCGGAGACTGTGGGTGGATTTGGGTGGGAGTAGGTGGTTGTGGCTCTCCTTGTGATCCAGCAAGAGGCTGGATGGCTGGATGTGGCGAGGGAAGCCGTTGAGGGTGAAGAACTGGAGCTTGAACAAGTGAAAGTGATGGAGGCTGAGGCGGTTGGGAAAGAGGCAGTGAAGAAGATGGTGACATCTGTGCTGGAGCCATACTATGGGAAGGAGGTATCGAAGGTGGTAAGGGCCCTGGTGACACAACAGGTGGCACCATTATTGAAGCTCCATTTTGTGGCTGTGACACTTGCTGCTGAGCTGAAGAATCTGAGTCACTCTCATTATCCTGAGGACTGGGAATACTGGGGGATGAGCTGCGATTATCCTGGTCAATGTCCTTTGGATCACTGCTTCCCTCGTCATTAACACTTCGGCTATCTGAGCTCTCCCCTTCACCCTCACCTTCTCCTTCACCTTCAGATGGAGAGTTTGGCCCACTGATTTCCTGAGGAAAGCGATTTTTTTAAAAAAGAGAAAGGAAACATTAATATATTTTAGGAGAACTTAACTTACAGAATGATGTTTGAAAACCTTGTCAATTGAGTTACCTACAGGTCCATCAGTATATACCTGTATCACTGACACAGATGTAGTTATTCCTAAAGTATATCAATTGTCTATACAAAAGTATGCTGGCTTCTTTTAATAAATGTTTTCACCATTTCAGATACTGCCCTTAAAGGGATATTGTCATGGGAAAACATGTTTTTTTCAAAACGCATCAGTTAATAGTGCTACTCCAGCAGAATTCTGCACTGAAATCCATTTCTCAAAAGAGCAAACAGATTTTTTTTATATTCAATTTTGAAATCTGACATGGGGCTAGACATTTTGTCAATTTCCCAGCTGCCCCTGGTCATGTGACTATTGGATGTGGTATAACTCTTTGTATAAATTCCAAATGGTTTTTTTTGTTGAGTATATAAAAAGAGGGGAAAATATTTCTTCCACATTTAGATGTTGTATCAGTTATCCTAAGCACCTCTGTACATTACAATGTTAATTTGTGGGAGAACAGCTTACTTGTGTTTTAGATTTCTTTGCACTGACCCTGTCAGTCTCTTCAGCATCTGACACTGGCTTCTCTCTTGGACGTTTGGCACTTTTTAGTGGCGATGAGGCCTCCTCTTTGATCTTCTGCAATCACAAAATATTCATTTTAACTCATAACTTAGAGGGTGCACCAATACATAATGCAGAAGAGGCAACAACATTACCTTTCATTACACACATAAAAAAACCCCCAATAATATGTACCTTAGGAGTTTTCTTCAAAGACTCTGCTTTGCTATCATTACTAGATGTACTGGCAGCACTTGGAGAGTTTCGACCACTGGACCGTATATCTTCATTTACAGGTGATACTCTGCCATCTGGGCTGGTAGTTTGCTTTTTACGGCCATTACGTAGCGTTGACATCTATGCAGCAGAACAACAGTGCATTGCATATAAAAGTAAAAACAAATATATATAGCAAAGTCTATAAAAGAAAGAACTCTTATTCACTGCATAGGAAAACATTAAGCCAATTACACACACAAACAGGGTTCATGCAAGCTTTGGCCTAGTGCCATATGTCAGTCTGGTCAGGTTACATAGAGGAGATACCAAGAAGGGTAAAAAGATCAATTCTAGCAGCCTAGGAAAGTTGCCTAGCATACAGACTAAACAAAATTGAGGTGCATACCGAGCCTCTGTTCCGCCTGGTCCTCATACTGTGTTTGCCATTAAGCCCATCCTCTTCCTCTTTGACAGGTTTGAACATAAATGGTGGTGGATCCACTGGCTTTTCAATAGGTGGTAATTCACCATATTTCTTGAAGTGAAGTCTGCAATCTGTACAGAGAAGAATATTCTCCCTCCCTCCATGGTGCCAGTCCTTAGAAGCTATAGGAATACAGTAAGCTTTATTAGACCATACAAACATAATTCTCACTGCTAAATAAAACGGCTTCTTTTCATTATCTTCTATTTATAGAAACCATAAAAAAGGTGAAAAATTACTTCTCGTGGCATCTTTTATTGTTCCTATATGGGTACACATTCTGTTTCTCATATAAATTTGCAAAGCTTTGGATGCCAAGAGATGTTGCCCAAAATTGTGATCAGTAGTTCTCTATAGAGTAGGTGCCACAAATTTGTCAAGTATGAGGAACAGGTTCTTCTGCAGAACTCAAACTGGAAAATGTTATGAAAATGAACATCCACTCTATTTTCACTAAGGTTGCAGGAAGCAATTTATTCTTCCTACATCCTTATCTTAGTCCATAGCTTTCACACACTGGATTTAAGATGGTAACGGAAACTGTCCTTCTGTGTTTGGTCCTTGTGATCAACATTGCTCAGAATTGAATTACAACACAACTTAAACATTCTACAATAATAACCTGTGTAATCCCAAATGATGCACGAGGCTACTGCTGACCCATGACACAGCCAGGCATTAGAGAACAACCAAGTTCAGGGGACATTCAAAATAGGGAATTGACTGGATTTACATCTGACAGAAACGTGGCACTTATAGCAAATTTGTCTTATGTTTCTGTGAAAACTACATAAAGACAAGTACAAAAAAACTACCTATATACAGTAGTACAAAAAAATGTAAGATGCATTTAAATATAATGTACGGTTACCCATCACTGGTTAGAATTGTAGTGTTATAAAAATAGGTGTAACGTCATGGGGTAGAGTCCTGCAGCAAGTTGGGTACACGAGGGTTAATCGGAAAAAAACCCGGGTACCCTGTGGGCATAGATGTGGGGGCGGGTATAGATTTGGGTCTGCAGGTTGCCGGTTTTATCTATATTTCTTATGTTATATTGGCTATATTTTACTCCTTTTAAAATTTTACAGAACTTTTTCTATCTCTGCCCACTTCTGATGATGTCACTTCTGGTTTGCAGTAACATCACTTTGTGTTTAATGATGGTAGGCGGGTTGCAGATAAGGTAGTTGCGGGCCAGGTTGGGTAGCGGATCCAAGCAGGTAAACTTGCGGATTGCGGTTCGGGTCACAGGCTGCGGGTTTGGGTAAGCCATTCAAGCTGAATAGGGCAAAAAGGCTCATGTTTACCCAGCAGTGACCCAGACTGAGCAGCTTATTGGCCTCTGTATGAGGCCCATAGAAGACCCTACCAGATCAAAATCTGTCCAAAATTCAGCCAAATATTAATTGTGTTAATGAGGCCCTCATTAGACAGATCTCTTGGTCCATCTGTGTGATATAAACCTGCTTGGCTAGCTTTACACACAAAAGTAAACAGGGGGTAAGAGTCATTCATCGCTTTTTACAGGAAAAAAAATCTCATGTATAAAATAAAACTTTTGTTTCCAATAAAGAGCTACTTTGGGAATGTTCGATCAACAGACACATGCTTCAAATGTAAAGAAAAAGTTTTCACTTTTAGAAATGACTGGTCTTTTAATGCAAGACTTTATCCTACTGGCTTACGTACTGGTAGAGAAGCAATGTCGGCATGCATAGCCTTTCAGTTCTTGTTCACTGTCCTCGCTGTCAAAGTCATCCTCACTGGCTGAGCTTAGATCCACTGGAACAGGAAAAAAAACAGTTGTTAAGCAACGTTTCAAATGGTTTTCGTATCTTAACTACCAGCCTTTTTTATTCTTAACTTACTGAAATACTATCTGGTTGGCAGGGTCAATGGCAAAAATATAAAAAAAACTAAATATTTGAAGTTGGGTGCTCAGTTTTATTTTAATGTTTATCTTTCTTTATGAATTTAAAACACATTCTCAATGCTAGCTTGACAACCAGAGTTCAGTTTTAATTCCAAGTCTGTGAGCCCAACTACCAACACCTCAGAACGAACACTTCTATGAGATAGTTCACTAATGAATAGTATGAGAGCACACCCAGTTAGAGCTAAAATAAGGCACCTCTGGACCTAGGTCCCTGATCTGAAGGCACCTATCACACTAGGATTTAGGATATCTATACTACAATAAATGTTGGTCATTGAAAACCGCCAATTAGTTCATCTGTGCATAACCCAAGAAATCCAAGCGTGTTAGAGATGGTCTGGAAATTCTTAGGTGCCAATTTCTTTTGCGTTGTTGCCAAAGAACTATGCATGACAAGTCACGCAGACAATGTATATAGGGTGATGCCAAGAAAGAGAAATTCAGAATTACAGATGGGAACACTGGTTAAAGGTAGTAAGGAGAGAAAAGTGCAGTGTGGAAAAAGTCTAGCTGGTTAAATGTATTATTATATTATCAGAAACACATTGATAAAGCACCAGCATATCCCGCAGAGCTGTACATTATTTTGGTGTATAAATTAAAGATACAATGAATCAGGTTTATTAAACACCTATATTAAAAAGGGTACTTACAGAATTCGCTGGATGGTGGCCGTGAGGGAGTGCTCACAGGAGTGGTAGCGGTGCGTGTTTTAATTCTGCGGAAGACTGCCTGGCGGCGGTGTCTGCGGTGTGCACGGGAGCTAGCTGCTTCTGGGGTTTTCTTCCAGTAGTAATAAAAAGTGATCAGCTCACCCTAGTAAGTGGTTAAAAAGGGTGAGTCATGAAAATCCACCAAAGCACCCAGTGAAAAATAAATAAAGATTACAGTTGTTTGAAAAGGGCAGTGTCATTCCTAAGAGCCTGTGATAGCTGCTGGTTTCCAGCCCTAACTATGTGCCACTTAAATAAGCACAGAAAAAGTTTGCCAGATATTTGTAGCAGAGTAATCACAAAAGCTTAGAACAGAAAAGAGACAGATGCTTAAGGGTTGGGGCAGACGGGCAGGTCACTAGTCACTAATCGCCACTTCTGCGTGGCGACAATCTCCCCGAAAACAGCCTTCCGTCTGCTTCAATGAAGAATCTATGCACCAGGATTCGGCCTTCTTCAGCAGGATTCTGATTTGGCTGAATCCTTCTGCTTGGCCGAACGAATCCTAATTTGCATATGCAAATTAGGGGGGAGGGAAATCGCGTGACCTTTTCTCACAAAACAAGGAAGTAAAAAATGTTTTCCCCTTCCCATCCCTAATTTGCATATGCAAATTAAGATTTGGATTTGTGTTCGGCTGAATATTTCACGAAGGATTCGGGGGTTCGGAGGAATCCTAAAAAAGTGGATTCGATGCATCCCTAAAAATTTTCAATAAAATATACTGGAAAGTTGCCTAGAATTACCCTTTTTTTGATACGGCAATTGTTTTATAATGGACATCCCCTTTAATGGCTATGTATCAAAATGGAATGCAATCACTAAATTCACTAGACAAATCCCTAGATATGATTGATAACTTGTTGGCATTATACAAATAAATGATTACTGTGATGATACAGAGGTTCTGCTCAGTTTGTATATTTGGCACATCTTTAAACTTCCAGCACCTCTGACCAGGCTGTTAAACAGCTGAAGGAGACCTGGCAGCAATTTGAATTGTGGGAAGAGATTTTCTCCCATGAATAATTCAAGCTGCTTAAGATTCCATATCTGTGTACAGCATAGACCTTGTCATGTCCCTGAAGAGAAGGGGGATTTATACAGACTCACCAACAAGGAATAGAGATTGATCTGCCTTATAACAACACAAATCAGCACCCCAGCCACAAAGGGTGCCAGTTAGTAATAAGACTCAAGAGAAGCTAACAATTACTTTACTGCATTTTCCAAGGACCTTCTACTTCTCTTAGTTTATAGGAAAACTATACCCCCCAAACAATGTAGGTCTCTATAAAAAGATATTGCATAAAACAGCTCATATGTAAAATCCTGCTTCATGCAAATAAACCATTTTCATAATAATATACTTTTCTAGTAGTATGTGCCATTGGGTAATCATAAATAGAAAATTGCCATTTTAAAAAATAAGGGCCGCCCCCTGGGATCGTAGGATTCACTGTACTCACAAATATACCAACAAACCATACTTGTTAGGTCACATGAGCCAATTAACAGACAGTTCTGTCTTTTGCTTCCACACTTCTTCCTGTTACAGTTAGAGTTGTAGTATTTCTGGTCAGGTGATCTCTGAGGCAGCACAGAGACCATCACTAAATGGTGGCTCAAGACAAGAGATGTAAAAGGGCAATATTTACTTAAATATATATATATATATATATATATATTCTTTAATATGCCACATAATATGATATGAACTGTTGCTTAAGTGTTCATTTTGGGGGTATAGTTTTCCTTTAATGCTCAGCATTTGAGATGGGAATTACCGTAAATGTGTAAGTACAGAATATATAAAAGCAAACAACAATGCACTCTAAAGAAACAATAAGCTTCTCTCTCTCTGTTTATGTATCTGTAGTCTCAGTTTCAGCTTAATTAAATGAATACAAAAGGTGGAAAGGTATTAAAGATCTACACCTGTGTCTGGATGTACAAAGCACTGCTCTTGGCACCAGGCAGAGCCATCAACTACCAGGTACTGCATTTTCAATGGATATAAGGCTGAGCTTCTTTTCACTGAAATATAAGTGGAATTTGCTCGGCCAACCCGAACTTCATAGAGCTTATGATAACGTCCAACCTACAGCAAAGAGCAGAGTGTGTGGTACCAGGCTGGACTTGGTAAAGGTAAATAAGAAATCTAGCCTTCTGGTCATGTTTAACCCTTCTGCTGCTAGACAGAAAGAAGAGATAAACCAAGCTTCATGTTTCCCCACAAACAGTAAGAACTTGGGTGGCTCCATGGGTAAAGCACTGCAATAATGTCAAATTCAAGTTAAAACATCTATTGGGATTCTCACTTGATTCTTCAAATTCCAGTGTATCCTCTAATAAGTTAAGAAACTGTGTGCTAGAGTATTCCTGCCACCTGCAGGGATATCACTTATGTGCAAAATGTAAGTCATACCGTTAAATATAGACAAATACAAGCGGTCCTCTGCACTAAACCCATTTTTAATAGACTTAGGACATTGTGTACCCTGAGTAGCTTAAGGCACACAGTGTTTCCATGTCCTTAATATATTGATAATGGGTTGGGTGCAGAGGACCACTTGTATTTGTCTATATGAATTTGTGGTCACAACCTCATTGCACCCCCATGTAATATTTTTAAAAATTAGTGGTGAGCACAACTTTCCTTAAATATACCATGAACATACCCTTAAATCCATATGTTGCCTCCTCCCCTGTGGATAACTCTGCACCCCCTAGCACATGATTAAACACCTTAGGGGTCCCTAACAACAATTTCCAAATTCTAAAAAAACCCTACCAGGCTCACGTCCCACAGGGTACAGAGTAGGACAGGCAAAGTATGGCACACACAGGAAGCATAGGGCAGGCACAGTATGGCACACACAGGGAGCATAGGGCAGGCACAGTATGGCACACACAGGGAGCATAGGGCAGGCACAGTATGGCGCACACACAGTGAGCATAGGGCAGGCAGAGTATGGCGCACACACAGGGGGCATAGGGCAGGCACAGTATGGCACACACAAGCAGCATAGGGCAGGCAGAGTATGGCACACACAGGAAGCATAGGGCAGACAGAATAGAGAAGAAGACTGGGAAACCAGGATGTTCATACAGTGCTACAATGTGGGCACTTTCAGTCTGGGTCTGAAGTGGGCTTTAGGGGTGTGAACAATAGAGGCGTTACAGGTTTGAATAGAGGTGTTACAGAGGTGAACAATGCAGGAGTTTCTGGTTTGAATTTGAGGTGTAAACAATGCAGTGGCCAGTTTATCTCAGTACTGATACCTTTTAAAGCTTACACAAGGTAAGGAATCACAGCATGCAGATTTTCATGTGGGGGACCTAACAAGGGGGGGGGGGGGGTAGTTGCCTGCAAGCTGCCAGTTGGACAGCCCTGAGATAGATCATAAAGGCATAGTGTCTGCCTGACAAACAGTCACCACCGTTTGGCCAGCACTGTAAAGTGCATTTTTAAAATAATAACAAAGAAGCAGTTAATCTTACAACTAGTCAAGCACAAATATTAGACATTAATGGCAGGATGCCCAGAGCTGAACAGAACAAGGATTGCAACTAGATATAAAGCAAAAAGCAGACCCACTTCTGAAGTGAAGAGACTTCAAAGGGCTGATGTTCTGGCCAGCCCTGTGGATCCCTTGTCTTAAGACAAGCTACATTTTTTTGCATTTGTCTTACTGTTTCTGGACAACCTCTACTGGACCTTAATTAATACCATCATCATCCTATGAAGCCAGGTAAATGGATGAGAGAGGTTATTGTTCCAGTCATAATCATGAGAATATGATGGCGACAGTGTTATTATTAACAGATATTTGGTAACCTTTACTTTGCACACTGGTACGAGTTAAAAACTTACTTTTTCTGCCCTATTAATAAAAATAGCTCAAGTCTGTTGTCAGTATAAACTCTGGTCCCAAATCAGTATGTAGGATGAGTAATTATTAATAAATATGCTGCCTTCCCTGGAGGACAAAGAACCAAAAAAAAATCTTATGGAAATGACAAAGATGTGTTACTGGTCGATATGATTATCTGGGAACACTTAGAAAAGATAGGATCAAATGATTCCAGGCTGGACGGCAGCATGTCTGTCATCCCAGGGCTCATGCTACTGAATCTTTTAAGTGCAGAAACATATTGGGTTTCACAAAGCCAAGTAATAGGTGTACAAGCCTGCAGGGTTTACAAACATACAATCCTGATTTGCCCCCGCTGTTCGTTCTTCTGATGAAATATTCATGTGGGTCCGTCACGCTCACAATCCTTGAAGCAGCTCTGTTAATTAAGGACAAATCACCTCCTGGCACTGACAGAAACCTCAGCCCTTCAAGGTCCTCTCGCTGGCGCTTGCATCTCTTTTGCTGTGTGAAGCCAATTGTTTGCAAAGTTCACTTTCCATATGGGAAAAACCTAGATTTGCAGTTTGGTTACAATATTTCTTTTGAGAGCACTTTTATAAAAGCCACCTACGTATTACCATTTCTATGAAAAAGTACTAATTATTAAAATAACATGTATGTACACTTCACTCGTGGCACTCCCCTGCTTTTCTTTTCATTCTGAAATCCAGTTAAACACAAAATGTAGAAAATGGAACTAATGTAGCTGGTCCAGATGGCATACAAAGTATCTGCTTGCTTTGGTTTAGCTCTCAAATGAACAACCAACCCTGGTTATTCTAGATCTAAAGGCAACTGCAAAAAAATTAGTCACATATTTTTTACCGCCAGCGATTGCAGAAGACGACTGATTTTCTTATATGCCATTGCCCTAATCCTGCAGTTTGACGAATGGCTAAAATGTACTGTAGTTAGACAAATTAATGAAAAAAGCATAACGAATCTTATCTGGTCTGGGAAACCTTTGCCCATGTTACTAATAAACATATTGTTATACAACCTGTCTGCAGTTGTCAATGGACTACAAATACAGGTAGTTCGTTCTCTTCCTCTTGATTAAGGTTGTCTAGTTGGGGACCCATGCGAGAGATGGAGCTTTCTAAGGAGGTGCATATGGCCGTCTGTCTGCTTAAAGGAGACCTAAAGCTTAACTAAAGAAGTAGGTAGAAATGTTGTACATTATGTTTTGGGCTACTGTACCAGCCCAAGGCAACCACAGCCCTTTAACAGTAAAGATCTGTGTATCCAAAGATGCCCAAGTAGCTGCTAGGGTTGCCACCCGGGCCGGTATTTTACAGGCCTAGCCGGGAAAACACCTACCAAGGCCGGGGCAGGTATTACAAATTTACCAGCAATGTAGCTGCCTTATCTCCTGAAACTCCTTGAGAAGCTTGTCCTTGGCTAACAATTTATTAAATTGGTGGGAATGCTAAACAAATCACCAACAGCAAGAGTTAATGTAAATGGCCATCTATCTCCAGAGTTTTCTCTGTCCAGAGGTACTCGACAAGGCTGCCCTTTATCGCCCCTTCTATTTGCCTTGGCTAAAATTGGGTGACATAGAGGAGCATATATCTCTATACGCGGACGATGTCCGGCTGTATCTGGACTCTCCTGGTGCTTCACTCCAAGCAGTCGTGCACATATTTGAATGATTTAGCCACTTCTCCCGCTTAAGGATCAATTGGGATAAATCTAACATATTTTCGATAGACCCAAATATTGATCCAAATATATTCCCCCCTACTCCCTTGCAATGGGTCAGTACATTTAAATATCTGGCCATTAAAATACAAAGAGAGTTTAGTGTCTTTTTCTCTAACAACCTAGATTCCGCTTAAGATAAAATGAAGTCTATGGGAGAAAGCCTTTCCGCAATTCTGAGCTTTGAAATGTAAAGGGTAAGGACACGAATCTAAAAGGAGTTCTCTCTACAGACTGAGCCCCTGCTAGAAAGGGACTATTAGGCAACTTTATAGCGCATCATGCACGAAACTAGTGTTTGGAGAGGGATGAGAGACTAGCTTCTACAGGTAACAAGTTCCATACTGAATGGAACAACCTACATTTCCCAGTAGCCTCTTCATGTTCCCTGAAACACCTATACTATTCAGTAGGCTACATATGGGCACATTTCTTAAAAAAAAATATTCTTAACAAAGCTTCTTCTTGATGGGGGAAATGTAAAATCCATTACAACAAACATCTGCCTGCAAAAGAATACTAGGTACGTCTCCTTAGTGGCCATAAAGATGTGGTTGCTATAATGTTTTCTGCCTATAAATAGAAGAGCACAGACAATGCTTCAGATAGCAGAGGCACGGAGCTGCTAAGAGATGACTGGGAGGGAGCAGTGAATAATGTGCGACATTTCTAACAGCAGCACCAGGGCACAACATCTGCTACAAGGTTGTGTGGAAAACATTCCTATCAGCTCAGCCGTCATGTCTGGTAAACAACAAAGCCTGAAGGGATGATTGCTATTAAACTTCCAGCCAGCTGTGGATGATGTAGGAGGCCAGGCTGCTCCCTGCACACGACAGCACGGCTACATTAGTACCGGCTTTTACAGCACAGACCCCTGCTTAAAGGGGAACTAGTGCGAAAATGAAAAATTAATATAAGCTTCATCATACTGAAATTAGAAACTTTCTAAGTGAAATCAATTAAAAATGCTGTACTGTTTCTAAAATAATCAAGTTTATCTTCACTATTCCTCTCTCAGCATCTGTTTCACCTAATTTTGTCTTCATGCAAGAGTTGGGTGTCCGAAATTCATTGACCGTTATTCAATATATCTTATAGGGGTCTCCTTTTGTCTAGAAGATGTACGTCTATTAAAATCACCAGAAATCCTGTCTCTCTACATGCAGTATTTGTGCAAAGGGCAATTATTTTGTTAGATTTTGTTTGTACTGGAATCGGTTATTTGAATGAGCTTTTATACATCCGCTAAGAAAAGAAGCCCCCCCCCCCCCCTACAAGATATATTGGATCATTCATCTGACACCCAACTGCTGAATGAAGACAGAATGAAGAGAAACAGATTCTGAGAGAGGGATAGTGAAGATGAACTTGATTATTTCGGAAACAATACAGAATATTGAATTGAGTATATTTAGAACGTTTTTAATTTCAGTATGCTAAAGCTTGTATTGAATTTCCATTTTTGTGATAGTTCCCCTTTAAGCATTCTCCTTGTGATTCTATTTATACAAGCAGCCACTGTAGGAATATGCACACAGGAGGGAAACTGCTGGCACCCGCTACATTCATCTCCAACTCCGCTCTGTCCCAGAATACTGCCTATGACTAAATATCTGCAGGAGGAGGCAGAGTGGTTCCAAAGCAATAAATGGGCCAGAGAAAAGTTGCTCTCCAGGGGCTCCAAGCTGCCAAGGTTTTATTTTCCATCGTATATGTCGTCTTCAATGACTGCAGGCCGTGCCATCCATAGCTCTGAAACCATGTGACACCAATCCTGTTTAAAATTGCTCCACAGGCACAGTGCTGTATAAGGGTACAGGCAGGGCCATCGGGGGGGGGACAGGGGGAGAGTTGTAGGGGGCCCGAGGGTAAGGGGGGCCCGGCCACGGCACACTTACTTTATTAGCCGGGCATCTTTCTGAGAGCTGCTAACTTCGGGAAGGCATGGACGTTTAAGGGGCCAACAATTTTCTTATAATGGGGGGGCCTTGGCCTCATGTTTTTTATGGGGGGCCCTGACGACCAATATCTTTTTTTTTTTATTAACATGTGGAAACCCTAGCCACCAATATTTTTTTTTTTTTTACTGTGTGGTGGGGGACGGACCTGTGGCGTGGGGAGGGCGGACCTGTAGGTGGGGCTTGCGGTGGGCGAAGCCCAGGGGGCCCAGGAAATTTATTGTATGGAGCACTGCGATTTCTGATGGCGGTCCTGGGTAAAGGGCAGTAAAGGAATAGTAACATACAAAAATAAGTGTTTTAAAGTAATGAAAATATCATGTATGTTGCCCTGCACTTGCTTCAGAAACACTACTATAGTTCATATAAACAAGCTGAAAAAAGGCTATATGGCACAGGTGCTGCTATCTGCTGTGTAACCTGAACCTTTTCTCCTTTGAATGGCTGCCCCCATTGCTACACAGCAGCTTATTTATATAAACAATAGTAGTGTTTCTTAAGTTTTACCAGTGCAAGGCAACACTGCATTACCAATGCAGGGCAACATTACATTATATTTTTATCACTTTAAAACACTTTCATTTTTTAATGTAACTGTTTCTTTAAAGGAGTTACAAATCCAAATTATCGATAATGAAAGTAATTAGAAGCAACTTTTCAATATTCATTCAATGCAAATTTGTAATGATTGTAAAGTTATGTGTACATGTGATTGATGTGTGTGATATGGTTTTAATGAAACTGTGCCTGACCCTTGCTATTCCTTGCACTGCTGGTTCTGACTGCAATAACTATTAAACAACAAAGCAGTTGCCAGCTCTCTTCCAGTAAAGGCTATTTTCCACAAAGCCTTGCACACTCCTGTGGTCCTCATTTTCAAGTCTAACTGTAACTGGAAACACATCTAACATACGTATATACCCGCGTATAAGCCGAGTTTTTCAGCATCCAAAATGTGCTGAAAAATTCTACCTCGGCTTATACGCGGGTCAGCGGTACCCGACCCGAGTAGCTGAGATTGCAGTCACTTTTAATCATTCCTATACTAACAGTTTACTTGGGGAGAGACTGCAATATCCCACAATGCCCTCTCTTGGTTATATGAAAGATTAACAGTGCGCCCTCTGTTGGTTATATGAAAGATTAACAGTGACTGCAATATCACACATCGCCATCTGTTGGTTGTATGAAAGAATAACAGGGACTGCAATATCACACAGTGCCATCTGTTGGTTGTATGAAAGAATAACAGAGACTGCAATATCACACAGCACCATCTGTTGGTTGTATGAAAGAATAACAGGGACTGCAATATCACACAGCACCATCTGTTGGTTGTATAAAAGAATAACCGGGACTGCAATATCACACAGCGCCCTCTGTTGGTTATATGAAAGATTAACAGTGACTGCAATATCACACATCGCCCTCTGTTGGTTATACGAAAGATTAACAGTGATGGCAATATCAAACAGCACCCTCTGCACATGGTAGTGGGACAGTGGGACAATGCACACAGTAATCCGTTTGGCAATTCTCTGTCACCATCAGCTTTGCAAAGAAGTCCGGTTGATCGCTGGGGGGGTCGCTTTGGCAGAATGTGCGCTGCTGGGAGACAGGGCTGTAGTTGTGTCTAGGCTTATACGCGAGTCAATAAGTTTTCCCAGTTTTTGTAGGTAAAATTAGGTACCTCAGCTTATACACGGGTCGGCTTATACACGAGTATATACGGTAATAGATGCTTATTCGATAGGTCTCCTATTTATAAACCTTAGAGGTGCAAAGAGGGAAAAGGAAAACCTCCCATTGTTATTCTTGATGCGTTACATTGGCTGTGTAGGCAGTAACAAACGGCAAGCCAAAGAATCACACATGCTTTTAAATAATGAAAAACATTTTCATGTGACATATTTGGCTTTAAGAAGGTGGTTAAAAACAAAGCAGTAAAAGTTACAAGTCAGAAAAGTTAAAAAATGTCTTATGGTTTGAGACTACGCATTTGGGGGCCATAATTTCAACAGGTCAATATAAGGGAGGATCGGTCAGCCATATTTACATGCTGCAAAACGGGCACCAATATTTAACAAGCTGCTTCTTAACGTTATACGCAATCTATGTGCGTGATAACTTTGCTACAATAAACATAAATACTAGTAACTCACACTACTCTCCAGCCTGAGGTTGGCAAAGAATGCAGGGAGTTTAAGAACAGCTTTAACATAACAGCTTAAAGGTAATTGCTTTAATTTATACTGTTGGAAAAAAATTATATTGAAATATTTTTTCTTCAGATGCCTCCTGTCAGGTGTGGCAGATATGTTAGATTCCTGCAGTGGGTCCGGTACCTGCGGGTTAACCACAAAAACCTGCGGTACCCTGTGGGTTGCAGGTAGAAGTTTCGGGAGCTGGCATAGACGTGGGTCGGAGGTTCTCTGGGTTTGCGGGTCACTGGTCTTCTCAATAGCTCTAATCACTGCTATTTCCAACGATGTCACTTCCGGTTTACAATGACATCACTTCCTGTTTTACACCTTTTACTGAGCACGCCAACTTCTAATGACATCACTTCCTGTTTCTTGATGGTCAGCGGGTCGTGGATTCGGGTTGTGGATAAGGTACTTGCGGGTCGGGTAGCAGGTAAGTAGGCGGGTTGCCGTTCCAGCTTGTGGGTCGGTTCGGGTTTAAAAAGTTGGTTCCGTGCAGGACTCTACCATATGTACAGCACGCATGCAATGGCTTACTTGTGTGTATTTTATTTACCTGCTGCACAATGTACAATTAAAGTAAAATTCCATATCAATTATTTCATTTTACATGAGGAGGTTTACAATGTATGTATGCTACCGGATAAAAAAAAATCCTTCTCTCCATATCTTTTTATATTCAAAACAGTGGAAAGTGGTGAAAGTTGCTGTGGGGCTGCTGAGTATATAAATGAAGCACCTGTTTCCATAACTTTGCTGTGCAGAAAACAGCATTTTAAATGTGCCCAGGTACCAGCAATTTCCACTTGGAGGCATCTGCTCTCAGTTTCCCCAGATGCTGTTTAACCCTCATATTTAGAAATACTATAGATTATATGTTCTCTCAGTTACACCTTTCTGCTCCAAAAACAAACGTAATCTCCAGATACATAGCAACACAGAGCGCCATGCTGTTTATCTAACATGGGCTCTCATTTGCTGCCCTGATTAAAGAAGAATTCAGATCATAAATCAGGGTGTATAAATAGTAAATGCCTGTCAAACTTTTCCTGCAGGAACAGAATACCTGGAGGGAGTTAGAAGCCTTAAAGGAAGCAAATGGCTAAATGATTGGTTGCTGCTGTATGAAGAAACTTGTGTAGAAAAGAACTTGAAACAGATAAAACTCTGCAATGTGCTGTTTTTCAGAACAGTGATTGCTAGTCTTGTGCATGGTACAATGCAATCTCATTTAGAGAAAATAAATCAATGGCCAAGTATTGTATCTACTACTGCCACAATGTTCAGACCCAAAGGATGTCTTTTAGGAATGACAACATTCAAGGACAAGTAACAATTAAATACCAATTTGAAACTATAATTTCTGAATAACGTAGGAAGCACAAAAAGCTGCAATTTATGGAATATATTTTTATTACTCAGGAAATGAAGCTGGCAAGGTTTCCGCTACTTATTTGTATATACTTAGCTGTATATATAGTTTTTAGATGGTAAAAAACAAATTCTTTTAAGTTTCAAAGAAGCACAATTACACTTCAGTCTATAGCACGCCTGCACACACACAATACCACTTTAGTTGTCATGCCCTGACCACAACATTTACCCCCTATTCATAGTGTATGTATTGAGCTTTCCTACTAGTGGGACACTTGACTTAAAGGGGTTGTTCACCTTTAAATTAACTTTAAGTATCATGTAGAAAGGGATATTCTGAGACCATTTGCAATTGGTTTTCATTTATTTTTTTTTATTAATTGTGGGTTCTGAGTTGTTTAGCTTTTTATTCAAAAGATCTCCAGTTTGCAATGCCAGAAATCTGGTTGCTAGGGTCCAAATTGCCCTAGCAACCATGCATTGATATAAATAAGAGACTAGAATATAAATAGGAGCTGCCTGAATAGAAAGATAAGTAATGAAAAGTAGCAATGACAGATTTGTAGGTTTACAGAGCTTTTGTTTTAGATGGGGGTCAGTGACCCCCATTTGAAAGCTGGATAGAGTCAGAAGAAGAAGGCAAATAATTCAAAAACTATACAAAATACATAATGAAGACCAGTGGAAAAGTTGCTTAGAATTAGCCATTCTATAACATACTAAAAGTAAACTTAAAGGTGAACCACCCTTTTAAAGGAACAATAACATCACAAAATAAGTTTTTTTTTTAAAGTAATACAAATACAATGCAGTGTTTCCCTGCACTAAAAAGGTTCAAGTAACACAGCAGATAAGCTCTGTAGAACATAATAGTGTTATCGGTTATCCATTTAACCTGTGCCATATAGCTTTTTTTTAAAAAAAAAACACTTTGGCGACATATTCAGCAAAATAGTTCAATATATTGGGGTATAATTGTGCAGACAGATTCCAGTTTTCAGGCAACAGACCTCACCCATTAAAACATTACTACTGAAAAGACAATTAGACTTGAACATGCATGGTGCTGTTTTATACACACTTCATATTATTTAGAAGTGAGGGGGGGTCAGGCATACCTCCCAACATTTTGGAAATAAAAAGAGGGACAAAAAAGTTGGTGTGCGTAGAGCGGCAATTTTTTTTGACGCCTATTTTTGTGGCCACACCCCCTAATTACCATGTGCATTTTACAAAATTTGCCAGTTTATGAAAGTTTGAAAATATTTCTGAAGTTTTTTTCAGTTATTACAGATTTGCTAATAAAGGTGAATTGCCCTTTAAGCTCTGGTTCTAACATTACACAAAGGACCTGTTATCTTATATTGTTACAATTATTTATTTGCTTATTTAGAAATTGTTACAAAAGTTTCTTATCTTCTGCCAATTAAGTTAGAAACTTTTGTTTCTTTTTCTGGCTGTTCAGTGCAGTACAAATGAGGGACTGCAGGTAGAGCTGTCAGAAGAGGGACTGTCACTCTAAAAACAGGACAGTTGGGAGGAATGGGTTAGGTTTCGAATTTCATTGCAATTTTTGAATAAGGAATAACAGAATGGTAGATATGTTCTCCACAAGCAAATGCCCAAAAAATAATAACGGATTTGCTAACCACTGAAGAACACTCTTTTCAGAATAGAAAGTAATGAACAGAAAAATAATTTATAACTAGCACACCATTATAATACTATAGGTACATAGAATAGATTTTAATTACTATAGTATTTTATTCTCTCTCCAGAGAAGCGTATATTCTTTGACTTACTGTTTCTTTGTTTGGAAGCAGTTCTTTCCTGATCCTGAAGAAGTTCTTGCCATACTGTCTCAAACCCTTTATGAACCTTTTCTGCATAAGAAACATTATAAAGCAAAGTTATTACACGAAATGCATCATGTTCAAAGGAAGACTAAATAAATAAAAACAGAAATAAAATACAATATCTGCAAATATTTTCCAGCAACACAGAAGATAAGTAGAGCAAGCTGAACCCATCTCTGCTAAGCACACTTGTACTGTGCCTATTTACAGTCATCCTTCCATTAATAATGGATTAATAAAGAGTAAAATAGTGAGGGTGGGCATCAGGCATATACTGTAACAAATTAGAGCAATGTACCATTTCATCAGTTAAAGATTTTGTTGCATAACAATATGGCAGTTATTCTGGAGTTACTATTCTGTGGTTTTCAATCAGGATTGAACTCAATGTATCTCGAGTAAGCAGCTAGGTGCTATAGCTGAATCTGCCCAGAAACAATAAGTAAGGGAACAAAGCTTCCATCCCCGAAACTCTGTCCCAGATACTAAAGAGTGGATCATATGTATGCATGGCTGGCAAGCTAGCTGTCATTTTAATACCAGATCAAGCTATGTTCTGCTGTGAAAACTGAGCAGAGATGGATGCCGACAGGTTTCTATAAACATGAAGCAGCTGCTACCAATCATTCCTCTTAAAAGATCAAATGTGAAAAGAGGCACTTGATGGGCACAGTTCTACATGCAACTCGCTTACAGGCGGCAGGGGAGAAAAGCACCTACAGAAAGCCCAATATATATCTGTCTCTCTTACCACTTCATCTTCAGTCCAGCATTTCTCTATCAATTTGGGAACTGGCTTTTTCACCAATCGCTGCAATGCTTTCCCAGCGTCGTAATTGCTTTCGTGTAGCTATAAGACACAGATTAAAATAAATTACCCTTAGACTACAATGACTTGCCCTCTGAGCTAATTGCACAACACTATACCAGTATATAAGTATGATTCACCAGTGTTCTTGGAGTAAGCACTTGTAGGAGATAACCAGCAGGGCTTGTGCTGCTCTCTGCAATCTCATTTTATGTGCTGCTAAGTTCTTGGCAGCAGACACCTCAGCAATAAAACAGTTCCCCATTTACCACAATCAAGGACATTTGTAGCCATTAAAGGGGTTGTTCACCTTGAAATGAAGTATGATGTAGAGAGTAGTGATGTGTGGGTCGGATAAAACCACCCTCCCACAACCTGTGCCTGCCCGCATCCGACTTCAAGGTTCCTTTTATAGACCAGCGCCGCCGATGATGTCACAAAAGGGGCAGGGCGAGCAGGTGCGCGGCTATAAAGCTGGAAGCTGACATTTGAAGGTGGCAGGCAGGGAAAGCAGGAAAAGAGCTTAACCCGTACCCGCCCACCACCTGCGAAGTAGAGTGCGAGGTCGGCCCGAACCCATCTGACCCACGGGTATCGGGCCGGCCCACACATCACTAGTAGAGAGTGATATCCTGAGACAATTTGCAATTGGTTTTCATTTTTTATCATTTGTGCTTTTTGAGTTATTTAGCTTTTTTTTAGTCAGCCACTCTCCAGTTTGTAATTTCAGCAATCTGGTGGCTAGGATCAAATTCCCCTAGCAACCATGCATAGATTTGAATAAGAGACTGGAATATGAATAGGAGAGGCCTGAATAGAAAGAGGAGTAATAAAAAGTAGCAGTAACAATACATTTGTAGCCTTACAGAGAGCATTTGTTTTATGGATGGGCTATTTGAAAGCTGGAAAGTGTCAGAAGAAGAATATAAATACCGGTAATTCAAAACCTATAAAAAATAATTAACGAAGCCCACTTGAAAACTTGCTTAGAATTGGCCATTCTGTAACATACTAAAACTTAACCTTAAAGGTGAACCACACCTTTAAGCACCAACAATGTTAACCAATAAATTTAAAATAATTCATGTATATTGGAAAGCTGCTTAAAACTGCTTTCATTATGCAAAAACTGTTTTGGGTGGAGTTCTCTGTATTGGCAATTTTGGTTTATTGCATATATTTTCAAAGGTATACTCGGAGACCCTGGGCAATTTGCACACTTACTACACAGGACTGTGTGCAGATCACATGGATTACAAGCATTCTCCTTACCTTTGTTAAATTGGGAGCCATCACAGTTTACCAAAATGCACATTACAGTTTATTTAGAGTAAAAATTTATTTATAAATTTGGCATATTGCAAACAATTGCAACTGCCTCTACTATGGTGACAAAAGTGCACACAGCAATATCCATTCTGTTAACTTGCATTATTTTTCGCTGTGAAAAAACACAAATAGTACATTGACACAGAAAGAATGGACAATATGCCTTCAGCACAATATAAATCCATAGTTCTCTTTTGTGACCCAGCTGGAAAGCATACTGAAATCATACCCAATTCCATTTCTAATCTCTAATATCTCCATACAATGTGTCCATACTATTTTATGTCTAACGGTGCATATTCTGTGGTTACTGCTGGAGGTGAAGAGGGGAAAGGTGTTTTTACAACCGGTGTTTACACTGCGAGCGACAAGCACTGAAACTGGGAATGGGCATTATGTTTTTAGGTAAAAATCAAGGACTTGGGATAACCTGCAGCTCCTGGCAGTCATGACAGACACAAATGGGTACTGTTCTCTGGTCCTGATTTTTTAAACATAGTAGCAATGACAATTATTCTCTAATCTTTATTAGAGCAGATACTTGCAATTGAAATATTAGTATACAACTATTCACCCCTTTATAGCTTTGAGGGAGCCAGATAAGATGCAGTAGCAAACTGAAAAGGGAGTGACCACACACTGCCAACAGTTTGCTTCAAAAAGTTATCTTTCAAATTCAACCCATAGTGTTGCATATATTTCTAAACTCCCCTACCAGTATGAGAGAGTTTTTTTCCATGCAAGAGGACTGGAAAAGCAGATTACAGGACTCACACAACAATATACAGCAAAAACGTACTGTGTTAAGAGCATTGAGTGTAGTGTCATCTCGAGAAGCAGCAACACAACCATCTTCTGTGGATCCCCCATCACACATCCCTGCAAAGGCAGCCATACTCCTACACAATAAAACACATGATCCAGTCTTCAATTGAAAAAATACTGTACACAATTGCTAGTTTAGGCATGCAGATTAATAGCGGTTACTTGTACATGGTCAGAAATAGGTTTGAACCAATAGTTCAAGTGCACAAGCGCACAAAATGCAAAAGGCTATGTATTGATATACTTTTGCCTAAAATTAAGTTCCCAGTACTTTTACAATCTGTGGCATCAGTGAGTGCCTGCCATTTTTCTTTTGGTTGAATACCTCCAAGTTGAGCTGTAGGTCTGGAGCATGTGCAACCCAACATTTATACTTGTGAGATTATAAACTCAGTAGTTACACACTGGGAATTTCTTTCCTTCTTGAATGTACAGAAATAGGTTTGCCCATAGTCTGTTATGTCCCCATCCCAATAACATTTTAATCCAATTTCTAGCCTACTACAAGTAGTCGTTACTACAGATCATGTGTGACTAAAGAATTACTTAGTAATGGCATATACACCTGTATTTAGATCAAAGGTTAATGAACATAAGCACATGAAAGCAAATATTTTAATATTGTATCCTTTAATGCTTCATTGCAGTGCCATTTGACTGAAATAGCAATCAATTTCTGTGACCGAATGGCTAGCCAGCAATTTATTTCTACATCTATCAGAAGGGAAGCACAGTCTGTACTCAGGCTATTTTTGAGCTAACAGTAAAAAGTACAAATGCTCAAAGACAGTGCTAGGATCAAAATTGCTGTTCGCCTCAAGGTTATTAATGACAAATGGATAATACTAGCCTGGCAATTTCACATTGTTTTTAGCAACCAGCTTTGCCATAGGGACATTGCTGTTGTTCCTGTCTTCAAAGATCTACTCTCACACTTCAGCCTACAGTGTCCCTTTATAGTAATCCATTTGCTCTTTCTCTTAACAGCTGAACTGCGGTGCTAAAAATGCAGACATTTAATGACAGAGAGAGATCTGTATCTTCCGGGTGCTGCTTATAAGCAGTCTAACTTGGTGCCACCTTATACATAATCATGTACAGAACAACAGAACAGAATATGTTTAGCTGACACGCAAGTGAATCGGAATAAGAAGTGATCAAGTTAAGCAGCTTGTAAGCAGCACAGTATGATGCAGATCTGTTCCAGTAAGTACAATTTTCAGTAACACAGACAAGTCTGCAAGAAATGGGGACATAATAGCTTAGAATGTGAGAATACAGGCAGAGCTAATAATGGCAATGGGTCAATCATATTCTGAATCTTGAATATTTTAGTCCACTATGAACCACAGAAATGTTGCTATTTAATCTGCTAAAAGATATCTGAGGTTACCTAGCCGCACGCAGGTACATCAGCAAGTCACAGTCATTAATACCCGGCATCCACACCAACTCTTCATGTTGAGTTATGGTATCATGATCTGGAGATGGGAAAGGCTGTAAATCAGGAAGCTTGGCCTGAAAAGGAAAAAAAAAAAAAACAGTCAATTAAGTCAGTTCTATACATATAATTAAATAAGCAAACAAGACAATTTGTAGATAAAGTAACGAAAAAACCCTTCAGTTGATAGGGATTCTGATAAGTACACCAGGCACAGAAAAATCTTTTGTCCCCATCGTTTTTTACCCATAAGGGACATTTAGATGTTAAATAAGTGGGGGGAGCAACACAAGCATTTCAATGTTCTTGGGTGGCTCAAAATAAGTGCTGTGATTGGTCATTTGGTAGCCCTTATGTGGACTGGCAGCCTACAGGAAGCTCTGTTTGCCAGTGTGTCTGGTTTTTATGCAAAAAAAACAACAAAAAAAACTTGCCCTCAAACCAGAAATTCACAAGAATAGCCTGCTTTGAGGCCACCGAGACATCTAAAAGGTGGCCATACATGGAGAAATCCGCTCGTTTGGCGATGTGGCCAAACGAGCGGATCTCCCTCCGATATGCCCACCTTGAGGTGGGCAATATCGGGCTGATCCGATCGTGGGCCCTAGGGCCCAACGATCGGATCCCAACGATGCCTAACGGGCGGATCGCGGGGCCGCATCAATGAACAGATGCGGCCGCGATCCAACGGGATTTTTAGTCCCATCCGATCGAGATCTGGCCAACTTTCGGACAGATCTTGATCGGGGAAGCCCGTCAGGGGGCCCCATACACGGGCCAATAAGCTGCCGACTCGGTCTGTCGGCAGCTTTTATCGGCCCGTGTATGGCCACCTTTAGGGATTGATGAGCAACATGTTGCTCACAAGCCACTGGTTGGGGATCACTGGCTTACATGGTCAATCCAGCCAAACAGTAACACCAAAAAATGAAAGTGTTTGAAGGTAATGAAAATATAATGTAGTGTTGCCACTGGTAAAACTGATCTGTTTGCTTCAGAAACACTATTATAGTTCATATAAACAAGCTGCTGAGTAGCAATGGCGGCAATTGAAAAAAAGGCTATATGGCACAGGATAGTTTGTGGATAACAGATAACATTATGTTCTACAGAGCTTATCTGCTATCTGCTGTGAAACCTGAGCCTTTTCTCCTTTGAATGGCTGCCCCCATTGCTACACAGCAGCTTATTTATATAAACAATAGTAGTGTTTCTTAAGCAAACACAGCAGTTTTACCAGTGCAGGGCAACAATGTGTGCATTTAGGTTTATATGCACCTCCTCTCATGGAGTCACACGACATGCTTCTGTATAGAGAGCTAAGCGAGTTACCCTCAAAGACACATAGGAAACATTTGGATAAAACCTATACTACTCCCTCCTACACATACTGAAAGAGACCACAAAATACAGAAGAAAAAAAACTGCTGGGCTTTTATAGCACGAGGAAAGAGTGTTTTTAATTTTATTGTTAAAGGGGAACTATCGCAAAATTAGGGCACACAATAGAATCAGCCCAATATTGCCCACCTCAAAGTGGGCATATCGGGGAGAGATCTGCTCATTTGGCAACATTGCCAAACGAGCGGATCTCTCCGTGTATGGCCACCTTAAGTCTCTTTTTCAGTGTCCTGTTGCATTAAACTCCTTCTGTCCCCATAGCCAGCCCCCACCCTCCCCTGCATCCAGCCTCTGTGGTGTGGTAACTTTTATTAAGGGAAAGGCCACACTGGGCATTTTGGGGAGATTTGGTCACCTGGCAACTAACCGCCTCGCCTTTGTGGCGACCAATTTCCCCAAACGCCTTCCCTCACTCTGCGCCGGCTAAAATGAAAAAAAAAAAAAACGCTGGCACTAATCACACGTGTCAATTCGTTTTCCGAAGTTGACAGAAGTTTCCTCATGACTTCGGAAAACGAACCGCGGCGTGTGAAAGTCGGCCAGATGTCGATCTGACTAGACTAAAAATCCCGTTGATTGGTTTTCCGAAGTTGCCCAAAGTTTCCACTTAGCCAGTGCAGAGTGAGGCAAGGCGTTTCGGGAGATTGGTCGCCGCAAATATTAGGCGATTAGTCGCCAGGCGACCAAACCTCTCCAAAACGCCCAGTGTGGCCTTACCCTAAAGCTCTGTTCCTGTTCTCTATCTCTGTTTCACACTCTCCCTGTAACTCCCCCTCCCTCCCAGAAACCAGGCATGGAAAAAAAAAAAAGCTTGATAGTTTAAGTTTAACAACTCCGGTCTCCGTTACACACAAGCTCTTCTGGAGCTCCCCCCCTCCCTCCTAGAAACTAAAGGTGGACTGTCACTCATTTACTGTGACTTACTTCCCTGCTGCACATTAGTTTCTATGTGATCACTGAGACACGGGTAAGATAAGCAGGAGGTTCAAACTGCAGCAGAACATCCTATACTCGCGTCTCAGAGTGACAGTCCACCTATAGTTTCTGGGAGGGAGGGGGGGAGCTCCAGTAAAGCTTGTGTGTAACAGAGACCGGAGTTGTTGAAACTATCAAGCTTTTTTTTTTTTTTTTCATGCCTGGTTTCTGGGAGGGAGGGGGAGTTAAAGAAGGAGAGTGTAAAAACAGAGAGAGAACAGCCCCAGCCCCCAATGCCCCTCCAGGCTCCCCATCCAAGTCGCAACACTCCTTTGGCCCTGTTGCGATTACGGCCGGTAATGGAGGTAAGGAGCGTGGCATTAGGGAGCGTTTCTGGGCCAGCAGGCCCCACTGGGATTTTTTCAGTGCCCCGCTGCCCAGTCTGGCACTACGCTACCGATGCTTGAAGGGGGGGGGGTGGCAAGAGAAAGCAGGACTTTAGTCCAAGGGTCTGTCAGGGAGCCCAGAATACAGCATTTATTGGGCCAGATTAGTGGCAGAGGCCCGGGCCTAGGGCGGCAAAATATTCATAAATTTAGGAAAGGTTGCGGCTTGGGGCTTTGGAGTAGAAAAACATGCATTCCCAATTTGGATTCGGGGGAATGTGTAATATATGGTTTTCTGGGGTGAACATACTTTTTTCAAATGCCCCCCCCAAACGATGTAAATGTGTTGATTTTTCCGCATCTGTAATGACAGACCATATGGGGGGGGTCATCATTTTGGGGCCCCTATATGTCACGTGCTTAGGTACACCTATAAATCAAACTGTTCAGAGGACCCCAGGCTTTCACATTTGGGGAGATTTATCTTGATACTCAATAGTATGTGGGACATACGATGCAGCAGTTTGGAAGTTTTGAAGTGATTTTTGGAAAAGTCACCAAAATCACCAAATTTAGGAAAGTATTGCGGCTTGGTGCTTTGGAGTAGAAAGACACAAATACCCAATTTGGATTCAGGGGAATGTGTACTTTCCAAAAATATATGGTTTTCTGGGGTGAATGTACTAATTCTACCTTTGTTGATTTTGCAGTATCTGAATTACAGAACTGATAGCTCAAATGGGGCGGCTATATGCCACATGCTTAGGTAAACGTATACATATTGTACGTGTATACGTACACTGCTTGTGTGTGTCCTACTCTACAAAGTGTGTGCCCTGCCTGTGCCTTACTCTGCCTGTATGTGCCCTATTCTGCCTGTGTGTGCCATACTCTGCTAATGTGTTCCATACTTTGCCTCCCCTACTCACTCTGCTGTACTTGACTGGGAGAATGTACAGACCTGAAAGGCCTACTCTTCTCACAAGGATCTTCCAGAGTAAAGGTGGCCATAGACTCAAAGATCCTACCGTACGAATCGAGGATTCGTACGATTTTCGGACAGTGTGTGGAGAGTCCCGACATTTTTCGTCCGGCAGAGATCGGTCGTTTGATTGATCGGACAGGTTTGATTTTGCCCCAACTGTCCCGCAGGAGCCCATTGCGCTCTCATTGTAATCCGATCATTCGTCCATAGGGCCGAACGTTCAGATCACCCCCGATATACCCATGCCCGTTAGTGGCATATTGGGGAAAGATCGGCTCGTTTGGCGATGTCGCCAAACGAGCAGATCTTTGCGTCTATGGCCACCTTAACAGTTGCTGTGAGGATGCTATTCAGCATGGAGGAGGGTGGGACTTTGTTAGTTGCTAAGTGACATCATAGCTAGTGAGTAGCCACGCCCATTCAGCAGTAGCTTGAACTGAGAAAGCACCCTTGCTGCATGTCATAATATATCTTTTTCCAAAAAAAAGTAAGCATTTCTGCTAAAGAAATATATTTGAAGATTTTAATATTTCCACCTCAACTATCCATTAAGAGAATTTTATTTTTGCAATAGATCCCCTTTATTTGAAAAATAAGTTTTGTTTTTACTTTCATTAATCTTTACATGGGGCTTTTAGACAGTATTTGTATCAGGGTGCCATATTTACAGGAGATACTCATTATTTGTTGCAGATACCCAATAAACATAATCTAAAGTATTTTTCAATCTACATAAAGGGATAGGGCTAAATGCCTAATCAAAGTTGCTATTGGCCAAAACATGGATATTATTTTAAAGAAAGGTAAGAGTAGTAATGCTTTGGCCAGTTCACACAGACATCTCCATAGGCATGGGGCAAAACTGCAGGGTTTAGGGTCTCTGATTCTTAAATGAAAGTCACCAAATTTAACAAAGTAAGAAATGTGGAAACAGACACAGCTTGAGGGAGAAGATGCTTTCATTACACAGATATTTCTCTGTGTCAGGAGACCTAATTAGAAGCTTTAGTCATTGGCAGTTATATTAGCAGCGAGGATGGAGAGCACTTCATGAGGAACAGCTCCCAGCCTCTCTAATTACTTCTTATAGAAGCAATCCAAATCAAACTTAAAAAGGCAATATTTATTTGGAAGCAGCCAATTACGAGTCAGAGGTGCAGATGCCTTCAGCGGTGATTTAACACCTACATTTAATAGAAGACTTTCTGTATGATAATGTGTGATGATGATCCAGAAAATCTATAATAAATTGTTTGTGGCTGGGAAGACCTAGATACTGGTTAATAGTAAAACTATTACTTAGTATAGCTACAAGCCTATTCTAAAATAAAAAGGATGTCTAACATTGCTACCACGAAGGAGTCCTTAAGTTACTATACGAGTATACATACAAGGTGCATTGTATTATGATTAAACACAAAAGCATATGATCAAACACATTAAAAGGGAAATTAGACATCTGGATAAGATGATAAAATGGAACCATAAGTCAATCTACTGAGGTTTCATGTGGACTTAGGAAACCAGTTTCAAAGTCTTATCCAGGATCTTAAGGGAACTAGTAATAAATACAACAGGACTAATTAAATGTTAATTTCAATGCAGAGTGTAAAATGTGTAACCATGGGCCATATTTATAAACACATGTCAATGTTAAATTTTTGTGAGGCTCATTTATCAACACTTGGGCCTCATAAACTAGTCAGAATTTAGCTTTCATTGTTCTACCTGTAGCTTGTAAAAAAAAAAAAAAAAAAAAAATATGTTAATAGGTTGCTGTGGGATATTTTCCCAGTTTTGTTAAATAAGTCCCATTGTATAAAGCTTTAAAGCATTTGTGAATCCTTGCATGAAAAAAAACTTGTGTAGCAAATGGTGCAAGGTTAGCTATGTTTTGTAGAAACCAGAAGTGCTAATGAAACCACATTACTTCAGACCTGGATTCTTAGAGGAGAATTCAACCTGTTCTGAAAAAAACCCGTACCCCCCACCCCAGTAGACCCCCCCTTCCTCCAGGCTAACTACCCCCCCTCTCTTTTAAGCAGCTTTACTAACTTTAATGGTATCCGTGCTACTTTATTAGACTTCAGCAAGCCCACCCCCATTAACTCCAGTGTATTTTTGTGGTGTAAATACAGGCAAGGTGGCAGGCTACACGTTAATATGAAAAACACAACATTGTTATTTTAATTATGGGTTTATATATTTAACAAAGTATAATAAACAAAAACAGCCAATAACCAATACAAGAGATAGAGGCTTTATAAAAAATGACTTAATTTTACTTCAAATTTTACACTATTTGGTGAAAAATAAACGCTCACATTCATAAATATGGCCCCAGCTCTCGATTTTTGCTCTATACTACCCTATATCTGGTATTGAAACTGTTATGTTGTTCCTATTATCATGTAGCATAGTAACCAGTAAGCTGGCCTTGTGAAACAAACAGGTAGTGGCTGAACAGTAACTTCTTGCGTATCAAAAGACATTTCTTAGAGATTCACATTATAAAATATTAAAAGTCGAAAGGTTTGTACCTGATGGCTGGGTCCAACTCTTATTTCACCCTGGGTGCTGTTTAGCCTCCTGAAAAACAATTGGATTCAATTTTTAGAATTGTTGACTGAGCAAAAGAAACAACAGTGTGTCCAAGACAGAGGAAGGACACAAAGATACACATTTCAGCAGGATGATTCATTTAGGGCCAGAGTGGAGAGGTTTGTTATATACATTTGGATAACAACTTCTGTGTGCCAAAGCTATGATTGTCACTTTTTCTGAAGATATAAAGAAAATACTGGCCTTTCTATATTTTATTGTTGCTCCATATTAATAACTGGCATCAAGTATGATTTTAGAAGCCAGGGTAGTAAAATACCAGCAATGTGGCAACTCTTGCTAGAACACAGGGTGTGACTGCATGTTTATAGATGAGATCAAAGAATTTCACAGTAATGTTGGAGAACTGGATGATTTTTGCACTACCTTGCATTTGATCAGTAAAATTCACTTAATTACCAGACACACATTAAAGATATTTGACTTATAGGAACGTCTACATCTTTGATCCGTCTGCATGAGGCCTAAATTTAAAGGAATTTCTTCAGTATAAAAATAAAAACTGGGTAAATAGATAGGCTGTGCAAAATAAAATATGTTTCGAATATAGTTAGTTAACCTAAAATGTAATGTATAAAGGCTGGAGTGACTGGATGTCTAACATTATAGCCAGAACACTACTTCCTGCTTTGCAGCTCTCTTGGCTTCCACTGATTGATTACCAGGCAGTGACCAATAAGTGACTTGAGGGAGGGCAAATGGGTCATAACTGCTTTTAAATCTGAGCTGCATGCTAAGGATCAATTGCAAACTCACTGAACAGTTATGTCCCATGTGGCCCCTTCAAGTCGCTGACTAACGCAGAGTTAAAGAGCTGAAAAGCAGGAAGTAGTGTTCTGGTATACATCCAGTCACTCCAGCCTTTATACATTACATTTTTGGCTAACTATATTAGAAACATTTTTTATTTTGCACAGCCTGTCTATTTAACCAGTTTTTATTTTTACACTGAACTGTTCCTTGCGCTGCTGTGAAAAATTAAACACAATTAAATTTGGGTCTTTGGCCTGCCATAAAGCCTGGTATTACTGCTGCAGATGCTATGAATAAAGCAGTGTCCATCACAGGTAACAAAAGGGAAGGTGTGGTAAGATGTTTTGAAGTACTTAGAAGTATTGTCAGGAAACATTTAAAAGGGATAAGTTCATGTTACAACATGGATTATGTCAGTGATATTTTAAGAGGCAGAAATCATTCAACAATGTAAAATTACAAACAAAACATGAATATCCAACCTGTGGACCTCCACTGCTGAGCTGGGAGTTTGAAAACATTCACTTTGAGACTTGCTTATCTTAATTGTTTTTTTTGCTCATCTTAAAAAGTTACAAATGTATCTAAGTGCAGGTGTTTAGTGTTCTGGGCTCTCTGCCAAAAAGCCTCTTATTTTAGTTAAGTTTCAGAAACTTTTTATTTTTTTTTCTGGTGCAGGAGATCAAAGAGAAACTTGGGATATTTCAGTAAAAAACCCAGGAGTGCCAGCTGAGCTGTCAAAATTGGGACTGACAAGAAATGTAGCTGTTTTTAGTATAATGAAGTGTGCAATTGCCTTTTCTGTACTAATGATCTCACCCCCATCCAATGTTCCAAGACAGGGCAGAAAAGGTGATGAAGGGGAGCAACACTGGGACTACAACACGTAGAAGGAGGACCACAAGTACTGTATACATAAGATACTAGCATTTAGATAAGGGATGGTAGAAATAGTTTGTCCCATCCAGTCTTTATCTTGCTGGCTGAGTTTAGGAATAGTTTGTTTAATCTAATGGCTAGGATAAGGTTAACCAACCAACGAGTACCTTTATTATTAACCCTTATCTATCCATTAAGAAACTTTTAACACAAGATATTCCTGACATAAAATATTACTTCTGAAAGACGTTCACAAATTCTGCACTCTCCCTTTAAGGTGTCTAATCCATTTCCTGGTAGTGAACTTGCAATACGAAGAGCAGTGTAAGAGCAACCTATCAATGTATTCAGTCTATAACAATAAATCGCATTTCTCTGTTCAAATACATTTATTTGCAGAAGACAGTCACACGTATATCCTGCAAGTGTTCTTGCACTCGCCTGCATCATTGCGTGCTCAAATCCAACATATTGACAAAAGAAAGAGTTAATTCCAGAAGCTGGTACACCATCATTTCTGCTTTAAAAAAGGCACAAAAGGAAAGTGATCTATCAAAGCAGTTACCATAGAAACAACGTAATATTTCGGCCCTCTTCAGCTGCGGCGAATTACATAAAATGACAAGATCTTCCCTTTGTAAAAAAAAGCCGGTTACTATGGAAACGCAGTGCTCATTAAGGTAAACAGGCACTGGACAGAGCAGCTAGGAAAGTGAATGTGAAATGGCAGGGAAGGAGCAAGGCATATAGTCTGATACTGCCATTAGTCAGGCACAAATAGAATGGCACACCACCTCCTTCACTGTGGATACCTTATACAGTTACACAGCCTTATAAATGAATGTCTTATATAGCTGTGCTCCCTAAATATACAAAGCCTCTAACATAAATATGCAAGGAAAATCATAACTACAATTGGTCAATCTACTGTCACATGGTTTCTTTTCTTCAAACAAATTCACTGCAACCTGATTGGTTTCTAGCAGACAATCCTCTCCGGCATCTTATACCAGCCTTAAAACAAATGCACAGATGTAGTCGTAGTCATTTTAAAGTGCGCTACACAAATATTAATATAAAAGGATAGTATATAATTGCCAGTCTATATAAATATACAAATTTTTACTATTAGCACATTTATAAAGTGTTTACATACTCAGCAGCAATGTACAATAAATGTACAAGAATAAAAAACCTCCAACCAATTAACTATACAAGAGGTAGAGAAGGTGTAGCCCATAAGAGCTTACAATTTAAAAGATCTATAAATGCTACCAACAAAATAAATAGTTCTACAGCACCTATTGATGGACTTAATTTAATAGTATAGGTATGGGATCTGTTATCCAGACTGCACGGGACCTGGGGCTTTCCGGGTAACGGATCTTTCTGTAATTTGGACCTTCATACCTCAAGACTACTAAAAAATAATTTAAATATTAAATAAATCAAATAGGCTGGTTTTGCCTCCAATAAAGATTAAATTATGTCTTCATTCGTATCAATTCAAAGTACTGTTCTAATATTATAGAGAAAAGGGAAGTCATTTCTTTTAAACATTTTGATTATTTGGATAAAATGGAGTCTATGGGAGATGACTAATTCGGAACATTCTGGATAACGGGTCCCTGGTCTTGCTCATCTGGGACAACAGACCTGATACCAACCCCACCAAATCCAAATCCCATCTCCTTATTGCCAGCACTTGCTGATTTTGAGGTAGAAAATCAAAAATACACACATAACCACATCCAATTCCATTCAGGACAAACATTTATCCATTTCATATTATAGTACTCGTCATATTGTCTTGGGGCTTCACTTTCTGAATAAACAACTTTCATTGTGCATTGTTAAAAAGGAAACAGGACAGCTTTTTAGTCCACATCTAGGACCTGTATCAAGTTCTTGAAAAAGGTTTTAGATATAGATACTGTAAAATGCCAGTTATTCATTGGGCCTGTGGGGGACAATTTGGGTCAATGCATGAGTTGTTCTTACATGAGCACGTGTTTCAGCAAAACCATATCTATATGATCACAAAAGCTTAAACAAATAAAGAACTTTAATTTGAACACTACTGCAATCTGCAGCTAAACTATTTTACTGAAGAAAAAGTGTGTCTCCTCTTCATACCCCCCCTCAATGACTGCTCATAGGCAGACCCACTCAAATGGGCTCTGTATATTTTATAATGGTAATACACTGGAAAAATCATTTGAATATCTATCAGATAGATGAACATACAAACAAATAAGTACTGTACAAAAAAAAAAATGCACCACATCCAGATTTCGTGATTTGACTAAATTCCAGCACTTTTGGAAGAAGCTGGCCAAAACAAGTGTTGCAAGTTTACATATTGTCCCCAATACTCCAGTTGCCTACCACATTCCAAAATCATACAAGCAGGTTAGGTTAAATGGCTCCAAATAAAACAGACCACAGTGGGTATTACTATGATAGGGATTGAAATATTTTGTAAACTCTACTGGGACAAACTGAACTGACTAATCTGTGACTTTAAAAGCTCTACACAATGAATGCTACCGTTTTTTCTTTCAAAAACAATAGCTATAGGCTATAGCCAAACTTTCAGAAAAACTACTATTTTGGAATTCAGTGTATGTCTAGTAAACACTGATTATACAGGTATGGGATCCCTTTGCCAGAAACCCATTATCCGGAAAGCTCTGAATTAAGGAAGGCCATCTCCTATAAAGACTATTTAAAACAATATAAATTTTTAAAAAACGATATTTTTTCTCTGCAATAATAAAATGGTACCTTGTACCAGAACCTAGCTAAGCTGCATGAATCTATACTGGTGTCAAATTTATCTTGATTAAATTATTTTTGTTAGCAGACAATGAATGGAGATCTGAAATACTGTAAAAACCCTCATCCCGAACACCTCAGGTTACAAGCATTCTGTATAACAGATTCTATACCTACATGTTACAGTTTTATTCAGCAACAGATGAAACACAGGTACAAGATCCCAGCAATATATCCGTAAGGAATACAAGATAAATGAGTGACATGGTACTGGACTACCAATCAGACAAGCAACATGCAGTCCCAACACATATACTTTTCATGCAGAGAGGAATAGGGGTGCAATTGCCAAACAGACTCAGCAAAAGCTGCTGAATGTCAATAATTCCTTCCTACATACAATGATACAACTCAGCACAATACTAGACAAAAGTGACACAGCTTAGTTCTACTTTGTATGTGCATCAATAAGCAATAGGAATTATTTAGCTGTGGTCAAAAGGAGTATCACAAATGCCCCCAATAACCAGATTGTTTCACTGCCAGAGTTTCTTCTGGCATGAAAAACAAACTTCTGATTAATTTACTACAGTAATTGGACCTTTTTATTATTACACATGGCAATAAAATAGGAAAAAAGTATTTACAGGTACAGGATCTATTATCGTGAAAGTTCTGAAATAAACCTTTTTTGATTGAAGATTTGGTGTGCTGGTCCACTTTCAACATTGAACGAAAAGCTCAGGAAAAGAGACGGCACTTCTGAAAATTGGGATTTATTGTGGTTCCTGCAAATAAACCTTACGCGTTTCGGGAGTTATCCCTTAGTCATAGGGATAACTCCCGAAACGCGTAAGGTTTATTTGCAGGAACCACAATAAATCCCAATTTTCAGAAGTGCCGTCTCTTTTCCTGAGCTTTTCGTTGAATTTACAGTGGGGACACTGTTGGACTGAGCACCTGACTCAAGGGGGGAACGGTGAGCTGTGCGGTCCTTATTTCTTTTTCCACTTTCAACATTATGACACCTTTTTCTCTATAGGACAGCTGTACTTTGCACTTGATGGTAACTAAGCTAGTGTAAATCCATGTTAGTATATGATTTTAGTAGCCTTAAAACATGGTGATCCAAATTATGAAGCATGCATTCAAAATAACAGATTTCATGTGTGTACATGGAAATGCCTGTGTTTACATATCTATCTGAAGAAGCAACTGTTAAGGTTTTTTTGTTTTTTTTACAGTTTTTGAAACAGAGCAACATTTTTATCATTCTAATACTAAAAAAAGAGGTTCTGCAAATAAGAATCTTTATAAATAAATACATAAATTATCAAAATAAAAATGGCAGTAACCCATAAATGCTTGTACATCAATATCATCATGCACAATAACATCTTCTACTCTGCAGCACAAAATAGAATGGCTCTTTAGTCTTGCAAACTACATCTTCCAGCACCAGCGACACAGATAAAAACCTTCACAGTAATCAAGAAATTTGCTTTAACTTATAAATGTAAGTATGAATGACAGAAATGCATATGGTCCTTAATTTTCTCAAAAACACACAAATACTGCAAAGAAACACCATACAGAGCAATAAATTACACAACTTGAAGTTCTCTAAGCTTAGCGTTATTATTGGATTCAGAAAGATACCCTACATTTATAAATGAATACATTTAATGGTGATGATGCCCTGGGGTGCAGATAGAAATGGCAGGCCCACTGACAGACAGGTAAACAGCAGTTATGGGACTCCGGAATGGCTTTCTTCCACCACATTATCAGAGTCATTAGCCTGGGGACGTAGACTTCTCAATCAAAACAAAAGTTCCACCCACAGAACTAAGCAGCCAATGGCTTCCCAACTCCAGCCCTCCTGAAAACATTATCTAAACAGTCACTGCAGGCCCAAAACATTAAGCCAAGAAGCCACATCACTAGCCGTGTTGGCTTTAGAAGACACCGGGCTGACTTTTAGGACAAATACATTTTATTAAGTTGTGTGACCCCCAAAGTGGGAGACCCCTGATAAGTGCAAGAGGTTAACACAGCGTCAAATGGAGGAGTGAGGAAAGCGAGAGAAAGCAGAGCGCAGAGATGCCGGTTGCTCTGGGCTGCTGCTGCTGAAAGGTAAGCATGCATAAGAGCTGCTGCAGCACACACAGCTCACGGCTTGGCATCGACATGCAATACTAATTGAACAGGAGGAAAATATAGTCCATGAGTAAATATGTGACAAGCTTGCAGCAGCAGAAGCAGCAGTGCGGGAGGCCAGATGTCAGTTCCTACCTGCAGGGGCTGAAGAGGTCATCCATCACTAGCACAGGCGCTGCTGGCTCTGCCTGGATCTCTCAGCCTGCAGTTCCTGCTCTAAACTCTCCCCTTTTCTTACTCTAACTACTCAAAATGGTGGCACATGCAGTCAGAAACCTCATAGAGCTTTCACTGAGCTTGTGCTATGACCTCAGCCTCCACGCACAGCGCTGAAAACTTCCCCCCTCAGACTAAAGGCACTGAGCATGTGCTGTGACCCCCTCCTGCTTATTTCTCATCCACTCCCCCCCACCCCTCCTTCCTCGTCTTAGCCACAGACCTTCCTACAACGCAATCAATCTCAACCCTGCTGTTTCCGTAAATAAAGCAGAGTACACAGCCTCTGCTAGCACCTCTCTCTCTGGCATACTAAGCTTGTGTGAGGAAAGAGCAGGGGCCCCACACAGGGATTCTCTGAGCAACGATGCCTTGGGCTGTCAATGCTGCTGCTGCTGCCGCCTGCTGAGGCGTAAATGGCAATGTCAGAGACACACACACATACATGAACACGGCTCTGTGGAAAACACACCTGCACTAGAGGTAACAAATCAGCTGGGATCCCATTGCCATAACTTCCCCGCCTCAGACTTCTTGTTAATAAGACACGGAAATAAGGCACGGCAGGGATCCACATTACCAGAAGTATTATGCAAATAAGACATATTTTCTAGTTTCTTAGTGAAAGTCCTTCTGTTTACATGGAAGCCACTTTCTGACTTCCATTCCCTGTAGAGTCTGCTATTCACTACAAACTTAAAGGGATACTTGTCATGGGAAAACACGTATTTTTTCAAAATGCATCAGTTAATACTGCTGCTCAGCAGAATTCTGCACTGAAATCTATTTCTAAAAAGAGCAAACAGATTTGTTTTTTATATTAATTTTGAAATCTGACATGGGGCTAGACATATTTCGCAGCTGCCCCATGTCACGTGACTTGTGCTCTGATGCACTTCAGTCACTCTTTACTGCAAGTTGGAGTGTTATCACCTCCTCCCCAGCAGCCCATCAGCAATGGGAAGGTAACCAGATAGATTCCTAACACAAGAACACAACAGCTGCCTGGTAGATCTAAGAACAGAACTCAATAGTAAAATCCAGGTATCACTGCAACACCTTCAGTTACATTGAGTAGGAGAAACAACAGCCTGCCAGAAAGCAGTTCCATCCTAAAGTGCTGGCTCTGTCTGAAAGCACATGACCAGGCAAAATGACCCGAGATGGCTGCCTACATACCAATATTACAACTAAAAAAAAAAAAACCACACATGCTGGTTCAGGAATGACATTTTTTATTGTAAAGTGAATTATTTGCAGTGTAAACAGTTTGGTTTAGAAATAAAAACTACACCATAAAAATAATGACAGAATCCCTTTAAATTATTACACATTGTTTTTTTTAAATCATGTGTCTCAACGTGTATTGCTTCACTATGTATTTATCAATTTGTTACACAGTGATTATAATTAACTAAAACTCACATTTGACCAATCACAATGCAGAAGGAACCTAATGGAGAGGGTGATTAATGCAATGACCATAAAATATGTCATTGGTAGATATATGCTTTTAATTTTAATATTTAATTTACTTTTAAATCTTTGGAACTCAAAGTTGGGGAAATTCACAAAAGTGGTGATATTGAGACAAATTAAACGTGGAGATACAATTGTCAGATTTTCCTCCATATTCACAAGCCTCTATCTTCACTTCTGTGAATTTGTCTTTTAAACAGAACAGTTTCCAGATTTTGTTTTTCAAACTACATTTTTCTATAATTTTTTCTGAATTTGTCTTGTCTGTTCCTAAACCTGTCAGTCTGTCATCAGGTGACGCTCACTGTACATTTGCCTCGTACTAATGGTTGTGCCCTTCAGAGAAGAGATTCCCTGCTATTTTGAAAGCCCATTACGTTGGAACGTACGCTTTATCACATATCCATTCCCATTATTTATCTGTGCAATAGCCCAAGATCCCAGATTATGTTTCCAGTTTGTATGGGCTGCTCAATGATTAGCAAGATGGATGTTGGAACAGAAGTGACATAGCTTAAATTGGGGCCAAAACTCTGTAGTTCTGGGCATGATGGGAGGCTGTGTACTGGTACAACAATGAAGATTTGCCAGGGTAGCTTTACTTTAGCTTAAAATAAAGTTCTACAATATATATTTATATATATATATTTATATATATATATATATATATATATATATATATATATATATATATATATAAATTAGCAAAATAATAGTTAGCAAAATAATGCAAACGTAAGGTAAAAAATGTTTCATGTTGGCAATAAAGCACTTTTATGTAAAACAGGGCTTGTACCTCGACTAATTCACATGGATATGTTAATTAGTCCACAATTCTGCACCTAAAAGTGGGGTGAATGAAGACTGAAGGAAACAATGCAGAATGGAGGACAGGTGGAAGAGTTACACTGAGCTTTACTCCATTTTAAAAATGTTAGGAGAGAATGACGTTAAAATGTTTTCTTCTCCATTTTTGTTGTTTCACAAAAGTGTCTGTAATCTGTTCTGTCGCCAGAATATGAAAAGTGGCGGTTGAGTCGGTACAGGGATTTTATTTACACCACTTTTACATCATAAATATGCTTCCTCCACTTTTGTGAAGCCCCCCAAAGAGTGTAAATGGCTGGGCCAGCAACTTCCCTTTTTTATCTGAGTCTGACTGGTGCTTAGCAGCTGAATGATGCAGGGGGAATACATTTATTGGTGGACACTATGCAGTTTGAATGTGGGACCTGTTGCAGATGGATCCAGTGGTGTTTGGCTCTGTTTGCAGCAATCTGGCACATGCCTGTATGACACCTATCAGAAGTTACTGGGAAGTCCCTCCCCTAAAGCCATTTGAAAGTATGATCCTTTCCCTGCAGAGCAGTTAGGGACCATCTGAAGTTTAATATCTGCAGCAGTCAGAGCAAGTAAAAGAAGGGAGAATTTCACTGCATACAGTCAGGTTTATTATAAAAAACGGTACACATTTTTTAACTAAAGTATATTGAAGATAGATTTCTTTTTCATTAAAGAAAGTAAAAATGGGATTTTATTTTTTTGCCTTTACATCCACTTTAATGCTGCTTCACAAAATAGCAGTAAGACAAAGGTAATGGGAGCCCACAGGATGCTGGTATTAAAGCCCACAAAGCAGTTGTCATTCATTATGTACAATATTGTGATACATATATAATACACAAAAGCCATGACTATCTTGTAAATTATATCCTTATAAACGGTGAATTCTGATGTCATCAGTTATAAACGGTGAGTTCTGATGTCATTTCTGTCACATGACTCACTGAAACTTGTGTATTATAATAAATAAAGTACCCCCAGTTGTAAAATATGAGGATATTAGAAGTTACCTCAGAGTTCCATGACCTGTATAAAAGCACTAGGCCTTCGGCCTCGTACTTTTATATGGTCATGAAACTCCTCGGTGACTTATAATATCCTTATATTTTACAATAGGGGGTACTTTATTCACTATATATACTTCACATCTGTGGAGTCGACCAAATTCTGGCACCTGTTATATTCCACAATTTTTCTGCATTTCTTGATTTTGCAGCATTTTTTATGTCATTCCACAAGTTTTCTATTGGATTAAGGTTTGGGAGTCCATTTTATCCAAATAATACAATTTGATCATTTCCTCTTTTCTGTAATCCAATTTTTTTTTAAAATGATTTTTTTTCTGTAATAATAAAACAGTACCTTCTTCGTGATCCAAACGAAGTTATAATTAATCCTTATTGAAAGCAAAACCAGCCTATTGGGTTTATTTAATGCTTATATTGTTTTCTACTAAAGATCCAAATTAGAACAATCTTGCTTTCATCAGTCCACAAAATGTTGCACCATTTCTCTTTAGGCCAGTTAAAGGGGTTATTCACCTTTCAAACACTTTTTTCAGTTTAGTTGTTTTCAGATTGTTCACCAGAAATAAATTACTTTCCATTATTTATTTTTTACTGTTTTTCCAAAATCTAAGTTTAAAGTTTAATGTCCCTGTCTCTGGTGTTGTGAGTCTGGCAGCTCAGTAATTCAGGCGCAGACTCTAAACTGTTACAATTTTGCAACATATAGTTGATATATTTCTCAGCAGAATCTCTGGAGTATTTGTATCAATTCTAACAGCTGCCTGTAATGAAACCCAGAAATTCTGCTCAGCAGGGACAAAAAAGTATCAGCTAAATTTAGAACAGTTTACAGGGTCGGCGACTCCCTCCCAGAGCTGCTTTAGAAGGCAAAAAGACACTTTATACTTCAATAGTAGAAAAACAATGACACATATAAAGTGACTGGAAAAAGTAGTTGTTGGAAAACAACTAGTTGTTTGAATGTGAACAACCCCTTTAATGTGTTATTTTGAAAACTTTAAGGGGCTTCATGCCCACAGCTTGGTTTCACATAGGTGTCTTTTAATTGTAACAGTACTCACAGGTAACTTTATACCCTCTTTCATCTTCCTGGAGCTGATCATAGTATTTGTCATTTTGGCTATTCTTCTATCCATTCAAACGGCAGTTGTCCATTTTCTTCCATGTCTTTCAGGTTTTGGTTGCAATTTTAAAGAATTTGAGATCATTTTAGCTGAGCAGCCTATCATATTCAGCACTTTCTAATCAAAGTACGCTGAACTATGTCTGGAAAGACCCATTTTACTCAGAGAAAAATGTACTATAAACCAGCCTGCACAACATCTGCTGCCTCCCTTCCTTTAATAAGGGGCATTGAACTCCACTTACGATTATTTGGAGCACTGCTATTATTTTGAACAAGCCACAATGAACGTTTCCATTACACAGAATGAGCAGCATGCATATCATGACTGTTGGGTCTGTTGATTTTCTATTCAACTACACCTACTAGTAAATTATTTGCCATGTAGAATAGAATTTCTACCTACAACAGTGATCCAGTTAGTGATGTCAGACTGCTTTTATTCTGAACACAACTAGAACAAATTTGCATTAGCAATACTGGACATTTGCTGAAACATTATGGCAATGATCTTCCACTGTATTTCTTGTTATATATATATTTTTCTGTAGTCTATATCTGCCCTAATAACCAAGAGGATTTACCTTATCATTCACTGGCATCAATCATTCGTAGAAGTATTACTACCTCTTTCATGAATCAAAAAGCCTCAAGGGGGCATGATTAATAATACAGAATGAAAAAGAAACAATGTGCTGGGATAGCAAGTGAGTGCTTGGGTATAACCAGCAGTAAAGGTAAGGGCAGAGCTTGTGTGAAAGTGACATATCACAGGTTCTGTTCATTCTGACAGCATGACGTACACACAGACATTTATGGAGGATTCAAGATGTATCAAATGGTGATGAATGTGTAAGGATAATATGTGCAACATATTCCTAAATGCTGTACAATAGAATAGTGTAAACATACAAATCACATACAAACACTAACTGATATATGAGGGAAAGAGGGCCCTCCACAATACAGCTTACAATGTACAAGCACAGCTCATCCTGCTGAATGTACAAGTCAAACACATAATCTCCAAACTAGTTCCCAGGGTAAGGACTGGTCCTCACAATTACAGAATAGTATGTTACACTTGGGATGCAACGTTAGATCACGGTCAAACCTTTTACAGTATCATATACATTATAAAATGTCAGGGTAATTATGGCTACCTAAATATATACTGTCGACATGTTATTCTCCAGGAATCTATACAAAGCAATGTCACGGGCAAAGTTCAGTTGAACCACTGAGAATGAAACAAATCAGAATTGCAATGCACACTAGTCATTAGACACTAGTCAGCTGAAACTGAAGATCTCCAGTGTAATCAGGGCCCAATATCTCAAAAAAAGGTTTATTGGAGAAATGAAATGCTTATAGTGTTATGATCATTTATTCATACTAAACATATTCATGGTGAACTAGGCAAGCAAGTACAGAGATCTGCACACTGATTACAGCAGAGGTGCCCAAAAGGTAGATCAGGATCTACCAGTAGACCTTTAGCTGGTGATCAATAGATATCAAGACACTGTCAACAACAGCTTGTCTAAATCACCCTCCTGTTTCATGCTTTTCATTCAGATATTTATTATGTTAAGGTTACGAAGAAATAGTTTTTTAAATATTAATTTTCTCATAAATCATTTATATGAAAGGTATAAATCAATATTTAAGTAATATTTTCCATGGAACAGAATGCTAACAATGCTTTTATGGATGCAGATCATAATGGGAAATCATGACAAAAAGTAGACCCCGCGGTAATAAAGTATGGGGACTCCTGGCTTACAGAGAGCAAGGAAATTCAAAGCAAATCTGCTACCCCCAGGTGGTGAAAACCTGCATATGCAATTGGGAGGAAAAAACAACTTTTGGGAATACAGGTACATTAACTGGAATGCTTAAAACCTGGGGGTTTACTGTATAAGGGACCTTTTTCTAATGTGGATCACCAAACCTTAAGAGCACTATGAATCAAATTACTTGATTCACATGTATTTATGCAGCTTAGTTACCATAACGTTAAAGGTACATTCTTTTTAATTACTGGGGAAAAAGGAAAATCAGAACTGTTAAAATAGGCAAAAATGCTATTAAGTCTACGAAAAAAAATGTTTAACATTAAACAAACCCAATAGGATTGTTTTACCTCCATTAAGGATTAACTCTGTATTTGTTACAGTTTCCTTATTACAGAGAAAAAGAACATTTTAAATTATGATTTGATTAAAATTGAGTCTATGGGAGATGGCTTTTTATAATTTGGAGCTTTCTGGATAATGGATCCCATAACTGTTCCCAGTTCAGGCCTTTCTAGATAATGGGTTACCATTTAACAGATTCTATACTAGTTTACATCAATGAATAAAGTTTGTACTTTTCTATAATTTCTTGTGTTCGGCTTGGTTCTGGTCCATCACGGGAACTAACATGCTAACGTATAAAGGAAGGCAGGATACAAAAAAAAAAAAAAAAGACAATATAGGCAACTACATCTCAGTGCAGCACATGCATGTTAGTTGAATGGGAATACAAGAGCACTGGGACTTGACAAAGATCTTGCTTTCTAGTCATCAGCTGGGGGCAGGATGAAACGAGGAGTGCTTACCTTGTCTCTGGATTGTATCCCAGAATGTAGAAGAATGAATTTATCCTGGCTTTAAACTCCCGAGCAGCAAATATATCTGAGAAGTGGAAGATGTGGCACTTCCCCCTGCCAAGAGAGATTACAAAATCGTTAGTAACCCATTGGAACCTAGGATTTTATTTTTTACAAATACATCAGTGGAATAAACTGTATCCCACCTGCACAGCTCACTCCATTTATCAAGTTTACATGCAGAGAATTACACTGCCTAACATCACTACGCAATAATCAGGGTTTTTCTGTACAAGCAAATACTGCAGTTTCTGTACGGTCATGGGAAAAAATGTTTTTTTTTTATAAAACGCATCAGTTAATAGTGCTGCTCCAGCAAAATTCTGCACTGAAATCCATTTCTCAAAAGAACAGTTTTTTTTTATAATTAATTTTGAAAACTGACATGGGGCTAGACATATTGTCAGTTTCCCAGCTGCCCCAAGTCATGTGACTTGTGCTCTGATAAACTTTAGTCACTCTTTACTGCTGTTCTGCAAGCTGGGGTGAATCATTCCCATCCCTCTTCCCCACCCAGCAGCCCAACAACAGACCAATTGGAAGGCAAGGAGATAGCCGCTCTCTAACACAAGATAACAGCTGCCTGGTAGATTTTAGAACAGCACTCAATAGTAAAAGCCAAGTCCCACTGAGACTTAGTTAGATTGAGTAGGAGAAACAACAGCCTGCCAGAAAGCAGTTCCATCCTAAAGTGCTGGCTCTTTCTGAAATCACATGACCAGGCAAAATGACCTGAGATGGCTGCCTACACACCAATATTATAACTTAAAAAAAATAGACTTGCTGGTTCCGGAATTAAATTTTATATTGTAGGGTGAATTATTTGCAGTGTAAACAGTGTAATTTAGAAATAAAGACATCATAAAAATCATGACAGGATCCCTTTAAAGAGGAAACTATAGAAGGCATCCATCAGTTCCTTTATAAGAGTAAATTGCTACATGGAGTATCAAGCATAATTAGCATTGTTTCATGCAGAATATTGAAAATATCTGTGTTTTGTGTATGGTAATATTTTTAAGTGATTTCCCCTTATGAATGGCACAAAAAAAACTATGGTACTGTGTTAGCCAGTAGCAAAAATAACAAATAAAAAACAAACAAATACAAAAAGTGTTATAGAAGCGATACCTATATTGGCTAAAAATAAAGAAAGCACCGTGAATGTTTCCTGTTCATATGTCCATCATTAGGCTCTTTAAATACCTTAGGTTTATTACCTCCTGCTATGTGATTATTTTCTCCATTTCTCAAGTTACTGTACTTTAAGGTGATTTAAAATGGCAATTTATGTAATTTTATATGTATTTCTCAAGTCTAGAGAAATTCTCTGGGTGGAAGTAGGTAATCAAATACCCCCTCCTAGAGAAACTGCTTTGTTACCAGCCAGCCCTGTAAAAGGCTTACAAAACTGCTAGCGTACAACAGGAAATAATACTAGGGATGTACTGAACCCACTAATTTAGGATTTGGCCGAACATCAAATCCTTTGTGCAAATTAGGAAACCATGGGAGACGAAGAACTGAACACTGTGTGTGTGGTTAAAGGTTTTTGGCTTCCTTGCTTGTATGACAAAATGTCAAGTGATTTTTTTTTTATTCGGTTCAGCAATTGGATTCCTGAAGGAAAAGTCCCGAATGGAATTCTGGATTTGATGCATCCCGAAATAATATACAGAGCGCTATAAACGGAATGTTTCAAAGGCACTAGGGACTGTTTGTACAGGTTGCAGCCTTCAAGAAGATAATAAAAACACATATATCTAATTATCTAATTATGAATGAGCCTGTGAAGCTTGATTACTGCAGACCAGCACACTTTAAGAGTGATGGTCTGCGCCTCTTAAGATGCCCCCAGTAATTCTCCATCTTCCTTTCTGCTTTAGGATGCTGCCAGGTACATGACTTTAGGGATCTATTCATCATAAAGAACAGTAACATTTACAATACAATTACACTGATAAGTAAAGAATTCACATTATTATTATTTGCATTATTATTAGATTATGCACCAGCATAAAGACCAGTGAATTTTGCAACTGAATAAAGAGCCTCTCTCGACAGGAGCCCAGAGCACACTGAGCATGTGCAGTATCAAAAAAAAAGAGCTTAACAAGACAAAAAGTTGGTGAATTCCATGGACAACTTTGAAGACATACTGTAGCTCATTATTGGTATAGAGATACCAAAATCTGGGCTAATACAGTAAATCCAGTACACAAAGACAGCATTTCTAACCAGGTTTTAGTCTTCTGTAAAAAAAACTGCAAATGCCGCAAGGTTTTATCAGGTTTATGTTCCCTACATAGGCTAAAAATAAAACATTCTGTTTTATTCCTTGGCTTATGATTCTCAGCAAGTAATACCGTATCTACACTGAACTGACTGATCACCTGATCACTGAAACTGTTACATGTGTGTGTGCACTTAAACAAGCCAGTATAATTATTAGAATGTTAATCTTACATAGATGGCAGTTGAATATATGGAAAAAGCTGATGATACGATTATATGTCAACAATTTGTGCATTTTTCAACAGCTATGGATGTTTGATTGCATTACAAGAGCAGAGCTACCTTTAATCATGACAGGGGCTGTTTAGAATGTATAGCGAAACAGCGTGATAAGTTAAATTAAAAGATTATCCAGTCCCTTGTCTCAAAAGCCTAACACCCCAGCACAAGTTGGAGCTAATTTGCTTTGAAATCAGCAGCACTGGCTATGTGGCTCTGAACAAAACAAATGTCTCCAGATGGTTTTATTTAGGCGCCATCTGAGTGTTATTATCAAGCAGATTACTTGGTTTCATGTTGACGGCATTCGTAATTCAAGCTGCCAAGAGCAAAATGAATGCCAGGAAAAGAATTTCATCTTCACCTTTATAATTCTGCCTGAGACTGACCAGACGCCTCTATAAACTTCCCACTTCCCTCAGAACAGCATTAAAGTAACTGTGAATATTCTGTTTCATTATTCTGTTTCATTACCAACACACATCACCTCTGCTCTGAGCTGCTGTACAAGTGGCACAAAGGCATGCAAAACTTAGACAAAAAAACAGTTTCTGTTTGCTATATTTATCTGCATCAAGCAAGTACTGGCATACACAACAGCTGGAACCTGAACCGCACAAAGATGTTGTCTGAATGCATACAGCCATTTCTTATAATCCACGGGTAGAGTTATGGCAGGACCAGCAAAACTGTAAATATGGTGAGAACGTCCTTCTATGTGTATAAAATAAAATACATCACAGCAGTCACAGTCAACATATGTGGTACTGTATAGGCCTACAACATTTCAGCATGAAGAGGCCTGCACAGAAGAAGTAGAAGTGCCAGTACCAATAACAATAATAAATATTGGAGATTTAGAGCCAAGCTGAACTTAAAATTAAAGATCTGTACATTTAGGGTAAGCTTGAGCGATGCTCCATGCAAATATGGCCTTGTAATCAAGAACTGTACATTGCATTGTATGGCTATGTGTGTATGCAAGTACTTTATGACTGAACCTATACTATGTAGAAGTGGGGGGGCTAGGCACACAAAGGTAACCGCATGTTTAAGAACTCACCTGAGGTAAGCTGCGTGGTATGTATCAACATAATCAGAGATAAACAGCTCTCTAGTCCGAATAACTGGATCTGTGATAATCAGTTCTCGACCAGAATCTGTAGGTGGAAGCACAAATTCAGCAAATAAGCATCAAGTATGATCTCCCCATTGTTGCTGAACTCTCCGGATACCCCCATAACTGGCAACATACACAGAAAGCTAGATTTCATATTAGATTGGAGTACGTAGAACCTATTTAAACAACAAAAACCAGTCTGCCTCCATGTGCCCTACAAATATCCTGCTGATCAGTCCAAGGACATGAATAAACAAACAGAAATTCAGCTGCTTTGTGGCCAGCTTTCATCTTCATGGCTCCCCAAGTTTTGTCAGCAATCCGGAGCTTTGAAGCTACTGCAAGCTAAAGGTTTGCAAAGAAAACTGGGAAAGCCAGGAGCACTACCTTTACATACAACCCCTTTCCTACTTTTATCCCAAAGACACAATGCAACATATTCATGAATCCAATGCTGTCACAGACTTCATCAATAATTAATATTAAATACAGGTGGGGAAAGATCTATCCTGATCAAAAAATCAATAAGTACTATGAGGCAATGGTACTTATATATTCTTGGGGACAAGGTGGTGTGTATTTTGGAACTTACCATTTTCATTATGCCGGTCTTGTACCAAGTGCTGATAGACCGAATCTGGCACCTCTGACTGGCGATAGTACCACTTCACATTCATCAGGAGATGGTCTCTCTTGCTCTGAAAGAGTAGATAGATTATATATTATAGTACAGGCAATAGATTATTTCAATTATACAACAACTTTGCCAATTAAATTATATATCTTGAACAAATTACTTACTTGCCTATATCTGTATGTACGTGCGTGCGTGCTTGTGTGTACACCATTTTGTATAATCAAATGACCTGGGTGCTAACCAAATGTAGTTATGTTAATAGAGTTCCAAAATAAGAAGGCACACACCAGGAACTTTTTAAAAAGTTAAAAAAGACATTACTTCTGTTGAGGAAGTAAAAACAGGCCAACGTTTCAGTCCGTTTTGATAAAGGTCTTAGATGGAGACTGAAATGGCCTGTTTTTAATTGCTTCAATAAAAGTAATTAAAAAAAAAAAAGTTCCTGGTGTGCACCTACTTTTTTGGAACACATGCACGCACGCACACACAAGTTTTTCCGCATTTTACATTTTTCATTTGTGGTTCCACCAATTTTTAGTGCATTTCCCTGGTTTTAAGAAATGTTTTCCCAGATTTTACATCAAAATTTGGGCCTGGGGTACCCAAAAACTGCTTTCTTCCTCTATGAATATTATTATTTGTGAAATAGAGAGGTTTAAAATACTGACCATATGTATATTTTGCCATGGTTCTGCGTGTAAATGGTCTGCCCCTTATACAGTCCTGCACCAATCACTTATTGCTTTAGGTTGTGTATGTGACTGTCAAGAGAGGCCTTGCACATGCCCCCCATAGTGTAACATTAATGCTGCAATGCTTAACCCTTGTTATTAACACAGTAAATATAGTATTTCAAAGTAAAACGGACTCCTGTGCTTATATCCCTTTAGTACTTGAAGAAAAAGTTACTTTAACACATTTCCCTGATTTAACATTTTCCTGGATTTTAAAACATTTTTCCTGGTCCCCAGAAAAAGTTAAATGGGGGAATTCTACTGTATTTCTGAAACAATGTACCAGACCAGTTCTTCTCAAGCCAAGAGTGCAGTTCCCACAATGCCTTGCATGCATCGTCACAGGTCTGTTAATTAGCTTTTGTTACACTGTTTCTATATGCACAACTAGAACTACATAGAAAGGGGCACACGGATACTGCTTTCAATACTGATGAAATTGTATTGGCTGAGAGTTCCAACCGAGTAGATACAATTTCTAACTTTCTCTAATGCTCAAGTTAAACAGTCTGACCCCATTCTGCTGCTGAGCATTCTCAAGGGGTCATATTACTATTGTAATAGAGATTTTGAATGCTTTCTTCACGTGAATATAACATGGATACAGAGCAAGGCAACCTGCTGGGGGCTTAAAAGATATTCATTTGTTGGCAGTCTAGTTGAAACTATGCATGAAGGACTGGCAACAAGAGAAAGCAATAATGAGCAGCAAATATATTTTTCCCATATTCCAAATGGAACAGGAAGTTGAGAAAGGCCTAGAGGGAAATTAACATTCTTGCATGGTGAGGCCAACCACAATGTGTATTTATTTTTCTCCTATGCAATCACATTTTCTTTTTTTTTCTTTTTATTTACAAGCTGTAAGCCTGTACAAATATCCAATCCCAACATAACACATATCTGTGGTTTTCTAAATGGGGAAGAAAGAAGAGGGTGGAATGTTATTAAGAGTTTAATGCACCCTCATTGAAAAATCTACATTGCAATGGACAATGCAAGTACTCAAATTACCAGATGGTGGCAGCATTATGCCAGGCACGCAATATACTCTGTAATAGTGATGATGAAAATATGTATTGATTTGAGACAGTGTCAAAGATTTTAATACTTTTATCTAGAGAAATAAGAGGAAGGGAGACTTAAGATGGAAAATGCTCAATATGAAGAGGTGCTGTCATCAACTGAAAAGAAGTACATGCAACTTTATTCAACAAGACCTACAAATAGGAATATTTATAAAGTGGCAGATTAAAGGGTGAACTGAGCATATATTATATTTACATGCTGTACTTGACCAACAAGCTTTTCCAGCACCATCGGTATCAAAATGGGGACAAGGAGGCATTGTTTTGGGCAGCTACAATGGTCAATATCCTGCAAACTTGGTTAAACCTAGTCCTCAGCTTAGAACTTCTTTTGAATGGTCAGCCAGTCATGTGCCTTCAGATAAACACAGGCCGGGAATCAGCCCCCACGCTCCAATCAGGCGCACAGAGTGGATTTTGGCACTAAACTGCACGCTTTCATGAGTCAAAATGTGCTCCATGTGCTTGCACTGGTGCTGATGAAGTGGCTCCAGGTCAAGGCAAGGCAAAAGCAGGTTGGAACATAGAGGCTGATTCTTGTTCTGTTTATCCACAAGCTGAGAATCAGCCTGCTGAGACATTAGCCGTGAGGTGCAGATTGTAATCACACATAAAAAAAACCCTGCAAATCTGTTTGGATTTGAGCCATACATCATCAGAATTGAAGGTGATTGCTAACAAGAAGTTGGTTTTAAACAAGAGCCGTCAACCAGTGCTATGCCTCAAAGCATCAAATGCATGTTTAGTGCCTAAACACACTCTCCTTAACCCATATATTACATATGGTAACCCCAAACGCCATTTGTTCAGCAGGAGTTTGTAGCAGATGAGAAAGTGTCTCCCACACAGTTCAAATCCACACACAGTTAAATGATTAATTCTATGTAGCCAGCAGCTGTCTGGCAGACATTATGTAAGAGGGCTTTAAACTGCCTCATTACTTTTTCTACTTCCAGTCTGAGCACCACGTACAAGCACTTGGTAAGCTCTTTCAATGATGTGAAAGGACAGACTCCTAGAATTCCACACTCAGCTGTGTGCCAATGTGGCCTTTATACAGTGATTTGGAACCATGTGATAAGAACCAATCACAGCGCTTGTCTTTAAAGAGATGTTAAGGTCTGAGAAGGCATGTGTTAACTAACATTCACAGGCACATATGAAAAAACACCTAGAGCCCAACAAGAAACACTGGATTTCAGTGTATATATTTATTAACTATAATGTATGTTCCATTTTTAAATGTATTGTAAATCTACAAAGTGATGTGTATTACTAGCTATGTACATCCGCATGAATAACAGACCACTCATGAGACTTCATTTATATGCAAAAATAGTGCAAGTCGACGGTTCAGTCCTATATAGAGGACCTTTATCAAGAAATAAATAGATAGATGGACATCTCCACTGGACATAAATGGACAGGAATTTTTTCAGGATTCTCACAGCCCACTCACATATTCCACAGTTCCAAGCTGTAAATGCAAGAGGTAGAGAAGGCCTTGTCCAAAAGAGCTTGCAATCTAAAATACATACAACCTGTTCCAAGGTACTGCAGCTTATCTCCATTAAAGTTGACTAATTATGTCCCAATGAAGGCTCATAGGCTGATTAAAGGGGTGGTTTAAGTTAACCTTTGGTATGTTATTGCATGGCCAATTCTAAGCAACCTTTTAATTGGGCTTATTCATTTTTTTTGCAGTTTTTTAATAACTTTACAATTTTCAAATGAGGGTCAGTCTGTATGGGTAGGACTACACGGACATTTTCGGCACGATCCAACTAGCTGCGACAAATCACATGCGACGGAAATAAGGTAAGAGATAGAAATGTCGGTTGAAGTCGCAGCGTTGATCCGACACGACTGTCAGATGCAGATGCAACTGACATTTTCTCTCTCTTACCTTATTTCCGTCACAGCGTGTCGGATCGCGACAAAAACGTCTGTGTAGTCCTACCCTAAATGTATTGTTATTGATACTTTTTATTACTCATCTTTCCATTTAGGCCTCTTCTATTCATATTCCAGTCTCTTATTCAAATCAATAGCTGGTTGCTAGGGTAATTTGAACCCTAGCAATCAGATATACCACATCATTTGCTAGATCTCCACAGACCTTTTTATGACATGCATAGCGGTCTTATGACAATTCAGACAAAACATATAGAATAGCATTTAAATGGCCCATGGCATGGAAAATCGTGGACTGCAATGGTTGTTTTTTTATCAAAGCCTGAAGCCTTTGCAAGCAATTCCATCTTCCATGGATATTTGCAGTGCTGCTGTTCGTTAAATGAACAGTAACATCAAAAAATGAAAGTTTTTTTTTGTATATCATGCCCTTGAATAGCTGCCCCATGGCTTGCTTGTTTATGTAAATGGTAGTTGTGTTTGTGAAGCAAACACCCAAATTTTATCAGAGCAGGGCAACAGTACATTATATTGTCATTCCTTTTAAAACACTTTCATTTTTTGGTGTTACTGTTCCTTTAACACTGCTTTCTCTACCTAGTGTCAAAACATAGCATTCATGCATAAATAATACGGCTATGGGTCTTTTATCCAGAAAAGCATTTTCATTCTAGAATGTTCCCCAATATATTTTCTTTCACAATGCTTTTACTATTAAAATAAATTCTTGTTCTCTGCAAAAACACAGTACTTCATAACTAAACAAGCATAAATTAACACCCATTAAAAAAACATCAGCATTGTTTTGCTAATTTTTAAATGTAGATTTGATGTCAGCCAGGGCAGACTGTACGGTCCCCTGAGAAAGGGACTGATGAGTGTGATGTCTAATCCCTGAAAAGCACCGTGGAATACGCTGCTTCCTACATATATAATAATAGAAATAAATGTGTTTTAGTAGCATTATAATGCTCTACATTATTATCTCACCTGGAAAAACCCCATGTAATCTGCATTCTGAAAAATGTATTTCATATATATACTATTTATAATGAGTTAAAATTATTAAACACATGAAAGTTGCATTTAATAACCCTTCAAACAAAATGACCAACACAGTAAGCAAAAAAAGCAATTACAGATAGGTTTAAGAGACTCCTGAAGCAGCTAGCCATATATGGGCTGACAAAAGCTGCCTCACCAAACCAAATCAGCAGCTTATTGGTCGGTGTATAATTTACAACAGCAGCTGTCAATCCTCTTTCACCAAAGACTCACCACGCTTATCAAATTCAATAACTATGGACCACCTACTGCACTGCTTACAGTGGAATATTAGTTATAGTCAGGACATGTACAAGAATTGTCTCCACTGGGAACATTCGGTATTCCTTTTCACAGCAGATATTCATACCACCCAACTGTCCCTTTTTCAGAGGGACAGTCCTTCTTTTGACAGCTCAACCCGCAGTCCCTCATTTGTTCTGCGAAGTCCCTCTTTTCTCTGCACCGAACAGCCAGAAAAAGAAACAACGTTTCTAACTTAATTGGCTTTTGGCAGAGAGGCCAGTACAACTAACAGGTGCAACTAAGATGCTTTATAACAATTTTGAGATAAGAAAATAAGTAATTTTAACAGTTTAGATAAGGAGAAATATTTTCAAATTTTTATAACCTGCCAAACTTTGTAAAATGAACATGGTAATTAGGGGGTGCAGCCACAAAATGGGTGTGGTAAAAAAAAATTTGCTGCACTACATGCAAAAAAAATGTCTCTTTTTATTTCCAAAATGTTGGGAGGTATGCCTTTCCTTCATAACACAGAGAGGGGGAAACTACTAGCACTATATGAATTTGTTTTATATGAACTTTCAGAACATACCAGCTCCTTTTTCGAAGAGATCGCAACAAAGCACAGACATACATGCAAAAGACACCGACCTGGTATAAATGTTGCCAAATGGCAGTGAATTTTTAATTTAATTCATTTAAAGCTAAAAAAGGCAATATAAACTATATGCATTTAATGTGAGAGTGTGAAGGATTTTATTATAGAAACTTCAGTAAATGATTCTAAGGCTGGACCAACAAAGAGATGGCAACCTTTCAAGCTGCAAGCGATATCTAATGAATGTTTAGTCTACCAGAGCTTTTCTAATAGAAACATGTCTTGATGGCTTATCTCAGAGGACACGCCTGGTCACAAAGGGCCAGCAGCATGATTGAGCGCAGTAATGGAAGGCAGGAAATGAGAAGGCTTGGTAATGGCTGCTATAATCCATCAGCATGTTCACTCAAGTGTGAGCCTAGGCAGCAAGATGATGCGCTGGATATTAAAACTGGCTGCTCACAGAGCAAAGCCCTTCATTGTGCCACTGCACAAAAGCAAGCGGCTTGGATGTGTATTTAACGTCAGCATGGAGGAGTCAGACTTCAGGATCCTGTTCTTGCAGAAACGGTCACCCTGCAAAATCTTGTACATTACCTATATCAGAAGTGCATGGAATTTGTCAGTGTGTAAATCTAACTCGGGGACCAGGAAATGAGCTCTAATTCAGGAATATACAGCTGTGTGCAGAATAATAGCAGCATGTTTTTTTTAAAAAAAGTGAATAAAGCTCAAAATCCTTATAATCCATTATTTCCATACAGCAAATGCATTGGGAACACTGTGCATTCTATTCGAATCAAAACATGAAGAAAAATGTATAAACATTTGTTGTATTCCTTTACAGAAAGTGAAGAAAATGGGATATTAGGCTGTTCCAAAAAATGGCAGTGTCTGCATTCTTCTTTAGAAGCTCAAACAATTATTGTACAAAGTGAAAAATATTTGAAGATTTTGCTTTCCTTCACTGAACTAATATTTATTTGTATAATCAGTGTTTCTGAGACCAACTTCTGGAACCTGTTATATTCCACAATTCTTCAGCATTTCTTGGTTTTGCCTTAGAAACAGCATTTTCGATGTTACCCCACAAATTTTTTTTGTTGGATTAAGGTCCGGGGGATTGGGCTGGCCACTCCATAATGTCAATCTTGTTGGTCTGGAACCAAGCTATTCCTCATTTACTGTTGTGTTTTGGGTTGTTGTCTTGTTGAAACAACCATTTCAAGGGCATTTTCTCTTCAGCTTAAGGCAACTTGACATCTTCAAGTATTTTGATGTATTGAAACTGATCCATGATCCCTGGTATGAGATAAATAGGCTGAATACCATAGTATGAGAAACATCCCCATATCATGATGCTTGTGCCACCATGTTTCACTGTCTTCACACTGTACTGTGGCTTGAATTCAGTGTTTGGGGGTCGTCTGACAAACTGTCTACAGCCCCTATACTCAAAAAGAACAATCTTGCTTTCATCAGTCCACAAAATGCTGCGCCATATCTCTTTAGACCATTTAGTATGTTCTTTGGCAAATTGTAAGCTCTTCCGTCTTTTTTTCAACAATGGGACTTTGCGGGGGCTTCTTGCAGATAGCTTGGCTTCACATAGGTGTCTTCTAATTGCAACAGTACAAGTAACTTTACACCTTCTTTGATCTTCCTGGAGCTGATCATTGGCTGAGTCATTACCATTTTGGCTATTCTATCCATTTGAACGGTAGTTTGCTATTTTTTTTCCATGTCTTTCAGGTTTTGGTTGCTATTTTAAAGCATTTGAGATCATTTTAGCTGAGCAGCCTATCATTTTCTGCTCTTCTTTATATGTTTTCCCCTCTCCAAACAATGTTTTAATCATTATTCTTCATTATTCTTCTGAACTTTATTCTCCTGAAAAATGTCTGAAACAACCCATTTTACTATGCACTATAACCAGCCGGCACAACATTTGCTGCCTCCCTTCCTTAAATAAGGCCTTAACTGACACACTGCAGGAAGGCACACTGCACGGAAGGCTGCAGGACCAGACAATATCCCTGGAAGAGTGCTAAGAGAATGTGCAGATCAGCTAGCAGATGTTTTCACTGACATCTTTAACACCTCCACTGTCCCGAAGTACCAAACCGCCACCATTGTCCATGTGCCGAAGAAGTCATCAGTGTCCTGCCTCAATGACTACCGTCCTGTGGCACTCACCCCCATCATCATGAAGCGTTTTGAGAAGCTCGTCAAGAAACACATCAAAACCCTGCTGCCACCAGCACTGGACTCCCTACAGTTCACATACCATCAAAATCGCTCAATAGACCATGCAATAGCACCACCCTCCATCTGGCCCTCTCTCATCTGAACAAAAAAAAAAAAAAAGACACCTATGTTCAAATGCTGTTCATAGATTTCAGTTCAGCATTCAACACTATCATTCCTCAGCATCTGATAGAAAAGCGGAGCCTGCTTGGACTGAACACCTCCTTCTGCAGTTGGGTTCTGGACTTCCTGACCGACAGACCTCAGTCAGTCAAGGTTGGAAACATCATCTCCAGAACCACCACACTGAGCACCGGAGCCCCTCAAGGCTGTGTGCTTAGTCCTCTACTGTTCACTCTGCTGACGCATTACTGTGCAGCCACGCACCGCACAAATTACATCATAAAGTTTGCTAATGACACGAACGTGGTGGGTCTCATCAGCAATAATGACGAGTCACCATACAGAGAGGAGGTGCAGCGGTTAACAGACTGGTGCAGAGCCAACAACCTGTCTCTCAATGTAGACAAAACAAAGGAGATGGTTGTTGAATTTAGGAAGACTAGGAGTGACCACCTGCCACTGTACATCGACAGCTCTAATGTGGAGATCGTCAAAAGCACCAAATTCTTTGGTGTCCACCTGGCGGAGAACCTCACCTGGTCCCACAACACCAGCTACTTAGTCAAGAACGCCCAACAGCGCCTCTACTTCCTGCGCAAGCTGAGGAAATCCCATCTCCCACCATCCATACTCAAAACCTTCTACAGAGGGACTATCGAGAGCATCCTGAACAGCTGTATCACTGTCTGGGCTGGGAACTGCACTGTCATGGAGCGCAAGAACCTACAGAGGAGAGTGAAGACAGCAGAGAAGATCATAGGTGTCTCTCTTCCATCACAGACATTTACACCACTCGCTGCATCCATAAAGCCACCAGCATTGTGGCTGATCCAACACATCCCTCACACTCACTGTTCACACTCCTGCCATCTGGAAAAAGGTACCGAAGCATTAGGGCCCACACTACCAGACTGTGTAACAGTTTCTTCCTGCAATACTTCCTGAATACTCAGGGACCAGACAGATCTCTCTCTCACACACACACTCCATCTAACCTTACTATATACCACAACGTTACACAGCCACTGTACGCCATTGTATGGATGAATAGCCATTGGATAAAGTTGTTCCCTATGAGCACATCTGCACTTTATCATGTTCTTTGCTACTGTCATGTCACAATGATACACCCATCATGTCTGACGTTTAGCATTATTTACTTAACATATTACATCTGCTGAGTGTACACTGTATTGTCCTGTCCCTGCACTATGCTGTCCGGTCTTGTAGGAGTTGCATATTTTTGCACTTGCACTTTGTCTGTTGTCCGGTACATCTATGTTGCGTTGTGTAGCACCATGGTCCTAGAGGAACGCTGTTTTGTTTCACTGTGTACTGTACAAACGCATATGGATGAAATGACAATAAACTCACTCTAGACTTGACTCTTTACAAAATGAATAATCATACTAACACACACTGCTGGTATTTGGAACAAGCCTCAATTAATCATTCAATTACACTGCTATTATTCTGAAAATGGCTAACAAAAGAGAAAGACACATGTTAGGGACCAAAATAGTCTAACCCCAATCAAACTTTCAGTCTAGTTATGCAGCTGTCCAATGTAGGGCAACAAAGAACTGCTGTTATTTACAGAGACTTGCAGGACAAACAACTAAACTTTAAAACCTTTTACAACAAATAAATGAATATACACAGTTTATAATTCTAATTTATACTTGATTCATATTAGCTACAGGAAAAGATCTCATCATAGTGCAGGATATTATTATTATTAACATGTATTTTATAGCGCCAACAAATTGCGTAGCACTGTCGGATAGCCCTCATGCTCAGGATCCCAAGGGACATGCATCTGCAATACATCCTTTCTTATAATACGCTTAAAGGAACAGTAATAAGAATAAGAAAGTGTGTTAAAGTAATGAAAATATAATTTAGTATCACACTGCACTGGTAAAAGTGGCATGTTTGCTTCAGAAACACTACGATAGTATATATAAAACAAGCTGCTGTGCAGACATGGTGGCAGCCATTCAAGATGGGAAAAAAGGCACAGGTTACACAGTTTATAATAGTTTAAGCTCTGTAGTATACAATTAGATTCTATGTAACATATCGGTTATCTACCAAGCTCGAATGACTGTCCCCATGGCTACACAGCAGCTTCTTTATAAAAAAAATATAGTTATGTTTCTAAAACAAAACACATCCGTTTCACCATTGTGGGGCAACAGTACATCATATTTTCTATCCTTTAAAACACTTATTCTTTTGGTGTTACAGTTCTTTTAATAGATTCCCTGGCAAAATATCTCATCCACCCCCCGACACAAGATTATAACCGCAGTTTAAACAGAGATGGCAAAACACATAAATCTGGTCCAAAGTATCCTTAAGAGACCCAATGCCATTCATTTCCAACATACTCTGTATACTCTGTATGATGAGGCATGTGTGTGAGACCACATTAGAAATCTTGAAGATTGTGGCTAATGATTGCAATGAAAGAAAAAAAAGCAGAGACTTTCAAGGTGGACATCAATATTACCGACAATCAAAAAGGTTCCAGAAAGCAGTGACAAAACCATTCTCCATAAGCTCCTCTCTCTGCACCTGTATTTAGTAATAAGATCGACCTAAGCACAGAATTCCCTCTGGCATTGGCACAGCCAGGTGCTTCATAAAGGCTAATAGGTTGTTTTCATTTGTGGATGCAAATTTAGCTATTCAGCAATAGACCTGCCTCACACTGGGGGCACATCTAAACCAACATAATGTAGCTAGTAACACATACCAGCTACTCCTCAGTATGCATTACAGGGATGGGAAGCAGAGGGACCACTTCTAGTCTAGACCCATGTAATACAGTGAATCTCAACTTCAGATTACAATAGGACGAAATAAAGAGCTCTGTTTTGTATCACAGAAAGAAGGCTCTGCTTTATGTGAGTTCTTGTTGCTTGTATCACCTACTTTAATGCTCCATGCTGCTATATTTATCCCAGAGCACCCACTTCAAGCCTTTTAGTGGAGTCGCTAAAATCAAGCAATCGTCACAAGACACTTGAACTACCAGAAAATACCAGCTAGGCACGGTTTTTTGCATTTCTAAATTAGGTTTGCCCAGTAGCTGCTTAAAGGGATACGGTCATGGAAGAAATTTTGTTTTCAAAATGCATCAGTTAATATTGCTGCTCCAGCAGAATTCTGCACTGAAATCCATTTCTCAAAAGAGCAAAACAGATTTTTTTATATTTAATTTTAAAATCTGACATGGGGCTAGACATATTGTCAATTCTCAGTTGCCTTGTGCTCTGATAAACATCACTCTTTACTGCTGTACTGCAAGTTGGAGTGATATTGCCTCCTCCCTTTCTCCCCCAGCAGTTCAACAGAACAATGGGAAGGTAGCCAGATAACAGCTCCCTAAGATAAAAGCTCCCTGGTAGATCAAAGGCTAAGGCCACACTAGGCGATAGCGCCGCGATTTGACTCGCGAGGCAATTTCGAGCGACAGTAGAAAAAAGATCGCCGCGTGTGTTTTTACGCTGGCAATTTTTCGCGATTCCCCATAGACGCCAGCGCAAAAGTTTCCCCAGCGATTGCGGCTTAAAAGTCGCGGCGAAAAGTCGCCGCGAGTCAAATCGCGGCGCTATCGCCTAGTGTGGCCTTAGCCTAAGAACATCACTCAATAGTAAAATCCAGATTCCACTGCATCGCATTCAGTTACATTGAGTAGGAGAAACAACAGCCTGCCAGAAAGCAGTTCCATCCTAAAGTGCTGGCTCTTTCTGAAAGCACATGACCAGGCAAAATGACCCGAGATGTCTGCCTACACACCAATATTACAATTAAAAAAATATATATATACACTTGCTGGTTCAGGAATGAAGTTTTACATGGTAGAGTGACTTATGTACAGTGTTAACAGTCTAATTTAGAAATAAAAACTACATTATACAAATCATGACAGAATCCCTTTAAAGGGTTACTAACATTCTAAAAACACAGAATGTAATTTATAAACAGTGATCATTCTCTGCTACGTAAATAACCCAGTTTTTATGATTTTCTCTGTTTAAACTTTCTTTGCTTAGCTTTCTTCTGTTAACGCAAAGGTGAAAAGCTAGTGAATTTTTAGCTGCAATGGCAGAACCCCTACCATGTCACTGTCACCTTCCAAACAGGACAGTTGTGCAGCATTGTTTCTAGCCACATCATTTGCATGCCAGTGACTGGTGAGCAAGTGTAAATGCCAATTCTGTCATCCTGGGCAAGTGCACCGGCCCCTTTGATTCAGGTCATTACCACTCAAGATGGCAGTGCCAACACTGCTGTGCAGCTCTATAGTTCAGATGGCATTATTGGGTACCTTCATAATAAATAAACATGTACAGAAGTTTACATAAAACTTGACCTATTAAAGAATCTTACCAAACTGGCATATACAGATAGAGATATCAGTAAACATTGGTCTATCACAACGTTTACCTTCAGCCCCCATTTTGTGATGGTCTGTGTGATCTCTCAGAGAAATATGTAACAGGAAATAGTGTGGGAGTAGAATACAAGAGCTGTGTCCATTTACTGGCTGGTGTAACCTAGTATGTTGGGTTGTGTGTCAAAACACAATGAATCTTATGAGCCAGGTGGGCAGCCATTAGCACTTAAAGGGATGGTTCACCTTCAAACAACTAGTTTTCAGATAGATCACCATAAATTATGACTTTTTCCAATCACTTTCTATTTTCTATGTGTGACCGTTTTTCTAATATTGAAGTGTAATTTTTCACCTTGTGAAGCAGCTCTGGGAGGGGGGTCGCTGACCCTGTAAACTGTTCTAAATGGATATACATAGTTGATACATTTCTTATCTTTGGGTTTCATTACAGGCAGCTGTTAGAATTGATACAATAGTTGCTAATACTCCAGAGATGCTGCTGATAAATGTATCAACTAAATGTTGCAAAATTTTAAAGGTCCCCATAGACGAAAAGGTTTCTCTTGCCGAACGACCGATTTTAGCGAAGTCCGACCAATCCTTTGAAATTATCGTGCGGTTAGTGGGATTCGAACGATCGTACATCTTACGGTTTTTCGGCCGGCCAGGTTAAAAAAATCTTTATTGGTCCCATTGCAATCTATGTATGTTTGCAGGGACAAGCAGGCAGCTACCCTTTGTTTTACTAGCAAATTGGTCTTTTTAGTTGATGGACAATTCGTACGATCGTACAATAGTTCCGAGACAATCATGGTCTCACGATGATGATCGGATCTTTTAAAAATCTCAACATCTATGGCCAGCTTAAGTCTGCACCTGAATTACTGAGCTGCCAGACTCAAACACCAGAGACAGGAACATTAAACTTTTAACTGAGATTTTGGAAAAGCAGTAAAAAAATAAATAATGGAAAGTAATTGAAAAAAGTCTTTATTTCTGGGGAACAATCTAAAAATAACTATTTTAAAAAAGTGTTTGGAAGGTGAACAACCCCATTAACATTAGTTTTTCTATGAGGGTTTACCCAATGGACCTACAACTACAAAATAATATTTTCATGAAAAATTGTTCATTAAGTTGAAGCAGGGCTGTTTTATGCAATATATCCAATCCAATAAAGGAACCTATGAGTATAGACCTCCAGTGTAGACTAGAATCACTTGACACTTGTGTTGCTATATAGTGACATTGTCCCCAGTTTAAATGGCTTTGCTGTATCTGATTTGTTCGGCACAAAGGCATTTTGTAAATCAAACCTCTGTGCACTATGGGCACGCAGCAAGCAGCTGCCTAACAACCCAGGGCATTACTGATGCATTTAACCAATCATTGAGTATGTGCTGTTGTAATTACTTTCTAATAAGGTTTCTGGTTTTAAGCTAACAGAAAAAGCAATCTGTAAAGAGAAGTGGGTGGGTGGGGGGGGAGGGAGGACGGTTCATGGCGCTTGACATTTGGCATAAAGTGTCAGTTGTACTGTATGGTTCACATCTAATTACTGAACACAAGCAGGCAAAGCCTCTCTCTCACCCACGGATTAAAAATAACACACACACACAAGGCATGTACAGAAGCAGACGTCCTTAGGAAACCTTCAAAGAATTCTCTCTTTCTGAATGTGAATAAAGCCAGCATGCCACTGAAGGATCTGGCACTGCGTTTATACCACAGAATAAAATACACCCAACAGACGGAGACACTACATACCTCACAGCATGACCCACAGTACTTAAAGATTCCTTGAAAGCAGGTTTGTACCAATCCCAGGGGCCTCGGCCCTTGTGTTCTTCACACAGCAAATGGAACCTATGATTATCTGTGTGCTGTTACGTTTCTACTCTCCAAGTTTAAAATAAACCCAGTTAATGTATGGTGTTTAGCTTTCATGTACAGGTATGGGTCCTGTTATCCAGACTGAATGGGACCTGGGGCTTTCGGGATAACGGAGGCATTTGATTTTACTGTTCAGTATGAATTGCCTCTAAATTTCTGAATATCAACTAGCAGACCCTGATCCAACCAACCCTCGTACTTTGTATGTTCTATTGTGATCCTGGAGCAGGCTTCATGTGGACAACACATTCACCCACTGGACTCGAGTGCAAATGAAATCAAACCAACTCACCTATATTTGTCTACAAGTAACGGTAAAAAAAAAAAAAACGCTGGCTGTCATAAAAAATGGTTCTATTATGATATATATATATATATATAGATATAGATATATATATATATATATATATATATATATATATATTAATATAATGCTATATAGAAATGTTCCATGCATAACCTAAAAATGTGTTGTCTACTTCCTAAAAAAAACCCCAAAAAGGTCAATACTATTGACAAGGTGGTTATTTGGTTTAACATAATTAAGTCGCTTGTGCCATTAAATCTTTTGCTTGCTGATTAAATCCACACAAAATGGAACTCTCATGAGCAGACTGCAGATTCCTTCTCAATAGTTTCTTCACAAAAGGGAGCAGAATAAGCTGCTGAATTACAAGGATAGAGGCAGTAAACTGAGCACCGGGTGCAGAAGCGGCAGCAAAACAAAACATGCAGATTACTGTGCAGGGAATTGCAAATGATGGGCAGTTAGTGTCGGCTGCTGAAGTAGTAGTTTGTATTAACGGCGCAGGAGTAAGAATTTATATGTAAATCACTCGCATAAAATACACACAGGAGATGAAGAAAAAGCACCAGTATAGCAGGGAAAGCTGAAAGAACCTTCATCTATTATACTATAATTCAGAAGTTAACACTTGGAGTCTCAGAGATGAACGCATGCAGACATGCTGTGTGCAGAGGCTGACTAGCCTAAACCTGGGGTTTAACAATCCAAGAAAGATGGAAGAGACGCCATTGCTACATGATTTACTGCAACGCAACACACTGACTTTTAGTGGAACCTCTATGTATACAACACATGGCAGCAGACTATTTGCACATGTTGGCCTGTATTTGCCAGATCACATTAATGTCAGGGTTACACTGTCACAGTCTGTGTGTATGTTTGAGGGAAGAACACCTTGTGTGTAAGCTTCTTTTCATAAACACCAAACGCCATTAGAAATGGGGCTCTGGTACAGGGGCAAATATCAACCTGTTTGCTTTCTGTGGGATTCTGATGCCCATTTTCCTAGCTGCTTATATATGAAACATAAGATGTAGATTTCATTTTGGATGCTCTGGTTATCTTCCAACATAAAGCAAAATGACAGCTCTTTGTGGCAAGGATCACCTTATTCCTTTGTCTATTAAGATCTGTATAAAGCTTGCCCCCCTCCCTTCTATTGTAAAAATTTACTTAAATTTACTATAAATAGCAATAAATAGAGAGAGAGAGAGAGGGGGGGGGGGGAGAGAGAGAGTTAAACAAATGCAAAAAGAAAGGTAGTTTTGGGTTATGGTCTTCAAATTGGGAATATGTTTTGCTCCAGTATTCAAAGTTCCCAACCACAAAACAAAGGTACGGTGAACGAAAACTAAAGTAAAGGAGACTGTCTTGTTATCGTAACAGAATAGCAAGCATTGAATTGGCCTTGTATAGAGACCCAATAGATAAAAAGCTATGCCACAGCAATGGCCCACAGGTGTATGAGACCCAGCAATGTAAAGGCAGAGGATGAAAGGAAAATAAGTTGAAATTTGAATTTGAGGCATGTTGACTACACAGAAATCTATAGGTGCATTACATTCTACTGTTACTGGTTAAAGCTAAGGTGAAAGGGGAACATCACCAACATGTAAGATGGTATTCCATTCCTGCTGCCCAGGGTATTATTCTTTGTGCAAATACTGAAATGGATTAAGGAATATGAAGCACTGGCTATAAGCCATTTTGTATACATGGAAGGTTACCAAGCCAAAATTCCAGGCTCTTCATGTAATAATGTACATCCCTCTAAAACAAACTACACCAGGGTAGGTCACCTGCAACCTTTCAGCTCCAACTACCATATCACACCAACAACCTTCAGCTGGGAGTTGTGGACGCCAGCAAGCTAACCATTCCCGCACTCTCCCTTTCCATTCAGATGATCCTGGCAGATGCTTGCTCACACAGCACATGCCTATTGCAATGGCTGCAATAAAACCGGCTGAATAAGGAAGTCATGTGTTACATTATCAGAAACAGAAGCCAAATGATTCTATGATTTGGTTTGCTCCACAGCCCAGCAGCACAACACACAGGGAGTTAATCTCATTAATGGAGAGAGAACAGATTTCTCTTCTGCTTTGATGGCTGATTTACTTGAAAATAAGGCAGCGGAATAAGACTTGTTCATCTAAATACCATATTTTTCACTCCTTCTGGTCTTAAATGTGTCTGAGGGTTCTATTTCTTAACAAGCTCTGTTTCCCAGTGACGGTTTGCCCGTTTTTTTTTTTTAATGATCTTATTTCTTCCAATAAAAACTATTCCTTCCTGCTAACTAAGTGTAATTGCCTGCAAAATATTTTCTGGTGTGTGTATCACTAGTGGGTAATGTAGATGTCTGATTCACAAGCCATCTGAACACTGTGCCAATGTAATTACCTAATATTCCAGCGCACCATGTGAAATGCACCGGTCAGTGTCAGATAAGTAACTAGCAAATATGATTTTTTTTTTTTAAACAAGGGCATTGCCATGGGGCGCAATCATTTCATGTACAAACACAAAACTGTGACCCCCCCCCCCAATGTTCAAATGATCATAAATACCATTGAAGTGATTGATTGCTTTATAACATAATGCCTTTTGAAAAAAAGCATCTCTCTTACATGACCGCATCACACGTTGGATGCTGCATGAACAGCTATAGAAAACATGCATTCGACTGTGAATGTGCCACTGGCTGGTATGTCCCTTTAAGGATTATAGTAAGCGTTCTAATTTCACTGCTGTGTCTTTTCATTCATCCAAATGCCCATGTACCCCTGGAGCTTTCATTAGCTCTGGATCAGGAAGCATTCATTAGTTAACCAGCAGATTATATACTGGCTATAACAATTGAACGTAGGAGGCTAAATCCAGGGAATAACGACTATATAAAATACTGTGCACAAGTACAGCTTTATAATGTCCCATACAGCTGTCAAGATAATCTATACAATGATGGGATCCATAACTGTCACTTCAGGAAGAAAACGTAGCTCAAGTCTGGCACTGACAAGCAGGTCACCCGCAATGAGTCACTCAGTCAGATGAAAGAGATATTTTTTGCCAATCTCAACAAAAAACAAACAAAAAAACCTGCTTTCTAATACCAAAACCTACCACTGGGTGGCCCGAGAGTAGCTCTCTCCACTTATGTCCTCCTTGGAATTCCAGCCATATTTGAATAAGCTGTTTAGGGGTTTTGAATAAACCTTCAGAAAACGCAATTAGGAAAAATAATTATAGACCGCTATAACCTTTATAGGGAATATCAACTCCGATATTAAAGTTGACATAATGAAAGCAAATGCAATTCTAAGCAACTTTCCAAGAAACATTTATTACACCTTTTTAATGATTACCAATTAATTTGCAGAAGTAATTGCTACTGAAATAATTTTCTGTGTATTGCTAATAATACATCTGGTCGTTACTACATGTACCACTGAAACAAAGTTGGGTGTAACGGCTAAAGAAATAGTACGCTTTATACGATTATTATCTTTCCTGTCTACCCCAAGCTTATAGCGCTGGTTCATCTACATAAACATAGCTAATGCTTATCTGGGAGAAATAATACCTTGCTCACTTGTGATTCTCCCTCTTTAGATTTTGGCTATTTACAAAAAATAAAATATGCAGATCAGTAATAGGATCTGCCCTAGTTATGCCCCTTGCCTGATTGGGGCATGGCAGAAATGTTAGTGTGCATGTGTCAATGAAGCAAGCGTGGAATACAACTTCTTTTGATCAGCTCCATTAATGGATTTATCAACAAGTGTTTGGTGGTGGGAGCTTTAAAAAATATGCAGATTTTATATAAATATATCAATAACTGCAGGAAGCACAGTGGGGGAAAGGAGCAGACCACTGCAACAATGGCGCAGAATCAGCAGTACAGTGAACAGCAAAGAACAAGTTGCACAACACTTAAATCATTGAAAATGTGTATTTAATACCAGAATCAGATTAGAATTAAATTTGCTTTCTACGGTATGTACACAGTATCTAAAGACAGCCAGATCACTGGAGTGTAATGCCAACATATTTAGAGAGTACATCAAAAAGCCTCAGAAACTGATACAGTTAATTTACAGAGCGTAATAATGACAATATCCGATGTACCATTAAATACTTGAATATGATCATTTGGTAGGATGTCGGGCATTCTGAAAAGGGAACAGAAGATCTGGGAAACTCCTTATGCTTAAAGGGATACGGTCATGGGAAAAAAAAAAAATTCAAAATGAATTAGTTAATAGTGCTGCTCCAGTAGAATTCTGCACTGAAATCCATTTCTCAAAAGAGCAAACAGATTTTTTTATATTCAATTTTGAAATCTGACATGGGGCTAGACATATTGTCAATTTCCCAGCTGCCCCAAGTCATGTGACTTGTGCTCTGATAAACTTCAATCACTCTTTACTGCTGTACTGCAAGTTGGAGTGATATCACCCCCCTCCCTTTTCCCCCCCAGCAGCCAAACAAAAGAACAATGGGAAGGTAACCAGATAGCAGCTCCCTAACACAAGATAACAGCTGCCTGGTAGATCTAAGAATAACACTCAATAGTAAAAACCCATGTCCCACTAAGACACATTCAGTTACATTGAGATGGAAAAATAGCAGCCTGCCAGAAAGCATTTCTCTCCTAAAGTGAAGGCACAAGTCACATGACCAGGGGCAGCTGGGAAATTAACAAAATGTCTAGCCCCATGTCAGATTTCAAAATTGAATATAAAAAAATCTGTTTGCTCTTTTGAGAAATGGATTTCAGTGCAGAATTCTGCTGGAGCAGCACTATTAACTGGTTCTTTTTGAAAAAATGTTTTATCCCATGACAGTATCCCTTTAAAGGAAAACTATACTCCCCAAACAATGTAGGTCTCTATTAAAAGATACTGAGTAAAACATCTCATGTGTAAAACCCTGCTTCATGTAAATGAACCATTATCATAATAATATACTTTTTTAGTAGTATGAGCCATTGAGTAATCATAAATAGAAAATTGCCATTTTAAAAAATAAGGGCCGCCCCCTGAGATCGTAAGATTCACTGTGTACACACACAAACCACATGTAAGGTCACATGAGCCAATTAACAGACAGAGTTCTGCCTTTTGCTTCCTCACTTTTTCCTGTTACAGTTAGTGTTGTAGTATTTCTGGTCAGGTGATCTCTGAGGCAGCACAGATAGAGTCACGAAATGGTGGTTCAAGGCAAGAGATGTAAAAGGGCAATATTTATGTAAATATATATTCCAGTTTGGTAAGATTCTTTAATATGTCATTCAATTTGATATAAACTATCTGTTGCTTAAGTATTCATTTTGGGGGTATAGTTTTCCTTTAAGACCAAAAAAACTTTTCACAAAATATGTTTTCAATGTCTTTTTTTGCCAACAGCTATGATTTTATTCTAAAGTTATTGGTTGGTAATGCCAAAAACCACACTATTTCTTTTTTTACCATCAGGAGTAAAATGGAGCGGTAGCCATCACTCAATTACTATAGATATAATTAGTCTTAGGTTAGGGTATGCTGCACAAAAATGTTGCATCAAACTTACAAGCACACAACCTCAGATAGCTAGCTATTAGGAAATGAAGATAACTATTGCACCTTTGAAGAATTTACAGTTGGGAAATAATTATTATCCCACAAAGCCCTGCATCTGAGCTGCTCTCTCTTATAAATGCCCTCATCCAGAGCAATCAGGTCTCCCAAAGTGAAAGTCATAATGAAAACCTGCAAACATGCTGACATTTCACCTGTCTGCTAAGGAACAGATCAATACGGCAGCAAAGGTTTCTCAAATGAATAGTCTTCGCTGAGCAGAGCAGTGTGTCTTCAAAGACTTTAGTCATGGAAACTATCACAAGACAACAAAATCACCTCCATTTATGTTTCATTTTGAACAGGATGGCAAGAAATGATTGTGTTTTAGGGAATGATTCCCATAACACAGTGATGAAGCAGGCAGCCAGAGCACTGTGGTAGATTCACTAATGGGTAAATTTTCGCCAGCGTCAGCTTCGCACAGCTCGCACCAGTTCAACGACTACATCAATTCATTAATATGCAAAGTTTTGTCCAGGGCGCCAAATGCGGGCGACTTTTCTGTAGTGTTACTTCAGCAGTGCGAGCATTTCATAGCGAAAATGCGCTAGCGTTCGTGCCTTGCGAAAATGCGATATTGATCTTGAGTTTAGGTCAATTTGCATAGGATGGGTAATTTAAAGGTGTATTTATTATAAATGTTGGTGCAAATACTTGAAGTTACCACTTTTTATTACAAATGTCCAGGAAACCTTAATAAAGACAAGAGCGTTACTATAAAGTTAATATAATGCCCTACACATGAGCCCATTATAAATTGAATGTTCCATATGTTACGAAATGTCTGGAGAAAACTGGTTACCCAAAAAAAGGTTTTAGGACTTTGCAGGCAAATCCTGCTACAAAAAAGGAAAAGTCGCCAGCATTTTTGGAACTTTAATGCATTTTCGGCACACAGGATATGATGTAAGTGACAGAAGATTGAGGAAGATCTAGCTTCTTTTTAGCACTTCATCTGGTCTGAGGTGGCAAAGTCAACTCTGGCGAAAGAGGTGACGTTCAGTAAAATCCGCACTTTACTGAATTTTTGGAGTAACGACCTTTCGTCAGAGCGAAAAGTCGCCTGGTGATAAAGTGCGAATGAACAATAGCGACGGTCTATATGCACCTGTTAGTGAATTGTCGATATCCCTGTGGGTGGCAACGCTGGCGAATTGTCGCTAGCATTAGCAACTTTGCCCTTCACTGAATCTACCCCAAAGAAAGGAGAAGCAGTATGGCAGCCAGTAGATAAAGAAAGGAGAAGCATTATGGAGTGTTCAGAACAGATTCAAAGAGCAATAATGCATCTGAAATATACGGTAATCACTGGGAGATACCTGAATATCTTCCACTCCAAAACATTTAGATTCCAATAATTAAAGGCACTTTATGAGGGGATTGCTTACTGTATGCCCTAATTAATACTGCTGGACATCAACTACATCAAGCATAAGCAATCTGCTTCAGATGATGTCAATATATAGCAAATGCTCTATTGTGGTTTAGTTTAAAGGGGTTGTATATCTTTAAAATAACTTTTGATATGACGTAGAGAGTGATATTCTGAGACAATATGCAATTGGTTTTTATTAGGGATGCACCGAATCCAGGATTTGGCCTTTTTCAGCAGGATTGAATTCTAATTTGCTTATGCAAATTAGGGTCAGGGAGGGAAATTGCATGCCTTTTTGTCACAAAACCAGGAAATAAAAAATGTTTTCCCCTTCCCACCCCTAATTTGCATATGCAAATTAGGATTCGGTTCAGTATTCGGCCGAATCTTTCGGAAAGGATTTGGGGGTTTGGCCAAATCCAAAATAGTGGATTCAGTGCATCACTAGTTTCTATTTTTTATTATTTGTGGTTTTTGAATTCTTTCGCTTATTATTCAGCAGCTCTCCAGTTTGCAGTTTCAGCTATTGGTTGCTAGGGTACAAATGACCCAACCATGCATTGATTTGTATAACTGACTGGAATATGAATAGGGAAGGGCCTGAATAGAAAGAGGAGTAATAAAAAGTAGCAATAGCAATGTAAGCTTTACAAAGCATTTTTCGTAGATGGGGACCCCCATTTAAAAACTGGAAAGAATCAGACGAAAAAGGTAAATAAATCCTTTTAACAGGTTCTAAAATGGACAACCTATTTCTTCATTCACATCTATTTAGCGCTTCTAATAAAAAAGGGTTTAGTTTCATTTTAATTTCATTTCCAGTACATAAACCAATGACTATAAAAACTAAATAAAGAACACCAATTGAAAAGTTGCTTAGAACTGGCCATTCTATAACATACTAAAAGTTCACTTAAAGATTAACCACCCCTTTAAGCACATCCGTGGAAACACCAGTAGTCTCTAATTCCCCAACCAACTATTAGACTTACAGAGAGTGCACAGCAAGCAATTAAAGCATGTACTTTTAACAGGTTCTAAGATGGACAACCTATTTCTTCATTCACATCTATTTAACACTACTAATAAAAAGGGTTTATTTTCATTTTACTTTTATTTCCAGTAAATGTTAAAGGTAAAGTTTATTTAAGTTTGGGCAGGATGCCATTTATGCAGACCCATATAAAAGTACAGTTCTATATATACGTTTAATTACGGGAAAGAATACAGAGTGGGGCATAGGGAAAGATTGTGCAAGCTTCTACATAAGCCATGATATTTCTGTAGTACATGGTATAGCAAATCTCCCCACAAAACTGACAAATAGGCAGGCACAGTAAACTGGAGATAATGAAAGAGTGTAAAAATGAGCCCTGTTTAATAATTTAAGCTAGTGAAGGTTTTACATTTATTGTTGTTTTCGGCACCAGGAGTGAATGTTATCGCTTGTTTTACAGCCTATGACAGGACGACTGCGTTTAATCATGAAGCAGGTGGCAGTTTTTACCCAAGTGCTACAGAGAGAGAGAGTTCTATGACATTAATCAATTGCTGGATTATATACAGAACATTCCCCCAGAATTGATCACAATCAAATGCATCTACATCGAATATGCAGCTTTCATACCAACTATCCTAGCACTGTATGGGTACAGAATTTAGTAGTTGCAGGAACTGGGGTTACGACTGAGAAGTCCATGTGTCCAATATGAAACAAACTTACATTTATGAACGGAGAACAACTGGATTCAACATGGACATAACATGAAACAAAAGGGCCAACACAAAATAAAGGGTTTAAACAAATGAACATATAAAATTGCAGTGGAGCATAAAAATGAGGCCAGACACTGCCCATTTTCATAATTATTGGGGAAAGAATCTCTCTATTGCTGGTCCTAGTGTCAAAGCAAAAATAAAAACTTATTATTTACTATAAAATGTATTTTCATAACTAAGGCGCCAGAAAATAATGCCAACATTACATATTACATGGCACATATATAACTATAGCTATACTGGCCTGTGTGCTAGAGTCCTGCGCGGGTCCATTTTTTTTTGGAACCCGTACACGACCCATACCCGCAACCCAGACCCGCTACCCGACCCGCAAGTACCTTATCCGCAACCTGGACCCGCTGACCATCAAGAATCAGAAAGTGCTGTCATTGTAAACTGGAAGTGACATCATTGGAAGAAGACGTGATCAGAAAAAAAAAAAAAGAGTAAAAATCGCTATTGAGAAGACCCGCGGCCCGACCTGCAAACCCACAGAACCGTCGACCCGTGTCTATACCCACACCCGGAACGTCTACCTGCAAAAAGCAAAGTACCACTGGTTTTTGCCGGTAACCCGCGGGTACCCGACCTGCTGCAGGACTCTACTGTGTGCCTTGATATGTTACAGCATAAACAGATCATCTCAGTTCTGTACCCAAAAGTCCATGTCTTTTGTCTGCTCTTCTTCCTCTTCAATGACCATAGAAATATGGGTTCACACAATGGGCCCCACTGCATGTGTGCATAACGTCACCAGGCAACTGAAAAAGTAGGTTGCCTGACAGAACAATGGGGATAGCATAAGCAGCACATGGCTATTACACATTTGTTACTAAACGAAAGGATGAAATTACTAGAAAATACATTGCTCATGCACCATATCCATTGAGATTCTCAAACACTCTCTCAGATACTGACATGTAGGCCACAAGACGACCTTCAAGGAAATCGCCCTCAAAACAGATTTGTGTGTCCATCATCTTGTATTGATATGGCCCACAGACACAAGGAATAAGTTATGAGCCCGCTATTATATTTTGCCTCTACAAACACATGTTTCAGCTCCATGTTCAGGAATGGAATCACTATTAAACTTTTGGTGCATTGTTACCTTACATTAACCAAAGGCCATCTAGGACACTCGAAAATACTTAAAAAAAATTATGAATTTGCTTAAGCCTTGCTTGGCAGCCATTATAGTACAGTTGGTGCCTGATCTTAAGCAGAATAGGTTAAATATTTTTATTTCTCTAATGTAAGACAGATGAGTGAAAGTCACAAATGTGAAAATCATCAATGTACAGGTATGGGACCTGTTTAGAAAATTAAGAGGCTGGTTTTGTCTTCAATAAGGATTTATTATATCTAAGCTTGAATCATGTACAAGGTACTGTTTAATTATTACAGTGTATAAGGAAATATGTTTTTTGAAAAAAAATTATATTATTTGGATAAAATGGATTCTATGAGAGATTACCTCTGTAATTTGGAGCTTTCTGCTTAACCGGTTTCTGGATAACAACTCTTATGCCTACATTTACTGAAAACCTGGAAGGGAACGCACTGCAGCTAGAAAGATGAAAGCAATAGTAAAATCAAAATAGATTTATGTTGGAAAACAATATGCCACTTTATGATATGGTGTTCATATAGGTGCCTCATACTTATCTCAGGGCATTACAGCAGCAGCCATGCCTCATTTTGCTGCTGGGATTCTAGGTAAAGGAGCAGAAGGCTGCATACACACATGCTTGTATCCTGCTGCCAGCAATACACAAGGCACATTCAGCAAGACAGTTACCCTCACTAGCCAGATATTTTTATGGAATGCTTCCCTTTTAAAGGAACCTTTAAATGGTTTAAAATATTAGTGTGGAAACACTTTTGCTTCAGCTACTGCCAACTGAAAACTCCTTACAAACACTGACATTATGAGAGATGGTTAGATATAGTATAAAAACACTCAGATATAAAAATTGTTATTCCGCTGCTTAGATTTCTGAATAACCAACAGCTATTTCTTTTTAATTCTTCAGATCACACAGCAAGCACCCCAAGGCACTTCCTACCACGGGCTTTCATACATGTCATATCAAGGGATGCCTGCATCATTTTACCACTGGCTTTCATATGCATTTTGTAGCCAGCCATTTTACAACGGAATCTGGTATCGGGCTCAGGGGCAATTCTGCTGTAAACTGCATCTCCAAAGAGGGTTTAAAGAAAGCCATGCAAGTCCAAATTATTACCCAATCACAACCAATATATGATTTTTGTATAGAAGGTGGACCTTATTCATCAGTTTATTAGGCACTTGTCTCTGTCTAACGTGCTGAATTAAAAGCAAAGGCTAATTAGCATTTTAAATGAGCTCCTGAATTATCAGTCAAAGCCCAAGGCACCAGCATCAAGCTGCTCCCACTAAATAATAGCAAGAAAAGGATCAGTAGATGAGTTGGGGTGGTTGCAATGATTACACACATAAAGCCGATCACTGGTTTAAACCCAGTATCTATCTTATTAAACATTTTAGTCAGTGCATTTGGGCCCAGAACATTCCATTTAATGATAAGAGTATATATAAAGTTATAGTAGCCTAATTGAAAGCTTGCATTGCACAGGAAAGAGAAAACTGTCATGGCCGTGTAAAACAGGGAAGCTGAGGGACAATCTGTGATGGAACAATGGAGTTTCAGCCTATAATGTCTTTTTAAAGGCAATGATAAATGGGGCATTCTGTTGCCTGTGTGAAAATGCATCTGGGGTATTGCTACACAATTCCAGGTAATGAGAGATAATCTTGTTTCCACTTTAGGATGATGGCACACAAATATTTCAGGTATTTTCCCTGCGCATTTTTAATTTCCAAAAGGCCCAAAAAGAACGGTGTGTTTTATAAGCAATTCTCACCTGAAAAAAAAAAATGGTACAGTGGTTTATCAGGCAAGGCAACTGACTAAACTTGAACATGAACTTTAAAGGGGTTGTTCATCTTTAAATGACTTTTTAGTATGATATGGAGGGTGATATTCTGAGAGAATTTATTTTTTGTGGTTTTTGAGTTGTTTAACTTTTTATTCAGCAGCTCTCCAGTTTGCATTTTTAGCAATCTGGTCGCTAGGGTCCAAATTACTCTAGCAACCATGCAGTGATTTCAATAAGAGACTGGAATATGAATAGGAGAGGGCCTGAATATAAAGATGATTAATAAAAAGCAAGAATGATACATTCGTAGCCTTACAGACAGGGGCGTAACAACAGCGGGTCGGGCACCCCCGCCATTAAAATATTCAGAGGGCTCGTGCGCATAAGGACGCACCCTTGCCCCTTACTGAGGCGCGAGCACGTCAATTTAAATTATTCTGCTGCTTCTCAGGGCAATGTCACAAGATTTCTCATTATGGGGTTTGTTAAAACATGTGCAAATAGTCCTCCATGGCAAACCTTGTAATCCCTTTGTCCATGCTAGAGTAATCATGCTATTGCTCTGAGATACTCTCTGCCACATTTTTGAGCGGTATCGCAATCACACTGGCAGGGGTAGAACGAATGCAAGGTTAGTCTATGAAGGACTATTTGCAGGTGTTTTGTTGCCCGTTTCCAGTGAGAAATTTCCTGGGCAAAAAAAACACCATATGTGTGTGTAATGGCTTTGAATAACTTCTACAGAAGAGAGAAAATGACCCCCACTGGTTGTCATAGGGTTTTCATTGGTCCTGAGCTCAAAAGGCATAGGCACTTTGCAGAACTAAATAGACACCCCACTAAATGTCCCCCTCCTCAGTAAAGTCTGAGCGCACAACTCACACAAGTCCCAGCCTGTAGACACTGGAACATGGGGCCAACATGACCTTTATATGAACAAACTAACATTAACAAACAATGAAGGACCAAAAACTCAGTACCTTTTCCCTCAGTTGGAAGTAGGGCTTGTACATTTCTTACATAGTTTGTCTTCAATGCAGCAACTCAATCTATCTGGGTGAACTGCTAAAGTCAGATACACTGCTAAATGATTTGTGTGTCCTGTGATGAAAGAACAGAGCAAACAAACTTAGCCTGTGCTGTTGACGAGGGACATACCATGCCAGGAAACTCATACACAAGAAACAAAGGGCTACATTCTGGGTATAAGACTGTTAAACAGAATGGCAAATCTGGCCTCATAAACGTTAGTGCCTATGGATTTATAGCGGAAATAACACCAAAGAAGTGTACAGTTTAAAGCAGGGGTGTCCAAACTGTGGCCCGAGGGCCACATGCGGCCCGGGATGCATATGAATGTGGCCCAGCTTGGTTCCCGAGGAAACGTCATGTTGCAAAGGATATAGGAGGAGGGGGGACTCTGCCTATTGCCCAGTTCGTAATAAATATATAATAATAGGTCTATTTAATATCCAGGTGTCCCATATTCCAGTGTATAGCTGGTTATCCAACTGGCATTGTAGTTCTTTTCTGTGTATTTCCTTTACTTTTACAAATCAAACGTGTTTGTGTATTTCATGTGTGGCCCCAGACAATTTTTCTTTTTTCCAATGTGGCCCTGCGAGCCAAAAGTTTGGACACCCCTGGTTTAAAGTAAAGTTTAACAGTAACATCAAAAAGTGAAAGTGTTTTAAAGTAATAAAAATATAATGCAATGTTTCCCTGTACTGGTAAAACGGTTGCATTTGCTTCAGAAACACTACTATTGTTTATATAAATAAGCTGCTGTGTAGCAATGGGGGCAGCCATTCAAAGGAGAAAAGGCTCAGGTTACATAGCATATAAGATCTGTAGATAATAATGTTATCAGTTATCCACTATGTAACCTGTGCCTTATAGCCTTTTTTCCCCATTTCTGCCTTAGCTACACAGCAACTTGTTAATACGAACTATAGTAGTGTTTCTGAAGCAAACAGATCAGTTTTACCAGTGCAGGGCACTTTAATTTTTTGGTGTTACTGTTCCTTTAGTAGAAAAACAAAACAAAGAAAAGCCTTTTATTAGGCCTTATTTTGCCTTCCTGAAAATGGCTTCTGGGTAATGCCTATTAGGTTTGTGAAATGTTCCAAGTATGGCAGAAGGAATGGTTGAAATAGAAAGAAGTACACTGTTTTTTCTATGTGTTTTCTTACTATGAGTACACCTGAAGTTCCATAGAAAATGTGCTTGTGATGCGACTAGTATTGTTTCCTTGTGAAACTACAGAGATGACAGGGAAACTTAAAGGCCTACTGATAAGCTATCAGTTGCCACTAGCATAACATGTGTAATATGAATTTGCATTTATTTTGGTAAGAAAACAGTGCTGATGTATGATGTAAATGTAGACTGATTTAATGGCAAGCTCTGTGAGCATCCCCCATCTGGCCCATCACTGTTAAAAAATGCTCATCCCCGTTTCTAGGTGATGATTTTTCACTACAGGGGGAAGCACTGCAAGTATGTAATGGCATATGACCCAAGGCTATACCTTAACAGCACCCTAGACATTACAGCTAACAAACAAAACCGGCAAAGAAGCAGTAAAATGACACAAGCAATGTAGATTTAAAAAAAAAAAAATGAATTGTCTGTAAAATAATATTATAAAAAGTAAAGGAGAAGGAAAGCTCCAAGACAGTTTATTGCCAACAGATTAGCCACAATAGTGCAAGCTAGAACGCTATATTTATTCTGCAAAATGCTTTATCATACCTGAGTAAACCGCTCTAGATACTGTCTCTGTTTGTTTAGGATAGAAGCGGCCATATAAGCTTGGTGTGACATCACTTCCTGCCTGAGTCTCTCCCTGCTCACTTACAGCTCTGAGCTCAGGTAACAGCAGGGATGGCAGGAGGGAGGGGGAGAGGAGCAAACTGAGCATGCTCAAGCCCTGCCCTGGAGATTTATGCTGAAAACAGGAAGTCTGAAACAGAAGCCCATCTGTACACAATAAAAGGAAAGAAATGCCGTGTTTCTTTTGATAGAGGACTTAGAGCAGCATTACTTTGAGGGTTTACTGGTGTATTTATATAGACCTTTCTGATAAAGCTTACTTAATTTTAGCCTTTCCTTCTCCTTTAATGATGTCAACCTCTATAATCAATACTTAATGTCACTTGTCTCACGTGAATTCTCATATGCTGGTGTCCGATTGCTTGTATAAAAGCAGTATACAGGGTCTCCTTAATGACTTCTAATATCCTATTTATCCTACAATAGTCCATACATTATTCCCTGTATAACTGGTTTTCCCTTTTATGAACTGCCATATGGCCTTTAGCATACAGGTATGGGGCTTGTTATCCTGAATGCTCAGGACCTGGGGCTTTCCGGATAATGGATCTTTCCATAATTTGGATCTTCATTCCTTAAGTCTCCTAGAAAATCATGTAAACGTTATGGATATATTGTATCTTAGTTTGGATCAAGTACAAGGTACTCTTATTATTACAGAGAAAAATCTTTTCCGTAATTCAGAGCATTCTGGATAACCGGTTTCCAGATAACGGATCCCATACCTGTATAAGATCATTGCACAAGGGTGTGGAATATTTATCAACCAATTGCCTCAAGAATTGGGTTACCTTGCTCTTGTGGGGGTCTATAGCTTCTCATGAATGTAAAGCTCTGCTGATAAATTAAAAATTGCATACTTTTACATTGGGAAGGTATATGTCGCCATGTGCCATACCCCTTAGGGCGACAATTTATATATGTACAAGACTAGCTTGAGGAATTGGGAATGCCTCAGGGGAAGGAAATATGGAAAAATCAACAAGCTGGTAAACCATGTTTCTCATTGGGCCACCTTCTCCTTCAGAAGTCATACACCGTCTCTGATATACAGAGCAGAGTCCTGGTTTAAATTTTGTTTGGCTGAAGCATCCAGCATCTAAAATCTATAATATACAGCGAACAGTGTAATCTCTCAGACTGACGTCACATTAAAACGATATCAGCATTACATTAGTTCAGCGGTCCTTTGTAGCATTTTTCATCAATGTATACTAAAAACTTGTGTGCAAAAAAATTGTATGTTAGCTTCAGGAAAGAAGTGAAAAATCAAAGAGCCACTGAAAAGCTGTTATTGTTCAGGTAACCCAATTTTTCGCACCAAACATGTCATTAGAAACTGTGCTTAGATTGCGGGTGGGCAGGAAATTGGCAATTTCATCAGGCTTTTACCTTCTAATCTCACAGACGGCAGAGATGCAGAAAAAGCCTCTGATCACAATGCAGAAGGAGCAGCATTAATAATCTGAGCTCTCAGTAACCAATAAATCCCACAATGTTTCCTAGCAATGCTTATCCTCAACTAAAGCTTGCCTGATAACTGCACAGGACAGCACCATCTTTCCAATAAAAGGCAAATCACTCTTTAGATATGTTGAAGGCTCGCAATAGATTTGCATGCCGTTCTCTAGCAAACATTAAATTCTCCTCACAGACATGTTAATAACCCCAGCATTCAGCCCCAGGGTGAGCTTAACATTGTTACATTTGCTCATTTGTTTACCGTTATTACTAAAAGCTTGCACATGACTGGATTGGAGGTTACTAAGCACAAATGAAAGTCTCTGTGTATGATGCCTTCTCGCCCCAGTCTATTTATTACCAGAAAAGAACACTGTGTGTGTGTGTGTGTGTGTGCCTGTAGAACACTGGCCCTCTGTGCCAAGGCACATTTCCATGCTGAAGAGCTGTGTGCACCTGTGTTTGGAAAAATCTGCCCGTTTGGCACAAGCAATGGAAAGGAAGGGCAAGTTAAGCGTAAATGTCTAAACAATTAATTCCCTAATAGCAGACAGTTGTTGTTCAAGTCGTAAAGCCAACCTTAAGGAATAAAAACAACAAGTCAAGAACTTTAGAATTATGCCTGCATGCTTTTAAAAGCAGAAATCTTTAATAAGTGTGGTGGTGCAGCAGTTAACTTTCATAGGAAGTGAAACGTCAAGCAGGAATGGCAGCTATATCCCACTGTAAGCAGGGCTTTGGGCCACAAGCCATGCCTTCATATTACTGTGGCCCAAGTCAAACACATCAGCCTTGATGTACAGGGTGCTAAGTTTATCCCAGAGACAGGCTGGTCACTTCAGAAAAGAAAAGCATACATGTAGTGATCATGACTAAGTAAATATCGGAGCTACGGTTTTACATATCCCATTAAAGGAATTATTCAGGTAAAAATACAAACGGGGTATAGATATGTGTGCAAAATAAAAAAATGTTTCTAATAGTCAGTTAGGCAAAAATGTAATATATAAAGGCTGGAGTGACTGGATGTCTAACATAACCGTACAGAACACTACTTCCTGCTTAGCAGCTTTCTTGGTTTCCACCTTTCCATTGTTCTGTTGATGGGCTGCTGGGGGGTGATATCACTAAAACCTGAAGTACAGCAGTAAAGAGTGACTGAAGTTTATCAGAGTACAAGTCACATGACTGGGGGCAGCTGGAAAACTGACAGTATGTCTAGCCCAGTGATCCCAAACAACTAGCGCATGAGCAACATGTTGCTCTCCAACTCCTTGGACGTTGCTCCCAGAGACCTCTAAGCAGGAGCTTATTTTTTAATTCCAGGCTTGGAGGCAAGTTTTGTTTTCAGAAAAAAACAGGTGTACTGCCAAACAGAGTCTCCTGTAGGATGCCATGCACATAGGGCCTACCAAACAGCCAAACACAGCACTTCTTTGGCAACCCAAGAACATTTTTCATGCTAGTGTTGCTCCCCAACTCCTTTTACTTCTGTATGTTACTCACAGGTTCAAAAGGTTGGGGATCCCTGGTCTAGCCCCTTTTCAGATTTCAAAATGAATTATAAAAAAATCTGTTTGCTCTTTTGAGAAATTGATTTCAGTGCAGAATTCTGCTGGAGCAGCACTATTAACTATATTTTGAAAAAAAAAAATTTCCCATGACAGTATCCCTTTAAGAAGTTGTTTTGCTGGTTGGTCCAACTGCAAACAATTTCCAGTCAGAACAGGCGTGTATTGATAGCATGCTCACGTGCCCTCAATTAGATGTACAAACTGCAAGGTCTTCATCTGCTGCCTGAATCTGTGCACAACAATGCTTTGCTTTATGACACGCTAATGAATAATGCAGACTGCTAGATTATGTTTCATATCAACTATTACCATCTAGAAGGTTTTACCACAAACATTTGTGATACTTTCAGCATGATATTCTAAAACAGGAATAAAATATGGAGAGAGGGAGAGAGAAAGAGAGAGAGAGAGAGAGAGAGAGAGAGAGAGAGAGAGAGAATGTTATGAGTTAACCAAGCCAGTATCGGTGCAGACATGATCCTTGTTTGTTTATCTGAGGGGTAGCGGAGAATGTAAAACAGGAGAAGGGATCCAGTCCTAAACATTGTCATACATTCACATTTGTACATTAAAAAGGGCAATAAACCCAAAACTAAAATGTAAAAGGCTATTAGAACTCACCTTGGAGTCCCATATGACCTCTATAAAAAGAACTCTGCCTGCAGCACTGCACTTTTATACAGTCATTTAATTACTCAGTGACTTCTAAGAGCCTTATACATTGTATTAGTTGTCTGATATAATACCACTTTAAAACATTTTATATGCCAGCCTTTTTAAAACATATGTCAAAGTAGTTATGGTAATACAGAGATGTCCAACCACACACATTGTCCTCTTTCCATTGTATTCAGTGTACCTTTATACACTGCCACTAACATTGAAAGACATAAACATTAACAGGCTATCTTCAGAATTCATAGAGAAGGTAAAGTGCATTTTACATTGTTTTAAAGGAGAAGGAAAGGCTAAAGTAAGCTTTATTAGAAAGGTCTATATAGTAATGCTGCTCTGAGCCCTCTGTCAAAAGAAACACCACATTTCTTTCCTTCTATCGTGTACACATGGACTTCTGTATCAGACTTCCTTTTTTCATCTTAAACCTCCAGGGGACGGGCTTGAGCATGCTCAGTTTGCTCCTCTCCCCCTCCCCACTGTAATCTGAGTCCAGAGCTATGAGAGAGCAGGGAGAGACTCAGGCAGGAAGTGACGTCACACCAAGCCAATATGGCAGCTGCTATCCTAAACAAACAGATAATACTTCAAGAGCTGTGGTAAAGCATTCTGCAGAATAAATATAGTGTTAAAGTTTGCACTATTGTGTCTAATCTATTGGCAATAAATTGCTTCAGTAGCTTTCCTTCTCCTTTAAGGCCAACACTTTACAACTTCATCTCAAGGATTAGAATATCTCTTTTTACAATTAAAATATGAACTGGCAATCATGTTTCTGAGCTTTTCATAGTTTTTTTTGTTATAGGTTTAATTAATAAAGGTATGGGATGCTTGGGACGTGGGGTTTTCCGGAAAACTGATCTTTCTGAAATTTGGATCTTCATAATTTAAGTCTAATCGAAAATCATGTAAACATTAAATAAACCCAATAGGCTGGTTCTGCTTCTAATAAGGATTAATTATATTTTAGTTTGGATCAAGTACAAGGTACTGTTTTATTATTACAGAGAAAAAGGAAATAATGTTTTAAAATTTGGATTAATTGGATAAAATGGAGTCTATGGGAGACAGCCTTTCCATAATTCAGAGCTTTCTGGATAATGGGTTTCCAGATAAAGGATCCTATACCTGCACTAATAACATGGCAGACATTCTCTGGGCTATGGTTCCTAACTATAAAACATTTAGCTTTCACTTAATTCATTCTCCCCATCATGCATTGCTCAAAGGAAATAGAAGGTTTCTCTCCTACTCTCTGAAACAAGGAACACAGAATTTAAGGAAACAAGGAATTTAATTTGTAAGAGCTATGAATACCTTATATTCTTATAATACACAAAAGCCATGAATATCTTGTAAATTATATCCTTATAAGCAGAGAGTTCTGATGTCATCAGTTATAAACGGTGAGTTCTGATGTCATTTCTGTCACATGACTCACTGAAACTTGTGCATTATAATAAAGTACCCCCAGTTGCAGAATATGAGGTTATTATAAGTTAAACAACCTGTGTTTTTATATGGTCATGAAACTCCTCGGTAACTTAGAATATCCTTATAATTTACAAGAGGGGGTACTTTATTCACTATATAAACAGAACTTAGCAATGAATTTACAAGAGGGGTACTTTATTAACTATATAAACGGAACTCAGCAATGTTACCAGATAAAAACTGTGCTTTATGATGTCACACGTCAAATGACCCATGTAAACGTGTGTATAGGAAATCATGTACTACACTAGGTACACTATTTTTAGATTTGTTTTCTTTGGTTCTTGGAATTCACAATCACAGTAGATAGGCAGGTGCCATTTTGTGGACATGGTTATTATCAAGGCAAGATTTGCATCACCAAAAATCTCGTCTATGAACCAGCATGAGGGTCCTATTGCCCATGCCCTTGCACTGGCAGCACAATTAGAGAGAAAAGGGAAATGTGAAGAGTGCAGTACATTTAGGAAATGTTAAATGGAAATGTAAAGTATTTGACTCAGGCATAGAGGTTGGGCAGGCAATATGATTTACTTTTTTTTTTATGTTTGGGTAACAGGTCTCCTTAGGGGTTATGTAGTTATGTAGTAAAGGAACGAAGATTTCCCAGGAGCAGTAACATGTAGCAACCAATCAAAAGGTAGGATTTACTGGCCACCTGTTTAAAAGCAAACATCTTTTTGGTAGATATGGGTTACAGCTACTGGCCAAATTTAGTGCCTTTTATTACATATGGGGACTAAAGTTCTATTACCTGAAAAGTCTGGTTGCCAGTGACTCGGGCAAGGATAAAAAACAGGCTTCTCATTAAGGGGCACAAATAACGGGTATCAACCCCTTTTCCCATCAAATAGTATTTAACTATACAGGTGTATTACTACAAGAGAAAAAGACGGATATGTCACTACCTGCAAAACAGAAAAATTCTAGAATGAAAATATTATAAGAACACCAATGGATTTCAGGCAGCTTGCCTTTCACCACTGCAGATGTGAATAAAATAAATAGAAACAGTGTTGGTTGCATTATACCAAAAACATAAGCATGAAATTATCTAAATTTTTAAAGAAGAGAGCACATTACTTCTGGAACACCTGCAACGTGTAACACTGACGATAATGTAAAAATTGATATTCCACATAAGCAGAATTAAGCAAACAAGATGGTCTATTACCACTGGCTTATTCCAGAAAGGAATGCTAACGATACTGTCTGAAAACCTGTAATCAATTTCTTTTCCACAGCAGCTCTATCATTATGCTGCATTCGATCTGTTTGCCGGTGGGGATTTATTAAATCTCTGAATGCTCCGGGACCAGAGCCAGTTGAATTTAGCTCCAGCTGTGTTCAGAACCCACAACTGGGATTATCCTTTACAAACCTGCAACACAACTGTCCTGTACAAAACCTTTGTGTAGCATGAAAAAAATGCTGTTACCTCCACTACATAATGTCCGTTTCTACAGGCAGCATTATTATGGACATCCAAAGCATTCTCCTTGCTAAAAATCGAAGCATGGCAATCTTCAAAACTGCTTATGCATGTAACATTGAGCCTTAGCAATCAATCTGTAATCAACAGCAAGGCTACAGAAATGGATGGAGTAATGGACCTTTATGCCCATTTTGCATTTTGATATGGAGATATTTAACTGATCGACCTGTTTCTCTCTCACCTTCTTCCATAGAAATCCATAAAATAACCGTATTGTTGCAGAATGCCGGGTGTGGGGAGATTTATTAGCCTCCTACAGATTCCCTTTCAAAACACATATAAAAGATCATTTGTAAGCAGACTTGTAGTGGTTGCTGAAAGCCTTTTATATTTCTAACCAGGAGACGCCACTGTTGTAAAGTTAATCAAACTATTTAATTCCAGAATGAAAGCACAAAACTGATTTAATGAAGATTCCCACGTCTCACCATGCTAAACAGTAAATCGTATTTTTTTTCGTATCTGTGGATGGAGTCATCGGGTGAGCCCACAACGTCCAATTTACCATTTAAACTATTAAAACTATTCAGCGTATGCCATTGTGTTGAAGGGAGTGGAGTTCTTCTTGCATTGCGGGAGGGGTCAATGATACAATGGATTCCTGGGGAGGGGTCAATGATACAAGGGATCCCTGGGGAGGGGTTAATGACGAAAAGTGGAGGATCGTACAGGTGGACCCCTCACCTTTCATTTCTTCAAGAGTCAACCTGCCTCCTAGCAGAAAATATGCAGGGGCGCTACTTCCATGAGGAAGGTGAGAACCTTGCCTCAAGGCGGCACAGAGTGGCCAGTTACAAGGAGCGGCAAATTTCTGACTTTTAACCCGTATATTGGGTTCCACTAGTGCAGAGAGCACTATTGAAGGTTCACCTTCAAGTTAACGTTTAATATGTTATAGAATGGCTAATTCTAAGCAACTTTTCAATTGGTCTTCATTATTTATTTTTGAAAGTTTGCCTTTTTCTTCTACTGACACTTAACAGCTTTCAAATGGGGTCACTGACCCCATCTAAAAACAAACGCTCTGCAAGGCTACAAATGTATTATTATTGCAACTTTTTATTACTCAGGCCTCTCCTATTCATATTCCAGTCTCTTATTCAAATCAGTGCATGGTTGCTAGGGTAATTTGGATCCTTGCAACCAGATGGCTGAAATTGCAAACTGGAGAGTTGCTGAATAAAAAAAGCTAAATAACTCAAAAACCACAAATATCAAATGGAAACCAATTGCAAATTGTCTCAGAATATCAGTCTCTACATAATACTTAAAGGGGTGGTCCACCTTTAGATTAACTTTTAGTATGTTATAGAATGCCCATTTCTAAGTAATGTTTCAATTGGTCTTCAATATTATTTTTTTACCGTTTTTGAAATATTTGGATTCTTTCCAGTTTTCAAATGGGGGTCACTGACCCCATCTGAAAAACAAATACTCTATAAAGCTACACATTTCTCACCATTGCTACTTTTTACTACTCGTCTTTCTATTCAGGCCTCTCCCGTTTGTATTCATGTCTATTATTCAAAACAGTGCATGGTTGCTAGGTAATTTGGGCCCTAGCAAAAACACTGTTGAAACTGCAAACTGGAGAGCTGCTGAATAAAAAGCTAAATAACTCAAAAACCACAAATAATACATGGAAACCAATTGCAAATTATGTCAGAATATCAGTCTCTACATAATACTTAAAGTTTATTTAAGCCCAGAGCAGGAGATTGGGGCGGCAGCAGCCCCAGGAACGCCCTTGCATTAACTCCCTGTGTTTGGGACATCCAGAGAAATTAGAGCTCCAAAAAAAAAAAAAAAAAAAAAAAAAAAATACTTGGTTACTTCAGAGGTTTTGTTAGCATTGGGGAAATATGTACATCTAGCGATGACCCAAATTCAAGACATGTCAAATAAAATAGACTCAGGCCAAATGAACAGATGCACACAAACATAAAACAGACACACACACACAGATATTTTGTGCAGAGCTTGTCTTATTGTCCTGGATCAGTTTACAGTACAAGCTCAAACACATCTTTGAAAGCAGATGGTGACATCACTGTGGGTTATTCAGCTCATAAGCAGCTGCCACAGAACATTAAGATCTGCACTATCCCTGGTATGCCTACAAATCACATACATTTCCGTTTTACAGCCAATTCGGGGGGACTGTCTAGTGATTAAAATCATTTGGACTATGCCTTTGTGTATATTGTCCAAAATACTGCACAATGATGAGAAAGACTGCAGCTATTCTTTGTAGCTTGTCAAACAAGCTTGGATCAGTAACGAAATCTGGGGCTCCCCTGTGAATGCCAAATTATAGTTTCCCTCTAGTTTAGAAAGCACCTGGTCCGGAGAATATACCACTTTACAGCAATATGCTATAAAAATAGGTATAGAGTTAGAGGAATAGTAACACCAAAACATAAGTGTTTTAAAGAAATGAGAATATAGGGGTTTATGGACTAAGATCCAAAAATGTCTTACTTTGTTCTTAAAATCACTTTGACCAAACTCCAGTGCACATTTTGAACTGTATTTATCAATGTATGTACTTGAAAAAAGATAGTGCTGGAAAAGACTCCATAAAATCATGAAAAAAATCTGAATCGTATGATTTTTTTTGATTATCGCATGAATAGAATGACTTAATCGGATTATTGCGTGAAACCCAGCACAGATCAAGATATCTTCAAATTGTAAAGGGGACATCTACCATTGACTTCTACATGAACTCAGCAGGTTTGAGATGGAGTACTTTTTTAATAATGAAACTGTAGTTTAGGGTCTGCAAGTAGAAATAAGTAACTCACCACACTTGGGAAGTGGCCCAGCCCTCAGCACGGGGAGCGGACAAGCCGAACAGAAACTTTATGGAGCAGGCACTCAATGAAGGCAATCTTCCACCAGGCAGATAAATATCAAAGTGAAGTTTATTGTGTCCACACAGGAGAAACACAACTCTGGCCCCCAGCAGTGTTGTTTAAAGATAAACTGGGAGAAAACTTTAAGTTTTGCTATGTTTTACCCACACAGAGCTTCAGGCTTTTTGTCACCCAAGGGTAGCACAGATTTGCCGCAAGAAACCCGCAAGAGCCCTTTGTGGCATCACCCTTAAGTAGTTTTGCCATGTTTGAAATATTTAACCTGTCTGATCAACTATTGGGATGATTTTGTCAGAAAGTTTGCACCCCATCAATTTTTCATAAAGTAAAACTATGTTATCAATCTTTTCACATGCCGCTATCTGCCCGTGTGTAGACACTAAAGTCACTGGTCTCCCTTGTATTGTGCTTATTGGCCAGAAATGTACTTGCCAAATCAGTTTATGGGTGGGCAACTTATCTATACCCATGTTAACATATTTCCAATCAGGTCATTAAACAACACTGCTGGGGGCCTGAGTTGTGTCTGTCCAATCCTGCCTTTGTATACACACTGTTCAGCAGCCACAAATTCCTTGCACAATGAGCATCTGACAGGTTTTTAGTTCTAGCACTGTGGCACCTATGATACCTCTGCAGATTTGCTTGAGTTGTAAACACACTTATCTGCTGGTATTCAGTAACACCGAGTTATCACCCTACAGTCACTCAACTGAATAGTTCCAAATGCATGCTCTATCTGCGTTAAAAACAAAAGGTACCCTAAATCACCATTAACTGAAAGATCAATCATACAATTTAGTTTGGGGGAGGGAAACCTCTCTGCCTGAGGCAAAATAATCACATTTTCATACAACTTAAGGGTAAGGGAACACCTGGCAATTCGGGGAGATTTAGTCCGCCTCTTCTTTGGGGCGACTAATTTCCCCGAACAGCTTCCCACTGTCTTCCGCCGGCTACAATGAAAAATCACCTGCGGCATGGCACACGCGATGCATCGTTTTCTCTCATGAGGAAACTTTAGGCTACTTCGGAACACGAAGAGCCGCGTGTGCCATGCCGTAGGCGATTTTCCATTATAGCCAGCGGAAGCCGTTCAGGGAGATTAGTCGCCCCAAAAAAGAAGTGATTAGTTGCAAGGCGATTAAATCTCCCCTAATCGCCAGGTGTGCCCTTACCCTAAAGGGTGGTTCACCTTAAAGTTAACTTTGAATATGTTATAGAATGGCTAATTCTAAGCAACTTTTCAATTGGTCTTCATTATTAATTTTTTTACAGTTTTTTTTAATTATTTCCCTTTTTCTGCTAAAACTTTCCAGCTTTCAAATGACCCCATCTAAAAACAAATACTCTGTAAGGCTACAAATGTATTGTTGTTATTGTTACTCTTTATTATTCATCTTTCCATTCAGGTCCTCTCCTATTTATATTCCAGTCTCTTATTCAAATCAATGTGTGGTTGCTAGGGTACTTTGGACCATAGCAACCAGATGGCTGAAACTGCAAACTGGAGAGCTGCTGAATAAAAAGCTAAATAACTCAAAAACCACATAATAAAAAATTAAATCAATTTGCAAATTGACTCAGAATATCACTCTTGATCAATACTTGATCAATACAATCAATACTTGATTGACAGCTGATATTTTTAAATACGTTTACAACAGCTATGAATGCTTTAATAAAAAAAGAAATTGGATTTCATATTTAATTTAAGGACTTTTATTATACATATTTTTATGTCTGGGTGATGGGTCCACTTTAAAGGTGCAAGATATTGACAGCATCTTGGAAATGACTATTTGCTTTTGCACTTTGCCTGGCCAAGTGACAGATAAAAACATCTTACAGTGCCCTGTAGAGAAAGGGTGCCAAATTATAGCCAATGCCATACATCAGTCAGATAAGGACTAACATCACAGCCATTGGCTCTGACCCCCCTACTGATTTCATTGGCCCCTCTGTCCATTACAGGCACCAGAGACAAACAGTGATAGTGATAAATTTTCTAACCTGTCTGATTGACTAAATGACAGATTGCCATGGTATGAAAATTGTCAGGATACTACACACACAGTCCAAAAATCGTATGAAATGAAGATTTGTACGATTGAATCTTAACGTCTATTGCCAGCTTTACTCTTATTGACATCAGACAGGAACATGAATGGCATCAACATATATAAACTCCGAGAGCAAAATAATAATTTCCGCACGATTACATAATCCCCAAAACAAAATACCACAGGTATAAAGGGAACACTGCCATATAAAACACAATATATTTGAATTTATGGGTAAAAGAATATGTCGTTAGTAAATTTGCAAAGTGTAGAATGAATTGCATTTAAAAGCTTTCTAGTGTTTTAAAAAAGTAATTTATTTTGTGCTAGTTGTAGATTATGGGTACAGTTGTGCCATGCTTTATGGATGACATCCTAGACATGTTTATAGCAGAGCATTCTCTCAAAGATCTTATGTGAACCCTGATGTTAACATTAATGCAGCCTTTGGAGACATTGCAACATTTTATATAATGCATAATGTCAGTACATATTTATATCTCTCTATCACATGTCCCATACACAGATAGGTATGGTGCACTGGCAAGTAAAATATTCCAACACACCAATCCCCAATTCAACTTGTATCCACAGCACATTGACATCAATCGGGTGATAGGCTGTCATACATAAGCCAAAAATCCTATGAAAATGATGCATGTACATCAAAGCTGCTATAATCAGTGATTGTTGCTTAAAGGGGAACTGAACACAAACATAACTTAAGCTTTTTGAAAAGTAAACATAATTACAAGCAACTTTGCAATATACATGAATTCAAAAATATGCAGACTTTTCATGATTTTTAATTGGTTTGGAACAGTTCCCTAAGCCTAGCCCTCTGCTCTCCTGCTGATCTGTCGGACTACTTTGCTGAGCTGGTTGACTACTGTTACTTTGTATCAACAGCCATCTGTCCTCAGCCTGCATCCTTCAAACCCCACAATTCCCTGCACATGTGATTTCAATAAGGAACAGAACATCACAGTGGAATGCATTGTGGGGAATGTAGTTCCTGCATGCTGTCTGTAAGCTGTGGAGAAGTTGTTACAATTTGTAACATTCCTTCTTCCTTGCCAGGATTTAAAATGATGTAGAAAAAGAATAACTGTTAAACAGCATAGAAAATGGCATTTATTCATACTTTTTGAAGAAACCGGTCGCTGTGATGAATATATTAGGGGTTTCAGTGTTATGTGGGCCTTAAAGGGAATGTAAAGGCAAAAAAATAAAATCCCATTTTTACTTTCTTTAATGAAAAAAAAAAACCTATCTCCAATATACATTAAATGTGTACCGTTTTTATAAGAACCTGACTGTATGCAGTGAAATTCTCCCTTCGTTTTACTTGAGAGCTGCAGTTAGGAAACTTCAGACGGTCCCTAACTGCAGCCCCACCTTACTTCCTAGAACTCAGCAGTTTTGTATGTTTCCCTGTAACAACTGTGTAGATTTGTATCCACAGACAGTATGTATATTTTGATTATTAATCAGTCTGTATTGGCTTCTGGCAGATTATTATTTGGCTTCTGCTGTTTTGATCATTTATGACGATCCCTAAGCTTAACCTCCCAATTGAAGCCCAGACCACACTGAGCATGTGTGTAGTCTTGGTATTGCAAAGATGTTTAACAAAGTTACAAGATGATAGCCACCCGTGCCAACTTTAAAAGCACAAATCATTTGTTTAATTCGGCTTCTGGTGCAGTAAGTTCATGTTTATATTTAGTATACAAAATAAAGCATTTCTAACATTATTCTAGTTTAGAATTTAGTTGCCCTTTAAATTAACACCTTTGAATGTCATATTCAAATAAAAGGTTTTGTTAAAAAAAAAAAAAAAAAAAAAGCCAACACTTGCAGGCATGGAATAATGCTACACCACACAGGAATAAAACCTATTTCACTGTGAAATCGGATCAAACCTCCAAGCTGGAGTTCAATATTCCTCAGACCCCTGCCACAGTGGTAAGCGAGCGCTATAAGAAGCCTCTGACAGAATATCTGTACATACTGATTCATGTTGTTTAGCAGACAGCTTTAATGTGCACTACAAAACCAATACTGACAACAAGAGAGTCAGCCGTTATTGCTGTTAATATCCCAAAGCAATTATGGTAACGCAGCAGGATTCCTGCCCAGAATGGAAACTCGCACATTGTAATTCAACATTTCTCCAGTGCTTTAGCTCTAAATCCCAGGTAGCTGCTAATGCGTACAATGGTCCTTTTGATGCAGAGGCATTATTACACCAGCACAGAATGGAGCAACAAGACAACACTTAGAAGCTGCAAAGAGAAGAAATTCAGGAATTTTCTCAGGCAAGGAAACAGCACTTTTCAAATAGATAACCAGAATGTACCCATAAAAAAAATAGATTAAAAAAAAAAAAAAATCTATGAAGTGAAATGACAATTGAACTAAAGGATCAACTGCATGAAACCAAGGTCACCTGGAAAAACTTCCAAGTGACATGCGGTATAATGCCCTCTACTGAGATCTTAATCATCTTGGCCCTCATGCAAGTTCAATTACCCACCTGCACACACTAGTACCTCTATATAACATATACTAATGATTTACAGCTCTGGTTTCCAAAAGGTTCAGCAAGAGCACATAAATCTTCACCAGAAACACTAGAACGAACATAATAACGTTTTTTTTTTTTTTAAGGGATTTTGTCACTTGAAAACGGGTTTTTTTCCCAAAACAAATGCTCCAGCATAATTCTGCACTGAAATCTGTTTTTCAAAAGAGCAAACTGTTTTTATTTATATTTAATTTTACAAATCTGATGAGTCTAGACATATTGTCAGTTTGACAGGTGTCCCTGTCATGTGACTTTTGTAATAAACATCAGTCATTCTTTACTGATGCACTGCAAGTTGGAGTGATATCATCCCCCTCCTTTACCGCCCAGCAGCCTAACAATAGAACAATGGGAAGGTGACCAAATAACAGCTCCCTGATGCGAGATAACAGCTCCCTTACGCGAGATAACCGCTCCCTGATAGATCTAAGAA